>QNUK01000276.1:731797-794297 GCA_013621035.1 Clarias magur | reverse complement strand
TCAAATTGAACTGAAACATTGAATTGAATAGTATGATAGTGAAATGGCGATGCGTCTGCTTGAACAGATGGTTGAAATTGAATGAAGTTCAACCTTCTGATCATCATCTGAGCAGCTGCACTGTAGATTGTAGATTGTTCGACTGACTGAATGCAAAGTCCACACCACCACAAAGCTTTATTGCACACCTTCAGTCCAGGAAGTCGCTTGCTTTATGAACAGCATCTCTGTAAACCATCTGTGCGCAGGTTGTTAAAGCATTGCTCTTCCGTCTAGATAAAGTGGTGACAGATCCGTAAGCTCCGCTCTCACAAAAACATACAGTCTGAATTTTGTTGCTCGTGTGCAACTTGAGACCGGTTTTTGAAATGTGCATCTCTTTTCGTCTTTGCTGCCAAACTTTGAAACAATGGTGCTTTTCTAGCCAAGCCAACCCCATAATCCCTCTCTCTGGCCCTGCGCTCTAGGTGCCTCCAACAGGAAGGTGTACGGCCAAAAAATCCAGTCGTGGGAATCCGAGAAAGGCCTGGCCTTCCTCCAGAACGTGGAACTGAGCGACGGAGAGCTGGTGGTGCCACAGGCCGGTCTCTACTACATCTACTCTCAGACGTATTTCAAGCACACGCTCATAGAGGAAGAGGAGGAGGAGGAGGAAGAGGAGCACGAGGAAGACGAGGGCGCGGCCAGGGGAAAGCCCATGCTGCAGTACGTCTATAAGAAGGTGGGTTCTTATCCGGTGCCCATCCTGCTGATGAAGAACGCCAGGACGACCTGCTGGTCTCGGGACGCCGAGTTCGGACTCTACTCCATCTACCAGGCGGGACTCTTCCAGCTCGGAGGCGGAGACCGGCTGTTTGTGACCGTCAGTAACGTGAGCACCATCGAGATGGACGAGAAGTCCAGCTTTTTTGGAGCTTTCTTGGTCAGTTAGGTCCAACGGGCTACAGGACCAGGAGGTTCTAACTCTTAATGCTTCCTGAGTGTCAGGCGAGCGTCAGACTGGTTTTTTATTGTTTTTGTTTTTCTCACCGAGCTCTCTATGGAACGCTGCCGGGGATCAGATTGCCTGTAACTGTGCGCAGAGCGACGTCCCCTCGCTCGCGCTGGCTGATGAGATCTCGGACATCTGGGTGAATTTCACTCGGCAGATTTGCTGAAAGACAAAATAAAAACACGCAGGAGTCGGAGCAGAATCCCATCTGCTCGGGACGCAGGAACAGGAGAGCGCGCAGCAGGTCGATGGACACTTTCCCATCCTGCAGAACGGCAGACGGCGCGCGAGCGTCCTCGCGCCGAGAACGGCTTTACATCGCAACCTTAAAGGACGAGACGATATCTTACATCACGCTGAGAAAAGCTTCTGTTTCTGCTCGTAGATTTGTGACGCCGTTTAGTGTCCGTAAGACCGATGAATTCAGAAGCGGCACAAAGACACGTGAGGAGGAAGCTTCTGGAAAGCAGCAGCAGCTCGGATTTCTTCTTTTCTTCCTGTCACACCAGGTTCATCCGTGTAGAGCTTTTAACAATGGACGTGCACACAGAGCGGCTTTACAGGAGGGTATAAGTTCTGCACCATCACTGCTTCAATGTTTATTTATAAGTAAATCTAAAGAAAATGGTGAAACAGAGTGTGTGTGTGTGTGTGAGCGCTGAGGGAATTTCTCCAATTCAGAAAGTGTAAAAGTTTAAACTGATAAATCAGCTTGTGTAAATTTATGAATCGTTTTGTACGACAGAATTTAGTGACACTGAATAAAGTCTCGTCTGGAGTTTCTGTTCAAGTGTGTGTGTGTGTGTGTGTGAGAAAGTGTGAAATTATGATCCATAAATCAGTTGTTTTTAATCGATCCTGTAGTTGCACAACTTCACATTTTGTTGCACAAGAAGGAAACCTGCGGCGCAGAGTCGAGATTGTTTCACATTTCAGTCCGAACACTTCATGAGAGAATATCAGATGACTGCGCTGTGCGCGTCTCATACAGGGACTTTTCCCCGTGAGTCACTCGCCTTCAGGGCCGTGTTGATCGCAGAGGTCTGAGCATGCTCAGTAGCTCGCTCCGCTCCAGCACACTGTAAGAGGAGACGGAACGGCGAGGGAAAGGAACTGAGGTCATGAGGTAACCATCAGGGTCATTTTTTGGAGGCTCTGCTCTCCCACATGCCTACAGCCACAAACCAGATGTTCCACATGTGTGTGTGTAGCCTGATTTATAATACAGGACAAGGAGCATAAAACTGCACAATGTGTGTGTGTTCTGTGAAGTGGACTGTTTTTAAAAGTTATAGAGAACACCTTGCATGTAAGACACACACACACACCTGTAATGTGTAGCGATGAAGAAAAAACCTTTATATAAAAATGACTGAGATGAAAGTTTGGGTTGTGTGTGAAATGCTGTGCAGAATTCTTCACCTGAGTAAACAAATGATGACGTGTCACATCTCACCTTAATTGTGAAAGCATGACTGGCTTTGATTCTCTGCTGTCCCTCTACTGCCCACTTGTGGTAGTAAAAGTGAACAACATCCAACCGTCAGTAAATAAACGGCTCAGGTTTGAGCTAATTTTCATTCATTTGATTACATGAACATAATAATAAAAAAAAAAATAAAAACACAACTCAAGTTTAGTTTTTTTTTGTGGAAATATGTTACATTTATATTACAGGTATTTAAATGCCCAAAGGGGGAAAAAAAAAAAAAAACAGTTTTAGACAGCATGGACTAGCACAAACAGGACCGCAACATAATTTAGACAGAAACCGAACATACTGCATCTCAGTGAATTGCATCTGTAGAAATCCTGATGAAGCCCTACATGGCCTGGAATCTATGTTAAGTGATGCCCAATAAATACTGCAAATGTTGTTAATGTAACTTAAAAAATATCATAAAATGTACTTTTAAATTGGGGTTCGTAAGTCGGTGTACAAAAAAGCTTATAAATACAACCAGTCTCTACCGACGTAGCAGGTACCATTTCATCCGACAGGTCTCGTCTTCTAGCCTACCAACTGAAAATCATCCACAAATCCACATAAACATGACCCTCAACAACGAGGTCAGGCATCTCTTTGCTAAAGTTCATGCCCTATAGATCACTTGTACTGAAATGGGGGGAGAAAAAAACAAACAAACAAACAAAAAAAAAACTCAACAGAATTCCATCAACTTACAGTAACATGACTCTCGAGTCACAATAGCGTGTAAGACAATAAAATAAAGTATTAAAAAAGAAAAAGGTTACAAGTGATTTATAGGCACAGGCTTCAGCAATGACTAAATCAACAACATGAACTGGAACAGAATCACAGTAGCTGCCTTATTGACGACTCCGTGGGCTCGTCTCCGGGACGCGGGCGAGCCGGGCTGGAATAAGGAATAAGGGGTCACATGACGACGTGAGCGCTGTGCACGGCTCAACAGTCAAACCTCATGTCCAACGCCTCGTCCTCGTGAGGCCCGGCTGCCAGGAACGAGGCCATGGGCGAACCTGCCGCCGAGGTGACGTTTAGCGTCCCGGGGGCCCCGCCTCCGCTGGCGTTCTTCATGGCGATGCTGGTGAGGTTGATGCCCAGCGTGAGCCTGGTCTGCTCCAGGGCTTTCTCCGGCACCGCGAACGCTTCCAGTTTCTTCTCGCCGTTGGCCATGTAGGAGTTCTGGCAGCCGCGGCATATGCAGTCCAGACAGGCCTTGCGGTTGGAGTAGCAGGGGCAACGCTGACCCCGACATGTAAGAACACTTGGGTTTTGGGTGGCCCTGCCACATTTACAGCCCTTCTTCTCCTGTGGTTTCTTGTACACCACCTTCGTCGGGCTCCCCGGCACCAGAGGGTTACTCACCAGCCGCTCTTTCGTCTTGTCTTTAGTTTTCGGAGCGCTCTGTTTGGACTTTGCGTATGCCTTTTTAGGTCCGTGCTGCTCGAGACTCTTTTTGACGGGTTTACTGGGCACTATCAGAGCTTTGCCCACTTTGGGAAGTCCTCCACCGTTTGGCACGGCGGCCATGTTGGGCATGGTGAGTGTCAGAGCTTTAGGCTCACACTTAATAGGCATGGGCACAGAGGCGCCGAGAGCCGGCCCCCTGATGATGGTGGAGATGGGCAGGGGCTGGATCTTCTCGCTGTCGCTTTCGGAACGCGAGCGCTTGCGGTTTGAGCGTGGAACTCTGGGAGTGACGGCAGAACAGGAAATTCCAGAGGACGGCTGTGGGTTGTGATGAGGATGCTGCGGAGCCAACACCCCCGCGGAGTCGAGGGGAAGCGAGGGAAGCGGTCGGGAAGCATCGGCCGACGCGGCGGAACATCCAAAAGGTCCGTTTATGTTTGCTGCCGCCCCGAGGCTCGGCTGGAGAAGAGCAGAACACTCAACCTGAGGGACAGGATCAGGCTCCAGAGTCCTAAGCACCTCCTCCACGCTCAGTAAAAGAGTCCCGCCTGTGTGTTTTATATCCTCCCCAAATTCACACATCTCCATGCTGGAGGCACAGAGCTCCTCACCGGCCGCCGCGACAGCCTCGCACACCGGAATCTCGCTGCTGAAGTTCTCCTGCTTCACCACCTCGCCACCCACCTCCACGGTCACGCTGGTGTGAGGAGAGGGCAAGCCGGCCGTCAGCTCGTCCATGTTGCTCAGCCCGTTACAGTCCTGAAGGCCGTTCACTCCCAGCGGGCTCGGCGGCTGCTGCTTGATCTCAGACGAGCACGGGGACTGATGCTCCTCGGGAGGCGTGTCTGAGCTCGAGGGGGCGGGAGAGTGCTGGGGCAGGTTCAGGGAAAAACCTTCATCTCCGGGCCTCTCCGACGAGAGACCCTCGTTCAGCAGAGCCGTGATGTCATCGCTGGAAATGTGCTTGGCGAGAGGAGAACCTGCGATGTACTCGCACAACTTCCTGTAGCAGTCCACCAGGATGCACAGCTGCCTGTTCTCCTCGAACTGCTCGTAGTCTTTACACCAGCTGCACGACGGCTTCATCATCATCTTCTTCCCTTTGCACGCTTTGCAGACGTAGTGCTGGCATGAGGAGTTGGTCGGAGCGATCGGATCCTGGAGCAAATTCCCTGCAGGAAAAATAAAAAAGGTAAATTACACAGAGGCTGGGGTCTAATCTCATTAGAACAGCATGCACCGACTGCGGGTCGGACGATAGATGGCGCTGTGGGGCAACATGAGCACAACAGATCTACACAACGTGCAGCTCAATAGTTTATTTACATTACAGACACATCAACAAACAGAGCACACATCGGACCGGAAATAACAGCGGGATGTCTGATCTAGACACGTGCGCGGAATGATGACGTTAAAGCTAAACAGAAGCATTAGCTTTGTAAGGGCAGAGATCAGTAGACCTGAGGACAGGTGAGAGACAGACAGACAGACAGAGAGAGAGAGAGAGAGAGTGAGACAGGCGTGCAGTGATCAGTGTGCAGCGCGGTGTGAGGAGTGTGTGTGTGTGTGTGTGTGTGTGTAAGCAGTGTGTGAGGTGAGACCGGATGTGGACGTACCGCACACCAGGCAGGACAGGGACTGTCTGAAGAACGGCAGCAGGGTGTAGAGCTCGGTCAGGGCCTGCGGGTCCCGGGGGTCGCAGCGCAGCACCGAGCGGCACGCGGACACGTACAGAGCCGTGGCGTTTACCGGGTTCATGTCCGCACAGGGGGGGGAGGGCAGGGGGGGCTGAGGAGGAGGAGGAGGAGGGGGAACACACACACACACACACACTGATCTAACGCTGCTGATGAGCTCTAAATGAGTTAGTGACCGCGCAGTGCACGAGCGCGTGGGTGATGCAGCACGCTCAGTCCGAGATTAAAATCCTCGCACGTGCACCGTGACGTCGCAGAAACGTCTCCCCGCCGCGCGCAGCACGTCCGGTACAGCCGCTACGCCGTGCACGCGCGCTCCCGCTTCCATGGCAGGAAATACGCAAAAATAATCATCCCCACCGGAGAGGAGCCGCGCGCGCGCTCCGGTAGCGTCCCGAACACATCCACCCGCGCGGCGGTGCGGAGAGCGCGCGCAGGAACAACAAGTCTCTGAGAACCGGAGCTCCGGATCCGCCACACACACACACACACACACACAGAGAGAGAGAGAGAGAGAGAGTCTGTGGTGCGGGTTATTCCCCGCGGTGTGTCCGGTGCAGCCCGTGGAGCGGAGGTGTGTGTGTGTGTGTGTGTGTGTTATTGTTCACGGCGCCGCGGCTGCAAAAACAAAACAGGCCGCTGTTTCTACACACTTCTCCCGAATCGGTTCCGCTCGCGACTCAGCGGCACCACCGACCCGCTCAGGCGGCGCGCGAGAGCCAAATTCATGCGATTTAATCCCACAGAGAGCGAAAAAATCCCCGCGGGCGGAAAAAAACGGAGAAAATCGGTGATCTGTGCTGGACCGGGCGCGCGAGCTGCGGCTCCGGGGATCAGGAACAAAACAGGCCGCGGCGCGCGCGCTGCTCCCGCCGCCTCACCGGCCACATCCGGTCCGAAACCGAGCGGAAATACTGTTCCGGTACCGAGGCCCGGGGTCCTGAGCAGGAAAACGGGCCCGAGAGCGCGAGACTGGAACGTGTTTGTGTTTGAAAAAGCTGCTGCTGCTGCTAGCGCTAACCGCTTCTCCTCCCTTCTGTCCGCTCAGCGCAGGGAGGGGGCGCTCTGCCCGGGTCTCGCGAGAACACCGCGCAAGACCGCAACTCTCGCGAGAACTGCTGTGCTCTCGGCAGCTCTCGCGGGAACGAGAGGAACTTTCGCCATGAGCCGGTTTCCTTGGTTACAGGAACGAGGATCTGGGCGGGGCGTGGGAACAGGAGTGGGCGTGGACTATGGCTCTCTCTCTCGCGCTCTCGAAGTCAGGCTGCTCACGCCGTGATCACGTGATATGCAGTCTGTGAAAGCGCAGCCATTTAACACACACACACACACACACACAATTTCCAGTTTCTGCTCTCTACGGACTCGTAATGTGTTTTACACACACACACACACACACACACACGCTGAATAAGGCCCTTAATCCAGGCTGTGTGCTGTGACATAACCCCTAATCCTGACCTCTGACCCCAACATCCTGAACTCTTGTCATTGAAGAACTCGACTGTTGGCTCGACTGTTTACTAACAGCGGGTAATGTGTGTGTGTGTGTGTGTGTGTGTTCTGTATTAGTTTTCTGAACATGAGACATATAAATGGTCATGCTTACGTTGAGGTCCAGGGTTAGGGTTAGGGTCAGATCCAGAGCGCATGAATGCAGTTCGAGTGAGTTATAGAGGTGTAGTAATGCTGCTCTCTGACCTTCAGGGACTAATAGTGTATCAGAGTGTGAAATTACACAGACACTCACGTTCCTCAGCAGTGTGTGTGGTGTGTCTCATTATCCTAAGAAGATATTATTACCATTATTATTATTATTATTATGTACATGTTTGTATATGTTTTTTATATAATGTTCATGAGAGTCACTTTATCTGGACTTTAAATGTCTTTACTCTTTTATTTTATATACATTTATTTATTTTTTATTTTTTTACTGCTGTTTTCTTGTGGCTTATTTGTAAACTTTGGCTATACGAATGTAAATATTTTTCATGCCCATTAAGCACCTTTGAATCTTGAATCTTAAATCACTGCTGCCACCAAGCAACACCGTCCCCATGAAGGTGTGTAAGTCGGACTGTGTTCAGGTAGGGGGTACATGTCAGAGTAACACACACACACATGAAGAGATTTACAGGTTGAAGGCATTTGGCAGAAACCTGCACAACTGCTTTGAATTTCCTTACACTACTTCATTAGGTTACCAATTAGAATACCATCAGCAGTCAAACGTTTGGGGGAAGGATTTTTTCATTTATTTGGGGGTGGGGAGAGGGCGAGGGGGGGTTTAACCAAATTTTTAAGAAACGTATGTCTTCAGCTGTCACTTAAAGACGTCTTGAAGTTCATTCCTGAACAAAAACAGTCTAAATGGTTAAATCGAGGGACGAGGCGAGCGGTGCTGGAGCATCGGCAGGAACGAGGTGCAGTGCGAGGTGGGATTAGAGCTGAGAGGTAAGTGGGTGCTGGGACGCTTTTAGCTTCACAGGAGAACATCAGGGTTTTGAATTTGATGCAGAAACTACAGGAAGCCAGTGCAGGGAGCGGAGGAGTGGGGTGGTGTTGGAGAACTTGGGAAGGTTGGATCAGCTGCTGAGGATGGACAGCGGACAGAGACGGACAGGAGTTCAGTTTGGAAATAATAAGGGACTGAACAAGCACCTGTGTGGAGAGAACTGGACAAATTCTGGCAGACATCGAATCAGCTCAAGCTCAATCCAAGTTAAACTGAACTGCTGGCTTCCTGTAGTTGCTGCATCAAATTCAAAACCTTGATGCTCTCCTGTGAAGCTAAAAGCGTCCCAGCACCCACTTACCTTTCTGCTCTAACCCCACCACGCACCGCACCACGCTCCTCTCTAACCCTAACCCTCATTCCACCATCTCTCAGGGATTGAGGAAGACATTCATCCAGACTCTTTTCTGTTCTGGCCCCTAGGTGGTGGAATCAACTACCTCTAGATGTCCGTACAGCAGAGTCTCAAGACGTATCAGTTCCTTCAATACTTGGACTAATCAGCCCCCCCCCCACCCCCCCAAAAAAAAAAAAATTTGTTCCCATGTGTGTGACTGGTTAGTAACCTAGTAACCCAGTGTTCTATTCAATGATGGAAACTTCCTAGCACTTCTTGTAAGTCACCCTGGGTGAGAGAGTCTTCTACATGATCAAATGTAAATGTAAGAAATCAACAAGAGGAGTAAGATTAGCAATGTGTGGGGAGAAGGTCAGCCGACTGGACAGAAATACCCCAAGGGCACGGGCAGTGACTGAGTGCTGTGCAGGGAGATCACACACAGGTGAAGGTGCTCCAGCATCACACTGCCTCCGCCTTCTTACCATAATGCACCCTGGTGCCGTCTCTTCCTCCGCCCTCATCACAGTAACGCTCTCCTGTAAAGCCACATTCTGATGCTGTTCTTTATTAGACATTACAAAATTACAAAATAATTCAGCTGAACTAAATTTAAATAAACAATGACGTCACAGACACACACACTTTTGGTTCCTGCAGGTTCAGCTAAAAAAAAAAAACCCAGAGAGGAGGAGAGTGTTTATGAATAATCCATTTTATTAAAATGTATTTTGTTTGTACTGAACAACACTGAAACAAAATGTAGATTTCTACATAAAATCTATTCGACTGAAACTCTGAGCAGGATGTCAGGAGAACAACTTCCTGAAAAAATATGAACCAGGTTTCAACCCTGAACAAGTAAAAACAGACTGAATTGTAATTTTAATGCACAGTTTCTACATTTCACTGAACATGAACTCAGATTGGAACTAAATTAAAAACAGCGTAGATTGGATTCTGATCTGGATGCGAATGATTTATGCTTCGGGGACGAACGAGAAAACACAGATGAAAAACGCAACACTCTTAGATTCTGTGCCAAATTTACTGTAATGGAAATACTTTTTTAAAAACCTTTATTTAAAGATAAAAATGTGGAATGAACGTGTGACACGCACATGTGTGTGTGTGTGATGTGAGAGAGACGTGTAAAACAGTAGTGTGATTTATAGGCACGGTCCTAACCAGGCGTCTGACTCTGTTGTGACATGACATCGAAGCGAGATGCGGTCTCAGAGCAATGACGTCACGTCCCCGTCCTTAATGAGGACACAGGACGTGTAAATGTGCTATAGCAGGGACGTGACCCACAGAACGTCTCTCATCCTCACATGTGAATCCTTCAACAGGGACAGAAAATTCAAATGAAGTGATCTAATGTAAAGTGGCGAGTCGTTTTAAGTCCTGCAGGAAGGAAACCAGAGCAGTTAGAGTGTAAACACTGCGGTCTGAATCGGGAACTTTGTGTGTGTGTGTGTGTGTGTGTGTGTGTGTGTGTGTGTGCGTGTGTGTGTGTGGAGCTCCACATGAGAACACTGATCATACACACAAACATACAGTATGTACACGAGCGACTCACACAGCCTCATCTAATCTGTGTCAAAGTACACAAGGGGGTTGATTTAAAAACAAACAAACAAAATTATTACGGGGACAAAAAACCTCAATGTTATACGAATATCAAAAACAGAGTAGCTGGACGGCGACGCGGCGCTCGGCACTGACGCTCGTCTGCCTCGGGACTCCCGCAAGTGGGGCGGAGAAAAGCAGCTCAGTCCTTTTTTGCTTGAAAACGTTGTTGAAGTTGTGAGTTTTAAAACACGTTGGCGTTGCGTGGCTGAAGATCAGCAGCGCTGGTTGTGATTCTCCAACAGATTTACACACCTGCTTCAAAACATCTGCATCCCAAATCCCTGCGGAGGCACCAGACAAGACAGAATTCAATGCTGAATACAGGAGGAGAGCTGCAGAGTCGCGCTCAGAGACGGACACGTTATCTTCTCAAGTCAGCAGTCTGAGGTTTTACGTCTTTAACTTCTAATCCCGCAGCTGTGCTGATAAACCCGATTATCTATAAAAGCTGCAGATTTTCCCGGCACTAACGTTCTGATTTCTTATAAAACTCACCGAATCGTCTTCGATAATCGCCGTCGAGTCGAAAAAGTCCGGTCTGAGCTCGGCTCTCTCACGTCTGTTTCTCGATGGCGGCTGAGATACAAAGAACAAAAGAAACTCACTTCCAAATCTGCACTTAAGCGGAGTTCAACTGCTCTTAGTGAGAGTCTCACCAGATCTATCACCATGGTGTCCTCAAACTCCTCGTTCATGTCCTCCAACTGTCCACGCGATGACATCATCACATCCTCGAAGATGGGCTCGGCGTCGTCCTCCATTAAACCCCGTCTGAAAGAGAAGCACACAGCGAGGTCACGGCCTGGAGCCAGGTGTGTGAGGAGAACACTCGGGCCCAGGGCCCCTACAGGGGGCAGTGTGGGTCAGACAGAACCCTGAAAACACACAGAGAGCTGAAACTCGAACAGCACTCACACTTGCTGCCGTACGCCTCCACTCCGCGCCTTCATGTAGTTCATTCCTCCTCTCTCTTTCCGGTTCACCTCTTCCATCTTCTGCTGGTCCAGCCATGACATCTGCATCTGTGGACTGACGCAAACACACACACACGCACATTATCCATAATCCTTTAATAACGAATAAATTATGCATGTGTGTTTAGAGCAGGTGTGTACTTGTGGATGTAGTCGGGTTCAGAGCCGGGCTCAGACGAGTCCTGGTCGGGGACGTGCTCCGCCGCTTGCCGTGGGTTCTCCCTCAGCACTGTGGACGTGAGCTGCGGCGTCTGTAGAGCTCCGGGAGTCTGGATGGTGTCGTTACGCATCACCCAAGAGCCGTCCACACTCTCGTCTGCTGCTATACACACACACACACACACACACACTTGAGTCAAATCTTATTTAACTCCACCTACTTAAACTGGGAACATTAATGATCATTAAATGATTTAACTGCTGTTTTACATGTAATTAATTACATTTAAATTTCTCACTTATCTATTTATTCATGCACCACAGGAGGGCGCACTTGCAGTTAAGAGGGCGTATTTTAGCGGCATTTAGCGTTTTTGTTTCTGATCGGTGATGGAGAGATGAAATGGGTATTTTTGACAGTCCTGTTTTTAAAAAATTCTTGTTACCTACTACTGTTGATTATTAACATGTTTAACTGTTGTTTTAGAAAAACAATGTTACTGTAACTTAAACTTTAAACAAACACGTGACAAATAGTACTGGATTATATTTTCTTATTTAACGTCTAATAACAGATTTCCCCTTCTGTAGTGAATATTAAATGCAAACACACACAATAACCTGTTTGTATTAATATTCTATTAAATCAATTTCTTTTTAAAAGGAGCGGGACGGCCCTTAGTAACGCCTCACCGTCTGTGCGTTTCTTGTGCAGCGGCGGTCGGCCCCTCTTGCTGCGCACGGTGCTGGCCCGGCTTGTGGTGCTGCCCGTCGTCACAGACATGCGGTCCTCGTCCCCTCCCGTCAGCAGAGAGTTCCTGTAGGCGATCAGCGGCAACCACACGTCCTCCCTCCGCTCCATCATGTACTCAGTCATAAACTTCTCCAGGTACGAGTGGCTGCGACAGACGAGAGAGAGAATGTTTAGAGCGCACGCGCACACACACACACACACACACACACACACACACACACACCTATAACCTCATCAGTGCTGTTCAGACTTACACAGTCTTTTTATCCTGTCGGAGGAGTTTGGAAGAGAACTCGCACAACACTTCCAGGAACGCCAGGTTGGGGGGGGGATACTCCGCTCCTTTAGGGTTCGGGAACTTGAACGCAAAATCAATTCCATCCCTAAAAACAGCACACACAGACACACACTTTAGATCACACACAGCGCTATCTTTAGAGAAAAAAGAAACCTGTTTTACTGATGAAGAACAGCTCACTTGTGTAACGTCGCTACGGCCTCTCTGGTTTTGATTTGGTCCAGTCCGAATGTCAGAGCAAACCTCCGAGCAAGTTCTTTAATCCCACTCACATGGGAGGAGGTTCGGTCCAAGTTTGGCCCCTGATCCTGGACGAGCTCATTAAAGAGCTGAGAAAGCACAGAAAGAGACACGACACTGTAATTAGGACCATACACACACACACACACACACACACACATACACACACATACACACACATACACACACATACACACATACACACACATACACACATACACACACATACACACACATACACACACATACACACATACACACACATACACACATACACACACATACACACATACACACACATACACACACATACACACACATACACACACATACACACACATACACACACATACACACATACACACACATACACACATACACACACATACACACATACACACATACACACATACACACATACACACACACACACACACACACAGCTGCAAGTTCTACAGCGAGTTACCCCAGAGACGGGGCAAAATCATCAGACGGTGGTAATTAACCTGTTAAAGGACTAAACTGAAGGAAACCTTATGAACTCACCTGCTGTAAACTGAGTATGAGAGTCTTGGCACACTGGATCTTATCCGTCTGTCTGGTCTTACTCAGCGTCTCCTTGATGATGTCACCGTAGTCATTATAATACTGGAGAAAGAAAAGAAAAGTCAAGATCCATGAATGACTTCAACACCCTGTGTACAGCACACACACACACACACACCATATGTAAGGTTACTGTACCTTCATATAGTGTTTAAAGATGTCTGCTGCAGCGGGCATGTCCACGATGTCGTAAATGATGAGCTTACTGAAGGCTGCCAGCAGATTCCTCCTCTTGTGTAAAGCCTCAATTTTATTTGCTTCATCTTCCTCATCACCCTCTAAAACACACACACACACACAGGATGTGAAACAGAGGTGGACAAAGTACATAAATCATGTACAAAAGTGGTGAGCTTGAATTAGTTCACTATAGCCTTAAAGAAAAGTATGTAAATCTCTCGCAGACTCCCTCTGCCCCGCCTCCCTCTGCCCCGCCTCTCACACATGCCACTCCTCCAACAGATGCAGATCCTCTGCCTTGCCCTCTTCTGGTTGGAGATCTGGTCACATGGAGCCCCGTGTGGTCTGTCTGGGACGCGTGTGGTGACTGGGGACGGTTCCACTTCACCATGAAGACGCTCCTGTCCTCGGCTGATGCAGACAGCTGTTCTCTGAGGACTCGTGACTTCAGGACTGGAGTTTCCTACAGTCTACCTGAGCCTCCAATAACCAACTGGACTCCATATGAACTTAAACACGTCTCCTGTTCTACTGAACTTGCAGCCTCCTGACACACAGTATGAGTGCAGATCAATCCCTGCTCTCCGTTATCACCCAGATGAGGATGGGTTCCCTGTTCAGTCTGGTTCCTCTCAAGGTTTCTTCCTGTCACCATCTCAGGGAGTTTTTCCCTCAGCACCGTCGCCCTCGACTCGTTCATCAGGGACCATATGATCATTCTGATTCACACACACTCACATCTCACACACACTTCTGCTTTGTTTTAGAAGTGCTACACAAATAAGAACGGAGGGAGAGATGCACAGAACACACACCCATGCTCTGGTTCTCGTCGTCCTGGTCGATGAAGACGTGATCGAGGACGAAGCTGAGCAGCTCACTCTGCAGCGTGTTGTCGGGATTAAACACCAGTGGCTGCAGGGCCTCTCTACTCCCCGTGGTCAGCTGATGACTGAAGATCATCAGGAGATCACATAGCAGCATGAACGCCTGACAAAACACACAAGTCTGTGAATAAGGCGTTACTATGGAAACGATAACCTGTTAGTACAAGGACGTTGATAAGAACGTTGAAAAGAGTCAGGGCTGCTGTTATAGAGAATTAACCGTCTGAGCAATCAGAACTCAGCCGCGCTGTGATGTGAAGTGGTTCATGGTGAAACCTCTTGAGGATCCCTCACCTGTTCTTTAACAGGAGTGTTGACGTTCGACAGACACTGCTGACACACAGCCAGGAACGACTTCACCACTCTCCTCAGAGCCAGGAGGTCATCCTGAGGAAGAGGAGACACCCCACACACACACACAGATCTGTATACAGTACTGGGCCAGAATCCATCAGAAGGTGCAGTCAGAGCTGCTGGATATGGTCAGTGTACCTTGGATGGAGAACCCTCAGTGATGCGCACCAGCTGCCACAGGATGGAATAATGAGAACACTGAAGAGCCTGCACTGCAATCTGAACACACACAGGATCGACATCACTACAATCACACAGCATCATGGGTACCAGCGAACACGTCTCACTCACACACACACACCTGCTCTGGCATGGAGCCCTGCTCGATCCCCATCTTCAGCAGCCGGTAGCAGTTTTTAAAGAGGTCCCACTTGGTCAGGTCGTGAGCGCTGAGCGGGACGAGATGAAAGAGGGGGGATTAGCTCACGCTGAAGCGGCTTTACAGACAAACATGAAGATAAATAAACCCAGGGAGATGTTTTAAAAAGAAGGCACGCGAGTCTTACTTGTGGAAAGCTGTGAGTTTCTTCAGGGACGAGAGAACGCTGTAGATGTCATCATCATCAGCTTCATCACCCTGAGGAAAAACAACAAACACGTCAGTGTACAATAATCACCCTACTGACTACTTCATCACGCTTCATCATCTATGGCACAAGAAAATAAATAAATAAATAAATAAATAATAATAATCCACCTGCATCATATTTAACAGAGTCTCATTCATCCAGAATATTCTTCATGGTAAATCTCACATTCTCAGATTTATCATCTACATTACTGAGCGGAACCAAGTACCAGTGGAACTAACAGAACTGGACAGCATAATGTGGGCGGAGTTACAAACAGCTTTTATACTCGGTCTTTTCTGCAGGACTAAAGGAAGAAATGCTAATGTTATCATCGAATATCCCTGCTGTGTGTGTGTGTGTGTGTGTGTGTCACCTCCTGCAGCAGGTCCTCCACAGAGTGGTTGAAGCGGTCCGAGAGCTCGTCGATGAGCTGGCTGCGTGCGATGTCCACGCGGTTCATGATTGTGTACTCCTCACTGCACAGGATGCTGTAGGTCTTACTGCACGCCTCCAGGACCTCCGTCTCCGTGTGCTTCTCCACCACCAGCTTGATCTGCTTCAGCAGGGCGTCCAGATGCTGAACAACACACACAGTTTACTTTAGCACAACATGTCTATTCACTTTTTCCCTAAAAACCTGAGCGTTACACGTGTGATTGTTTATGAGACACAATGACACACACACAGAGATCAGAAGACCATCAATAACTTTTAAAAGTCACATGATGATCTTCATGTCTCGAACAGTAACATGCACTGCGCTGCACCTCGGTGGTGTAACAGGTCATGTTGATGCGTACACGTTTAATAATTAACATGCAGTACAGTGCTCAGCGTCTGGTTATAACATGCACGCTGAATCTCCGTCTCCACGGAAGCACAGACTCTGTAAATGAGACTGAACACACAACCTTCTCCATCCGGCCGGAGCTGTACACCTCGAGGTCGAAATACTGAGGGATCTGCAGGAGGTTGGCCACCTTCTCAGCATCCGCCTGGTACTGCACAGAGCCGAGACAAGAAAGCAACATGAGCAGAACGCTTACATACAGTATGGCACTCAAAAATATTGGCACCAAGGTGTTAGGCATTATAAGCGCAGGCAACACTAAGTACATTTTCTTTAATGCACTTCATACTTGATGGCACCAGTAATGATGTTTACATAACCAAATTATTATTAAGAAGGAATTATGATGATTATATACAAACTATATGCAAGCTGAATAACGACATACTTTTATTTTCCCAATAAAAAATCTCTGTCTAGTGAAATGTGCTGTAACTGTACGACTGCAAAACCCTTTACTCCTACATCAAACACAATGACTACATACACCAGTATATGCACCTCTGACCATCAGCCCCATGTGTGAGTGTCGAAGGTCCCATTCCAGATTTATAATGCGCTCCACTCGTCTGGGAGGCCAGTACATTTTGGAGTTGGATTTGTGGATCTCACAGAGATATAGAGAGATCCTGTACGACTGTGTGCGTCTGAAAAACGCTGTAGGAGTGGGATTGTCGGGGTGCACAAACTTTTGGTCACGCAGTGTAGTTAAAAAGGGTTTTTAGAGCATGTGTGCACTGATGGTGGTGACAGTTTTGTCCTGAGCAGCCAGACCTTGGACAGCAGCATGGGCAGAGCGATGATGAAGTGCTCGGTCAGTTTGTTCTTATCATCAATCTGAGTTTTCTTCTCTTTAGCAGTAAGAACCTGAGGAGGTCCAGCAGAACACAGCACATTAACACACACACACACACACACAAAACATCACAACACAACACCACAGCTGAATCACACACCCTCTTTCCCGTCCCCCGGCCCACAGGGGGGTGAGCCTCGGCCGCCTGTCTGATGGTGCAAACCATTAACTCGATCAGAGCGCTCTCGTGTCTGTCTCCCAGCACTGAAACCACACACACACAGCATGACATCATAAACACTGCAACACAACACGATAACACAACTGGTGATGAATCAGACTGTGTGTGTGTGTGTGTGAAGTCAGTGCTCTTACCTTCCTCTCCCTGTACAGGTTCCTCCAGCAGCAGCTCGATCATACAGTCCCAGTCCTTCAGCAGCTCCTGCGAGCTGTCCCACAGACTGTCCACCAAATACGCTGCATGCTCATGAAGCTGCACACACACACACACACACACACGCACACAGTATGTTGTGATGATTAAGTTACAATGCAGGAAAGACAATGTTGTACAGGCCACGCCCCTCACCTCACTCTCGAGGAAGAAGAGCACCAGCATCCTGATGAGGTTACCGTTAGGACTGTTCCTGCCGCGGCGTTTGGCCAGAGCCTCCTCTGCCTGCGGGTCGTGTCGACTGAACAACCTGCGAAAAAACGACACCGCGCCAGTCACTGACCGCGCACACACAGAATCTGTCTGTAGTTTCTGTGTTAATGTCACTGGAGATAAAAGCAACACGCCATGAGCTCACTTCCTGTGGAGGAATTCCCCTGCGGCCACGGCGACAGGCCGATGAGCGGAGTAGACCAGGTGATAGACGTTCTCGCAGTCTTCGTTAGAGAGAGCGTCCTCACTGCCACTGCAACACACACACACTTAATACCAGATTAAACAAGATCCGTGTGTGTGTGTGTGTGTGTGTGTGTGTGTGTGTGTGTGTGTGTGTGTGTGTGTGTGTGTGAGTGAGAGAGAGAGAGAGAAATCAAACTAAACTGACTGCAGGATCAGAGTGACGAGCCGGATAGCTTCCACTGCTACATCGTACTCTTTATCCAGAGTCATGGACACAATCCGGTCCTGAGAGGAAAGAACAATAAAACTGTAAATGCCTAATGTGGTGTAAACACGTGCGAGGGTGTAAACACGTGTGTGTGATGCGAGTCTGACCTTAAAGCGATTAGTGAAGAGCTCGAGTTTGGGGAAAAGGCCTCGGTTTGTGTAGAGCGTCTGAAGCGCTTTGAGACACTTGAGTCGGACTTCTCCTTGCTGTAAGGGCACAACGGTGTGTTACACTCTCACACACACACACCCCGCCCTCAGGAACAAACACCATCACAGTTATACTGTATATTATTTCCTAGTGATCTGACTGATCGTTCCGTCCACTCACCCGGTCGTGTAACGTCCAGCCTACGTACTTCAGGTAGCTGTCGTTGAGAAAGGCGTCGCTGTACAGCTTCATCCACACACCGATCTCCTCGATGCAGATAGCTCTGATCTCCGCAATCGCATCTCTAAAAAGAAATTTTAAAGAAAGAAAGAAACCCATGTGATGTCATTTATAATTAAAGAAAATAACAAAACTGACCTCTGAACCCGACACACACCTGTAGCGATGAACGAAAATTCCTTTGAAGATGGAGTTCATCATGTTCTCGATCTCATCCTGGTTCTCTTGCAGCTGGACAATATGTTAAAGCGGTTAAACACACATTCTGATAATCTACATTTATAAAGAAGGTGACGATGATGAAGATGACGATGACTGTACCTCCTTCCTCTTCTCCAGCAGTAGCTCCAGCTTGTCTGTGGCTCTCTTCCCAGCGACCTTGTTCCGCTCGGCCTCGTACTGTCTCTGCGTGTTGTCCTGGTTGATGCTGAGGTTCAGAGCCACGTTCACCAGCGCCGTCATCAACTTCATCGCTGTAGGGTTGGGAGGAGGGGGGAGGTCGGGGTTTGTTTACAACACTCTAGCTCCAACACTGAAGGGGTACAATACTGACTACAGCACTACAAACCGTCTGTGCGACTCTTCCATAAAATACACTGTCCCAAGTTTTAAACATCATAAAACTTAAACATTGTAGCACTTAAGAAAGTAAAGTTTAACACATTGATTGTTTTTCCCTTTTTATCTACAAAACTCTCTCTACATATTATATTCACAAAACACACAAATTCTTGAAATGACAACACTGAAATGTAAGACATGTACAAGACTGCATGAAAGTCACCCATTAAGAGTGTGTGTATGGTATGTGTGCATGTGTACTGTACACAAAGCTGAAGGTCAAAGGTCAACCTGACTGACCTGCGAGTGTGTGCGAGTGTGACTGACCTGCGAGTGTGTGTGTGTCCGAGAGTGTGTGTCTGAGACTGACCTGCGAGGGTGGAGGTGTGAGTGTGTGTGTGTGTGTGAGAGAGAAACTGACCTGCGAGGGTGGAGGTGTGAGTGAGTTTGTGTGTGTGTGTGTGTGTGTGTGTGTCTGTGTGAGTGTGAGTGTGTGTGTGTGTGAGACTGACCTGCGAGGGTGGAGGTGTGAGTGAGTTTGTGTGAGTGATTTTGTGTGTGTGTGTTTGTGTGTGTGTGTGTGTGTGTGTGTGTGTGTGTGTGTGTGTGTGAGAGAGAGACTGACCTGCGAGGGTGGAGGTGTGTCTGAAGGCCCTGACCTGGGAGTCAGACAGGCCGGTGAGGAGAGAGATGACGGTGTCCATCATGTACTCGTCGTAGATGATGCTGTACTGACACTGTCGGATCAGAACCCCGATGAACTCACAGAAGTTATAGCGGAACTTCTTCCACTGAGGCCCGGCGATGGTGAGCGGGTAATCACCACTATCCTGAAACACAACGACTCATCACTTTTACTGAAGGTGAACTAAAACAGGAGAGGGAGATTATTTACGCCTCATCATCTCTACATCAAAACATACCTCATCAAATTCCTCCGTCATCTTCCGGATAATTTCCGCATTCTGCATGTTTCTAAACATCTCGATTCTTACAGTACCTGGAACGAAATCAAATAGCAACATCAAAATTCGAACCAGAGACCCAGAACTGTGAGCAGGGAACATCTTGTTTATGCGGCGTACAGAGCCGAGCGCAGAGGAGCAGAACCGTTACGCAACATGGCAGAGCGGGCCAGGAAAGCACACCTCAGTGCAGCAGACACCTGGACGACATTAACGAGGTTACAGGGTCAATAAAACATCCGACTCATCGGTCTGAGAGGCAGATTCCTGGAGTAAACCCTGACAACAGTAATGTTCCACACTCCTGAGGAGACAGCACAGCAGAACTTTAACAGTGTGAAGATGTGTGTGTGTGTACGTGTGTGTACCTTTACACCCAGAACACTGTATGAAGAAGTTGATGAGATCCAGGAGAGCCATATCCCGGTCCTGTTTGTACGACTCGATCCAGTCATCGACAACCGACTGCAAGTCAGGAGATACCGGTTAGAGGAACTAAGAGGCACAGCGGCGTCCTAACACACGCAGAGAAGAGGTCCGAGTGATACCTGCATGGCGCTCTTGCCCAGTTTGACCACCTCGAACAGTGTAGTGGGATCTCCTCCATCTCCGTTGTGCTGCGCCATGCCATTTGGCCTCCTGCCCCCCTTGTCTACTGGAGACTTACGAGCTTTCTTACTGGCTGCCTGCTAAAAGAAATTAATAAATAAAAAAAGCTCCAAGCTTTTATACATTTATAACGTGAACGAGTCGGACCCTGGTGCAGGACAGAGACCTGAGCGCAGTGGTGATTATTTAATATTCATTTATGCTAGTATTATTACTATTAAAAACCATCTGCTGTTTCTCCATCATTGTGTGTGTGTGTACACACTTGTTAGTGTAAAATACACACACACACACACACACACACACACACACTCAACCCTCTGTTCACATCAGTGAGAAATAAACTGAGTCATGACGTACATACAGTTAGAAACCGGAAGGATTTTTTATTTTATTTTTTTAACAATGTTAAAGCTCCTGAATAAAATCTGAAAATCCACTGGGATTAGAACTTTGGTAAAGAAGCAACAAATCCATGTTATGGGCTCAAATCCTTCCTCTGACCACACTGTGCTGTCTGATGCCGCTTTAGGTCTCCACTTATCCACTCAGGACAGTGGTAGATCATACAGTTAGGCTCTGCGTTACTGATCAGAAAGTCTGGGGTTTGAGTAAAGCCCTTAACACTGTCTGCTCCAGGGGGCGCTGTATCCTGATTGACCCTGCATTCTGACCCCAGCTTGATAATTGAGATATGATTAAAAAAAAAAAATCTTTTCACTGTGACAAATCATTTATTATTATTACTATTATTGCTTGATTCTGTTTATTGTCTGATGCCAAAAAATTGAGGAAAAATAAAACGTGTGTGGAGACAAAGAATTGAAAGCTTTGAAGGCAGGAGAGACACATTAATAAGTGCTGAGGATGAAGAATTTCAAATCTGAAATGATCAGAGAATAACAACCTGATGAGTCAGACTGGTGAGGAAACACACACACATCTGTGAAACACTGAGGGGTAGTACACACACACACACACACACACACACACACACACACAAACTCACACAGAGTATAGTAGTAATAATGAGTAACGTTATCATCAGATACAGTGTTGGGTGGGGGGTAGATCATACCGGTGGTCTCCCTGGCCGTCCTCTCTTCTTCTTCCCTTTTCCCTCTCCGGTGTCCTCCAGCTCACTGACACTTAGACTCAGACTCACCGTGTCTCCCTGTCCAGACTCATTAGATGAATCCCTGCACAAAACACACACATACTCAAGTACAAACTCTAGAACATGCACACATGCACCCACCAGCTGTTCCTGTTCTTCACACACACACACACCACTGTGTGATATATCAGCTGTACTTACTGTAACACGGGGAACTCTGAGTTAATCATCGTGGCTGTGTTGTGAGTTAAACAGGTTTACGGTAGACTCTTGATCCAGAGCAGGAGCGAGGCCGACACACACACACACCGCCTCCTGCTTCAGTACAATAATTCAGACAGAAGACCGAGTGAAGACCTCCATCCACTCGCACCACAGAAACCTGCAAACACACACACACCCCAAAGTTGTAGCTGAAGTGTAGAAGAAACAAAATGTAAATTTTTAAGGTGTATACTGAAGGAGGGAGATGATGAACACTTTAGGAACACCATCTGGACATCTCATGAACTGCAACCAGAAAACGTGGCACATCAAAGCTATCAGCGTTTAACTGTACGCAAAATGCTTATCGGTGTAAACATAAACGACAAACACTGATAATCTGACGGCGTAGCAGCAAACAGGGTTTTATAGTCATTTCACACACGATTGCAAACACTCCAGATTAAAATGATTAAGATTCAAAACTGTGATTAACTGGACATTCACTAACTTCTTAAAAATGCCACATGTATACAATAAATAACTGAAGCCATTTTTAAACAAATACCTTGATTATATTCAATGCTGAAGTTATTTATACACACAGCTTGACTGAGCTTGTATCTGGATATTTTATTGCAGCAACTTAAATGTCGCAGATTACTTTCCAAGCCATTTTATTGTTCAAAGAATATTGTTTATGTTCGTGATATTTTGTCATGTCAGTAATAACAGACTGCAAACAGCAAATTGAAACACGTCTCCATGAAGTAACCACACTAACAAAGGCACTAAATTGTATTTAACAGTGTATACATAAGAGTATGGGAAAACGAACGATAAAAACATATAAACTAAGAAACAAAAACAAAAAACAAACAAACAAACAAATAAATATTCTAGTACTATACAATAGCCATAGGATGAAAACGCTTTCTTGAGAATTTTTGAGAAAGAATTACGGAGCTGACAGTATGTGGGGTGTGTAGTACTGCAGGTGGACAGTAGGGGGCACACCAAGCATGGAGTTTCACTGTAGCTGTGGAAACACATGGACCAGAGCTGCTATGGAGACACAGGCTGGATTTGTTCAGCTCCTGCGGGGTGAAACGAGGCCGCATGGTTTTAATACAGAGGGATGAGAAGAAGGTGGATCTGACAGAAGAGTGGAGACACACACACACACACACACACACACACACACACACACACACACACACACACACGGCTCTCAGCTCAGGGTCAGTGTGGAACTGACACTAGATGGCTCTCCACCTCCAGTGGAAAAAGAAGAGACCAGCCGTTCCCTGATCTCACTCTTTTATACACACACACACACACAGTTATTTTACACAGCAGTCTTAGTATGTGGCTGAGACGCTACAGTGTGATCCTGCAGGAACGATGCACTGCTCAGTCGGCTGGAAAGAGAAAGAGAGGGGAACACTTCATAAAATAAAATGCCTGTGTGTGTGTGTGTGTGTGTGTGTGTGTGTGTGTGTTTCCCCTCCCCCCACAACTACAGTAATATGGCCGAACAGGCTTCCTGTATGCACACTGACTGATACCTGATCCTGAATCAGTGCATTACACACAGCACAGGAAAGGAAGCTGATCCACTCCTTTAGAATCCACAGCGACCGCGCGCAGCGTACGGATCAGCACCAAGGGGGGCGCTAAGTTACGGCGAGTTCAGGGTGACGCTGATTGATGATGTGAACACTGAGGCACGCAGTGATGATCTGTAATTAAGTGCAACTCTACCATTAGGGGATCTTTATGGTATAATCTGACATACACGCAGACTGGTGCAGAATTCAATAGAGAGATACAGCAGGTTTATTATTTAAATACTCTTACAGAGGGGCAGGTGGGTAACCCTACACCACACTTCAGCTCGGTGGGTGGAGCTTTGTCCCTGGGTCAGAGCCAACAACCACCTGGACACGACTCACTACTGCGTCTGCTCACACAGCTACATCACACAACAAAGCAGTACAACAGAGTGTAATACACTGCAACACACTTCCTAGAATACACAACACACCCTCACACACCCCTGATGTGACTCCTCCCATCACATGACCTGATTCTGGAGCTATGTAGTCTCTCTCTCTCTCTCTCTCTCTCTCTCTCTCTCTCTCTATTAATAAAGTCTAAACACACACACACCGCATCTCAGGGTGCGTCTTTAAGCCCTTGGCCATCCTCCTGGTTGTGTCTGAGGTCTGACACTCCTGAAGCTCAGTGTGATTAAACATTACTGCTCCACTCAGACACAGAATGCGCGCATGCACACACACACACACACACACACCTCTGAACATCTCTGTTAAAGATTAAAATGCGTCAGAAGTGAATTATAACTCTTGAACCTTTACAGACGCTTGTTTTTTGGTGTTTACAGTAGAACTGTTGGAGGCCCCCCTCCACACCACACAGAGAGTGAAGTGCTCTCTGAAGACACATTTCTGCCACAAGACTGCAGGACAGACAGCAAGGTCACTACAGCTAACAGTGAGCGCACACACACACACACACACACACACACACACACACACACACACACACACACACACACAGGCTTCACTCCATCTTAAAACACTGCAGCTCTGCTTCCCTGAGAGGATCATGATGGATGGAGCGAGAGGTGAGATTTTCCCTAAGAGATAAATTACAACTTGAGATGTCTAAATGACCAAATACACCACGTGCATACACACACACACACACACACACACACACACACACACACACACACACACACACACAAAACAAAACAGAGTTACTCATACCAGCAAAATTGTCTTCACCTTATTAAACCTTCCTTCAAACTTATTTAATTTAAAATGTCAGATTTCAGTTATGAAGAGACGTCTGAAGGTGTGCGTCTCCTGCAAGTTCTGAGGTTTGACCTCCATGAATCACGCGTTTCTCAAGTGTGTCCCCCACACACACGATCGGGTTAGAGAGAATTTGGAGACAGTGCATTATGTCACGAGTTTGGAGGTTAGTGCGTTATGTCACGTGCTGTAAGGAGTGAACACGTAGTGTAAGGAGTGTACACGTGGTGTAGGTGTGATAGTGTGTTCAATGTTCAGGTGTCTGTCGAGTGAACACTACCGCTCCACTAACAGTGTAAATCATCTATAACACACACAAACTTTGTCATATTCCTCAAGTGTGTGTGTGTTAGTGTTATCTATCAGGGAACATTGTCTCCATGAAGAGGTGTAACTCAGTGTGTAACAGTGTTTAGGTGTCAGAGTAACAGCCATATGAAGGGCAGGACCCGGGGTTTCCCAGCAGAACATCACACAGAGCATCAAACTGACTCCGCCCACCCGCCTTCTTTTGGGACTGTGTGAGACTTCTAGATACAAATAGGGATGTATATTAGGGGGGAAAAAAGCTGAGCTGTTCCACACACACGCACCCTAATCACACGCACCCTAATCACACGCACCCTAATCACACGCACCCTAATCACACGCACCCTAATCACACGCACTCCTCTGTAAATGATTTGCGTTACAGATTGTTCAGACACTCGTCCAGAGTTGGGCTAAAAGACACACACGCTTTACTGCCAAGAACAGTGCATTATAGATCAAAATCAGACTCACAGTATCAGCGCAATCAACAGCGCACACACACACACTTTCAGAATGTTCCTGAAGATATCACATTTAAATCCATAAACAGATTTGCTTTTAACCCAAACCTCTCTGATTAAATCACACAGATGAGCCCTTCTAAATAAAACAGACTGTGTGTTTCCTTTTAGCATCTGCAGATAAATTCCTGACCGTGGGTTTAGTAACAGAAATATAATAATAATTACTATTATTACTACTATTATTATAATAATAGTACAAGTGTGTATAGTAGAAGCCTTCTGGTAGTTTAATACTTTATATGATACTCTCTCTCCCTTTCTGTCTCTCTCTCTGTCTGTCTCTCTCTCCCCCTGTCCGTCTGTGTGTTTGTCTCTCCCTCCGTCTGTCCGTCTCTCTCTCTCTCTCTCTCCGTCTGTCCGTGTGTCTCTCTCCGTGTCTGTCCGTGTCCGTCTGTGTGTCTCTTTCTGTCCGCCTGTGTCCGCCTCGCTCCCTGTCCGTCCGCCTCGCTCCCTGTCCGTCCGCCTCGCTCCCTGTCCGTCCGCCTCGCTCCCTGTCCGTCCGCCTGTGTCCGCCTCGCTCCCTGTCCGTCCGCCTGTGTCCGCCTCGCTCCCTGTCCGTCCGCCTGTGTCCGCCTCGCTCCCTGTCCGTCCGCCTGTGTCCGCCTCGCTCCCTGTCCGCCCGTGTCCGCCTCGCTCCCTGTCCGCCCGTGTCCGCCTCGCTCCCTGTCCGCCCGTGTCCGCCTCGCTCCCTGTCCGTCCGCCTCGCTCCCTGTCCGTCCGCCCGCCCCGCTCCCTGTCCGCCCGTGTCCGCCTCGCTCCCTGTCCGCCCGTGTCCGCCTCGCTCCCTGTCCGTCCGTGTCCGCCTCGCTCCCTGTCCGTCCGCCCGCCCGTGTCCGCCTCGCCCCCTGTCCGTCCGCCCGCCCGTGTCCGCCTCGCTCCCTGTCCGTCCGCCCGCCCGTGTCCGCCTCGCTCCCTGTCCGTCCGCCCGCCCGTGTCCGCCTCGCTCCCTGTCCGTCCGCCCGCCCGTGTCCGCCTCGCCCCCTGTCCGTCCGCCCGCCCGTGTCCGCCTCGCTCCCTGTCCGTCCGCCCGCCCGTGTCCGCCTCGCTCCCTGTCCGTCCGCCCGCCCGTGTCCGCCTCGCTCCCTGTCCGTCCGCCTGTGTCTCGCTCCCTGTCCGTCCGCCTGTGTCTCGCTCCCTGTCCGTCCGCCTGTGTCTCGCTCCCTGTCCGTCCGCCTGTGTCTCGCTCCCTGTCCGTCCGACTGTGTCTCGCTCCCTCTGCATTAGTGCATTATGTCACATGCTGTAAGGAGCCGTACTTTACGTCAGCAATAAGCCTGGTGTAGGTGTAATAAAGTGTGTGTTCAGTGTTCAGGGGTCTGTCGAGTGAACACTACAACTCCACTAACAGTGTAAATCATCTAACACACAATCACACGGTAACCATGCCATGAAGGACACGCCAGCAAGTAACCCTACACCCCCCCCCACCCCACCCCGATGCACAACCCTTCATACACACCCCCAATATAGACACTCACAACCCCCCCCCGCCCCAACACACACATATACCCCTCCTATTACACCCTCCAAAACGAACATACCATCAATATACACACAACCATCAATGTGTGCACACACATCAAATACACACACACACCCTAATATGTACACACATTTAACCCAGACGTATGGTTTTGAATAAAGTCTACACAACGTCTGTGCCGACTAGACAAGTGACCGTTTATACTGCTGGTGCAGTGCCCCGTGCCGGTGAGTTTTCCGGTGCACGACTAACAATGGGAATGAACCTGAGCGGGCCATGACGGAGTTAGAGCTAACTTTTTCCTTTTATTGAAACTCCTGCAAAGCTGAAACGAGACAAGACGCCGGAGGAGATGGTCAGAACGACCACAGAACCAACCAAAGCTATAAAGCTGGAAATGCGATGCTGCCAAGTGGGCCGATCACTGTCGCCGTGGTCCGTGTCGCGGCAAAGGACCTGGAGCGTAGCCTTGATGCAGAAGCATAAATCAGGCTTTACTCACACTGTGGGCTTTTAATTTCTCCTTTTGAGCAGGACAGCCTGGTGTAACCACACACGGGGGCTCATAAGTGTAGAGCTGTGGAAACTCACCCGACACACAGGTGATGTGAAAATACTGACAGACAGGTTTACATCATGACATGGGGAGACAGGGAGACCGGAGAGACAGGAGGAAGTAGACATCTGATAATAATCTATAAATCATAAGACAGTAAACAGCTGGTGACGAGTTCAAGACCCCAGTGTAAGTTCAACCCAGGGTTATAATTCCATTATGAGAATCCCGAACTGTATCGAGGCTGTAAAGTGACAGGATCTCGGTACAGCACGTGACCAGAGGTGAATCAGGACCTATGTGTACCTCACATCTCAGTGTGCTACTGCAGTCTAAATGATCATGACCATTACAGGAAGAGAAAAATCCTCCAAACTGAAACATCTTTAATTCTAAATATTCAGGCAGCACAAAGGCGGGGCGGCTCGCTCCCCGGCTTTTTATGCGCCTGTCGGGCCGTGCTCATCGATTCTCCCGTCACGGCCAATGAAAATAAAGACACGGATCATGTGACCTACCGGGGAGCTGTTGCCTTGGTAACACCGGGCCTTGTGGAATTGCAGGTCATGCATCCGAATAAGTGAAAGAAAAATGACTACGCGTGTGAACAAATAGCCCTATTGTTCCTGCGGTACAGAGACAAGCGAGGGATAATAAAATTATCGGAGAATAAATAAAGAACATTTTCTGGCTGATTTTAAATTAGAGACTGCGAGATGGCCATGAAACCCCAGACTGATGAACGTCCACGTTATTAATCACCAGTTAAAACAAAAAACAAACAAAAAAAAAACCCACAGGAATAAATAATTTATCATGTTTATACATTAATTCATAGAAACCTGAAACAGCAAACAAGTCTGAATATGCCTATGACCAGTGACACTAATAGCTGTGGATGTGTGCGAGCACGCACATTTTGTGGTCATATTGTGCTCTAATTAAGGTATTTACTCGAGTGGGTTCTCCCCGAGGGACCAAGTGAAGGACAGATGCAGTTGCATATGAAATTGGATTTGAGCCTCGAGGATGCGACTGAAGCGCTCTGAAGAAAAGATAAAACAGGAAGCTGAGTGATCTGGTTATGTGCACTTTTAAGCACTATTAGGCAGAGTGTCACTTCATTAAGGACACACTGCGCCATGCAGAAATGAATTACTGTAGACATTAATGCTGCAAATACACATACACAGCAGTGTTAAAGGTTCAACACAACACACACTAAAACCTAACAAGTTAAACCTGAATAGCTCATCCGCATGTTGAACTACGCCATATTAACTCCACGTCACCTGTCTGAAGATGCACTGAACCCTGTGGAGCTCTGAACATCACAAGTCTTACTTCACACACTTACAGATTAAAGAGAAGTTTCATTCCACCACATCACCAAAATATTTGTATGAGAAATAATAGCAGACAATCTTATCACCACATGAGTACTAGATTAATTTATCCAGATATTTAAAGAACCTGCTTTAACGGTCCATCACATGGCACTCTGAGCGCTCATCACTACAAACACTGTTTACTCTTAATGGATCGTCTCCGAGACCGTCTGCTCTTATTTCACTCTTACACACACTGATCATACCTGCAGATCTCTCTCTCTCTCTCTCTCACGCACATAAAGATCATCAAGACAAGTACGCAAGACAAAAGTTTTTCACTGAGCACTTTTCTGGATAAAGGTTAATAAATTATGTGCATGCGTGTGTAAAGGGTTTAACACTCTTTTAAGCATGGTGTAGCACTTGTAGAACATTACCACAAACACACTATTAAATATTTTTATCTCTGTTCTCTCAAAAAATGTGAGATGAATTAATTGTGAGAATGGTATGCCTATGGACTATTAGAAAGTGATTATAAAATGTCAACGTTTGTAAATCAGATTAGAAACTCAAGGATTAAACACTTTTACAACTCCATGAAGCTCTTTCCTCCTGACATGATCATGGAGCAGACTTTCTGTCCTGTTTATGTAGTCTGACACTAAGTTAAATCCTTAAAACAAGAAGTTAAAAGCTCTCTCTCACACACACACACTGAAGAGTCAAACACACTGATTGAAACGAAGACCAAATAAACAATGAAAACATGCTGAAGTGAAAACAAGTTGAAATACATGCTGTATTGAGCAGGGAACAGACATTAACACAGTTAGCAGGATTAAGAAGCAGAAACTGACAAACTTCTGTTTATGAACTTTCTGTCAGTAGTGTAACACGTTTAAAGCCCAGATTAACTCATGTGGTAAAATAAAGGGCACGCCGATTAAAATAAACTGGACGACTTTATTTCATAAGAACAAAACGAACCCGTTTAGTCGTTTGATAAGTGATTCGTTAATGTATTAATTCTATTCAGTTCCTCAGAGTTAAACAGCAGCAGATCCTCTTCCCGAGTTCGCGCCTAAAATGTGTGTACGCGCGCGAGACGTTAGCCAGTTAGCTCTCGGTTAGCGGTGAGAGAACTAACACCATAACTAACCCACAGTGTTGATTAACCAGCTGTAACTCTAAACACACGGACACAGTGGAGCTGGGAGCAGGCCTCGGCGCGGTGCCGCACATTAACACTCCGGATTAGCGTCTGTCTCTCCCTGTCTCTCACACACACACACAGCAACACACAGGGGAGATGTTCAGCACTGAGGAGAGACTCCGGTTAGCTTAGCATAAATCACAATACTGTAGTGTTGTGAGGGAACGGCTTCAGCAGCGCACTGTGTGAGGATGATAATAATAATAATAATAATAATAATAATAAAACACACAGAGGGAGAAGGGGAGACCTGCGGTAACACCAGTACACCGTGTTAGCATTATAAGAGCCCGCTAACGGAGGTGTGTGTGTGTTTATCACTCACTCACACACACACTCACACAGGATGATGATGATCTGTGGTGGCCATAGAGCGGCGCGCGCTCTCCCCTCCCCCACTCCCGGGCTCGCGAGCGCGTCCTCCATCTTTGATACGAGCTGCTTTAGCCCTATGCTAACGCGCGCGCTCGCCTCACAAAGATCTCGGTCAAGGTGCAAAACTCGCGCAAACTTACCTCCTGCCCTCCGCTAAAGCGGCGTCCGCGGCGCGCCCCTGCGATACCCGGGTCAATATAATGAAAGAATACTTTATGTTTTATATACTAATTTAGACCTGAAGCGGAACCGCGCCTCTCGCCGGAGAAGCAATCCTAAACTGCCATCTGGCGGCACTCGGCGCTGCGAAATGGCGCGAGCGCACACTGATCTCAGTGCGCCGCATGCTGGACAGAGCGGGAACTGCAGCGCCGCTTCTCCTGCCGCCGCCTCCGCGGTACAGGGTGCGGGAACCGGAGCGCCTAAATAATAATAATTATAATAATAATAATAATAACATCGTCATAAAGTACAGTCTGTGCTTAGATATTATAATATTACAATCAGAGGAAAATCATCACCACACCAGGTCAATGACCTCTGTGTCTAACAACAAAATCATTACATTTCTTAATTACATCCTAATAATTGCTAAACTATACTTTTAATTTAATACTAGACAGGAAATAATTTAAAAATACATGAATAAAAATTAAGTAACCAGTAAAAGCAGAAAAAACAGTAAATATTCACTGTAGCCCTGATAGAGTATCATTTCAAACTCAAAAATTGAATAATCATCTATAATTCTGTATATAAAATATTTATTCTGTCTACACTGCATCATTCAGATGTACATATTAAAGTGTTCTGTTATTTGAGCATGTTATCCTCTTGACATGTCTATCTACTGCTCAATGATTAAAATATATACTGTATATATTATACTATGAACCTTTTATATGTTAATCTGTCTGACCTCTGTATATATAGACCTCTACCCTCATGTAACACATTGTTATTTAGTCCAGGTTCAATTCTCGACCAGGTCTGATTTATGCCTGTGTGCATGGAATTTGCATGTTCTCCCCGTGCTTGGTGGGGTTCCTCCGGATACTGTGGTTTCCTTCTACATGAAAATTAGGCTAATTGATGTTCCCAAATTCTCCATAGAGTGTGTGAATGTGTGTATGTGTGTGCCCTGCAACTGGCACCCCTGTTCAGGGTTTACCCCCCCCCCACGACAACCCTGTATAGGAGGATTAAGTATTATAGATGAGTGAGTGTGTGTAGATACATCATGGGATTACTACTTATTATGGTTTTTAAAAAGAAATTTTAAACACCAAAATGAGAAATCTATAGACAGTCTCAGATATAAGCATTAAAATAATATCTTTCTTGCAATATTGCATTATTTAATATTGCATTATATATATTTTGTGATAATTAGCAAATTGATATTAGGTAATTTCACTCACATGAAACAAATGTTAAAGTACTACTTATAAGATATAAATATAAATAATAGATACATAAAAGTACAATTGGTTTTATACTAAGCATTAAATATCATGGAAAAATTGCAGTAGAAAAGAAATATTAAATAAAATATGAAATCTACAGATATACAGTACAATATCCAGTTATAATACAACAAAATGTAAAATCTAAATATACAAATGTTAAAGAATAAACTGTATAAATTATATAAATAAAATAATATTAAAATAAAAAGGCTTTTAGAGGGAAAGATGTGCTGTAGGTACTGTAAGACAGCAGCACCACTATTATAACTTATAAGGATATTGCCTTGTAGTTGTATTCGTTGTTATCTTTATGTTTTAAAATTGATTACACGTGTTACACAAAAAAAACGAACAGTTTTCTTGTTGAACAGAGAGGTTTATTATAAAATATAAAGTTAATGAGACAGATTTGAGGCATGCAGTTGTAGCTCAGGGACACAGCTCAGGCCGCCATGTTGGAAAAACAGAAAATCCGTCGCGTTTTTTGGTCTCTGCTGTTATCCGTACAGCCGGCTGGCCAACGGCAGGAGTCTCGCGCGGCGTTGAGGCGGGATTTCACTGAGGGCCGAAGCTAATGCTAAAGCTAAAGTGAAAACACACAGCGGGAGGCGGAGGAGCTGCGCGCGCTGAGACTCGGGCTAAAACAGACACCGGACGGAGGCACCCGCGCGAAAAATCATAGAGCGAGCGAGAGGTGTGTGTGTGAGAAAAAGAGAGGACTGTGTGTGTGTGAAAGAGAGAGAGAGAGAGAGAGAGAGAGAGCTCGAGTTAGTCGCGGTGTGCAGTAAAGCAGCGCGCGAGCCGCAGTCAGTGAATACCAGTGCTGTGGCGATGCTAGGCTAGTTAGCGCGCGAGCTGTGCGCCAGGTGCGAGGGGTTACCAGTTACAGGACCCGGAGGGTTGGCCCGGGAGGAGCGCTGTGTGTCTGCGGCTGTGGGTCCGAGTGTCTGCGGGAGGTGAGAGAGCGCGAGAGCGGTGAGGACCTCCGGCCTCGAGCAGTAGCGCTAACACACACAGGTGCGTCTGTCTGTCTCCAGCACTCTCACACACACACACACACACAGCTCTCCCTGCTAAACTCACCTGTTAAACCCGCACCTCACTCACACACACACACACACACACCGCTTCAACACACAGCCCCTCGTCCTAATCCGGTTAACCAGGAGCGGGTTATCATGCTAACACTACACCGTACAGCTAACGCGTCAGGCTAAAGCTAGCCAGCATGCTAACCAGCTGTTAGTCCGTTGTGGAACGTTTCAAACATTCCTTTCATCATAAATCTCTGATCATGAGCTCAATATCTGCTGAGTATCTGCTGAGTATCTGCTGAATATCTGATCCTGACGGCGTTTATCACAAAACCTCAGGCTCGTTAGCTCTGGATGCTAATCATCAGTTAGCTTCCTGTTAGCAAGGCGCAGTTAGTTTCGATTTACTAAAAAACCTGTGTTTGTGTCTAAATAATAATGTTATCTTGCTCATCATGGACCCAGAGAGTCCGTTGTTGTTATTTGTTTGCCTATATTTACCAGTGTCTTGTATTCCTCTGTGAGATTATAAACTGTTAAAACTGTTCAGATTATTACAGTTCTGTAGTTATTTTGCTGCAGAATGATCCTGACAGGTGTGTTCCCTGCGGACTGGAGCTCAAAACTGGCTCTAATCTGCATGTAAATAAACAGAGCTAAAAGTAAAATAAGTCTGTAGTTAGTGCTTTATGACTTCTTCTTCTGAAATACATTTCATTTTAATGATTATTTTTATTTATTTGTATTTATTATTGTTGTTATTATTATTATTACAGTGCAGTACTAGCCTAAACTAGGATCTTTGGTTAAATATCTGGTTATTTTGTGTGTAAGAGCAACATGTGAATCAAGGAGGCTCATCAGTGTAGTCCAGATAAAAAAAATTGTCTCGTGTGTGTGTGTGTGTGAGAGGATGCGTGTAGACCCCCGGTCATTTGCCAAGACGCCTCTGAGACCGGGGCGGGGCAAGGGTTTGTGCGATCCCGCATAAGGTGAAAGGGCTTAGGGTGGAATCCTGTTTGAAGCTGCGGTCCAATCTCATCTGTCTCTCTCATGTGAGCTTCTTTTTAGACTCATGTAGCCACCTGTGTCTTTATGCTTTATGATCTTCTGCATCACAGTTAGGCTGTACGCACACGCGCGCGCACACACACAGGCCATCTTTCACATACACAAGCTCACAGATTGGCTGTTTTTGCTGTGATTGACAGATGAGCTCCTCCCACCCAGTGAGCACATGACACTATCCATGCTCAAGAGTCCCTATGGATCAGTGTACACACCCAGGAGTGTGCGCACGACGGGTTCTTGTCGTTAATATTGTGGATTGTTAAGTAAATGTGATGTGAGCCGTTCTGTTCAGTCACACTGTGATCACGGCTTTCCCTCCTCTACTACACCTGAGCGATCTGATGCGGATGATGCTCATTATGTCGCCCAGGTGTGTGCAGAGACAGAGAGCGCTGTGCAGTGATCCTGCCTGCTCGTCTGCACGAGTAAAATAAACGTCTCTCAAATTTTTAAACAGTTAACTTTCTCTTGAGGTGGTTATCTGGGAGAAAATGGTATATCTAGTGTATGTATATGTCTTTTGCGCTACAACCTGCCAGACTCGTACACACCTACTGCCACTATGCAGAAGCTGGTCGTTCTCTTATCATCTTAAGCAACAATGTGGATCCCTGAAACGATCAGGGCTGGGAATGACCATGGACCTCACCCGATACCATACTATCATAATACCAAGGTGTTGATTGTAATTACCATGATTTTCTCATGAATATCCAGATACAGTGTAAATAATAAGTAAATGATTTGCTTCTACTTCCAAGGATGATGTGCAGCCAATGTATGAATAGAGAGGAGCACCATGTATAAGATTAAAGAAGAACTGCAACATCTTACTGCCTCAAATGTAAACGTAAAGAATCAATGTGGTGATTACATGAATGGACTCATGAAATGTAACTGAGTTGATTTTTACTCCCAACTCTTGAAACCACCTCCTGTAAGACAGCACTAATCTATTAATGATGACGACTTTATATTTATGATGTCGTGTCATTCCTTTTTTTCATGTATTGTTTACGTTTAATGTTGGGGAGAGATCCTGTTGTCACTGACATTATAGCAGCTGTAAATAAACTGCTGTTCTGAATATCATGTTTACAGCTTTACCTCCACCTGGTACTGGAGACTCCTTGCGTAAATGCCTCATAAACACACTTCTCCTTATAGGAGCATCACCACATGAATTGATTTCCGTTTTTTTCTCTGTTTATTATTAATGTTTTCCGTACAAATTTCTCTGAGCGCACTGTTGGTATAGAAACACGATAGATCATATACATTTATATCAGAGTGAGCACATGAATATAAACCTGCACTACTGTTGAAGCTGCTGTTACAGAGAATTAATCATCACCTTCTGAGCAATCAGCAGCTCGGTGTGATGGGTGTTTAATCAGGGTGTGTATTCGGTGTGTTTCTCTCCCACAGCCTCCGTGGTGAAGTTGAGCGCTCTGAGTAAAGAGCCAGACGCTGGACGGCTCATGACTTCAGACCAGGAAGGGAAAGATTTAGCTGAGCCAGAGGAGCAGCAGGAGCAGGAAGTGAGGAGGAAAGAGATTCCTCGTGTGGTAAAGTATTTTTTTTTTGTGTGATGTTTAAACTGGTCACTTTTTCCTCTCTCTCTTTCTCGTGTAATATTGTGCTGCTGATTTCATCCTGCGTATAAAATGAGTCAGTGTTTAATGCTGGGTTTTAGAGCGGAGACCTGGCCCATTCATCTCGTCTCCTCTCACGCCGGCGGGATTAGGGGTTTGTGTTTGACTGACAGCTCCATGTGTGACGCCGGGACAAATTTAAATGCGCTATTTTAAGCGTGGGGAGGGGGGCTCAAGCGCCATGTTGTACCTCGCTTTCTTTCTCTCTCGGTCAAGCACGTTGAGAGCCGCTTGAGGTTCGTCTGCTGGAAGGAGTTTTGTTTTCGAGTCTTTAAAATGGGCTGTTGTTTTAGTAAAGAGCTCAACTTTAATCCGGTCAGCGAGCGAACCAGCCTTCTCCAGACGCCCGTTAGTGAACACTGCTCAGATCAGGAAGTTAAACAGTACGCCACCGTGAGCAGACAGGCGAGTCCTGAGTGCGGTCAGACCAACAGAGCGGTAGACGCTTCCTCCTGCAACCTCTCGGCGAGTCTCGAATCTGTTGATAAGACAAGCAGCAGCGTGCAGGACGGAGCAGCGTCGTGGGACGAGCCTCGGGACGACTCTCAGGGTAAACCCCCGCGGGACGTTTCTAAAGATTCAGACGTCCAGGCTCGCACAGGGACGGCGGTGTTGAGCTCTGTGAAACGGAGAATAGCGGAAAACGCACTAAAACGAGCCAACTGGTTTTGTGACATCGATGCGTCTCGGCATGCAGATCCAAAAGGGTTTAAAGCCAGGTGTGAGAACACAGCTGCTGCAGACACGCTCGTGACGAACGGGCTTCACGTCCGTGCCACGTGTCCTTTAGACAACATCCACACAGAGGTCTCACTCCAGGAGCACGCAGACACTCAGAAATCAAAGGTTTTCTTTACAACCAGGGATGATGATGATGAGGAGGATGATCTCGATTCAGCCGAGAAAAGATTCGATTTCCTGAAATCCGAGCGCAGCATGAACACCAGGACCCAAAGCTTCTACAGCATTTGTTCGATTGATGCTGATGATCTCGGGGGTGAGCATGAACCCTCAGCCATGGAACGTCCTCCAGCGCTCGATCATACGAGTGTGTTAAATAATACAGAAGCGCAGGTCTTTATCAACAGCTCAATAAAGAGTCCCGCCGCTTTAGAAACCGTAAACGTGACACAAGAAGATGGTGAGAAGGTATCTGAGGATCTCAAAGCAGCTCACGTGCTCCCTGACGTCATCAGGACGTTTTGTGACGTGGGCCCGAATGAAAGCGTAGGATCAGAGCCACACGTGTCTGTTCTTTCTGAGGATGGCGTCATGGAAAAATGTGAACACATCACTGGATTACACAAAACTGGGGATGAAATCATTCCCGATCTGTTGGAGAGGAAGACCGAGTCCACGGCGGATCGTCCAGGCGCAGAGTATTGGTGTCAGACACGCGTTCACACAGACGCTGAATTAATTAACGTGTTCGAAGGAGAGATGACGGAACCGGAAACGTCACAGCAGGAGCGCGGAAGTGTCTCATCAGAGTCAAGAAGTTTGGATAGCAAGGAGAAAAGTTTAATTAGTAGAGAACCCAGTCCCAGCAGAACACGGCATGAACTCGCACCATGCTCTCGTTTAAAACCTCATCAGGGATCTTTATGTCCTGAAAACACCAGCGTGGCTCAGGTTATTGAGGATCCACCTCCTTCTGGATTTACTTCATTATTAGAAAGTGACCCGAGGAGCCGAGGGGTTTTCACTGAGACCAGCTCACAAGATATTCACTTGTTCTCCACAGCCACAGAACCGGATCCTGGACCCAAGTTAAGCTCACTTCAGAGCTTCAGCTCCTTCGCGTCGGATATCTCAGGAAGAAATGATTCGTGTCTCCAGCCGGTAACGTTTCAGACCGGGTTAGTGGATCACCTTGGGTTTGACGATGCACATTCTCTGCTGAGACAAATTAACCTTGGCACCGAGGACGCAACCCGTCCCGCTTCGTTCCCCGAGCTGTCAGACGGAGCTCCGGGATCCGTCATCACAGACGAGCGCGTAGAGACGTGTGAGGATCCTGTGCGTATAAACCCCAACGCTGATTACGATGATCTTAAAACCAATCAGAGTTTACTGAAAGATTTCAGTGAGAACTTTGCGAGTCTAAGACGGATGGAGCAGGAGAGCTCACCATCTCCTCTTCACCACACCACTTCGTCTGACTCCTCTGTTCTCATCGGTCTTCTGGGAGATTCAGTTCAAAACCCTGAAGATCTCAAAGTCAGTGAAAAACAGATGTTTCCAGCTGCAGCCCAGGAAGAAGACAGATGTTGCCTGAAAGAGAACGCGACACTGGTTGAGGAGGAATGCTTTAATCAGCACAACCTGGAAGGAGCTGATCAAATCTCATTAAGTTTCAGTTGTGTTAAATCTCCTGAAATGGAAGTGCAGGAGTCCAAGCCCACAGATTTAGACCTTCCTACTGGCAGAAATAACGACAAGCAAGTGATCCATTTATTTCTGGAGAGCGGCGGCGACGACCCAGCCCTGCCTCTCCACTCGCCTCGTCACACCGAGACGCCAGACGCCTCCGAGAGCACCACATTGTCTAAAAACAGTACGCAGTGTGAGAATGCTCACGTTCCAACTCGCGGTCTCCTGGGGAATGCTGACACGCAGAGCTTCTCTGATCCGTCCGATCGGGAGCCGGATGGAGATGTGCAGCAGGTGCAGATGATCAGCTCTGCGGAGCAGCAGGTGGTGGGGTTTGACTACAGAGCTCCTCTTGGGAGAACCATAAGACCGGTTTTTGAAATTGGAGAACCAGAACATGGTTTAGAAGAACCCGATAGCTCTGATGAAGGTGTGGAGCGCTTTGTGACGAGCAGACTTCAAGGGTATCAGCTTAATGGGCTGCAGGTTTCAGGTGCTAGTTGTGATCTCGGAACTGATGGGCTGTGCCCCGTTCTTAATTTCGGTGCCGATAACAAGGCGATTGCTCTCCCCGTCGAACCCGACCAGGTGGACCTTTATGCCAGCTTGGCCTCATATGAGCTTCACTTTCTCGGCGCAGACCCAGTCGCTGTAGAAAATCCAGCAAGTCTGACCTCCACCAACGATTCGGAAAGAGAACGAGGTGTATTAAACATGGTTTCTGAGTTACTTGGTAAATCCGAGGCGAATGAGGAAGGAGATGGCGGTCACTTCCTGTCTGTGTGGACGGGAGAGCGCGAGCTGGAGTCGGCGTGGCAGTATCATGTCTCTGAGGGACAGGGGGAGGGTAAACCCCATTCGCTGGCCCTCGACTCTAAGCGTGTCCAGGCGTTCGCGGCGGCGTACCCGTACAGCCTGTTAGCTTCTGACGGGGCGTGTGTGTGGGACTGGCAGCATCCTGTAAGTCTGCGCCCATGTCGCGTGGCTTCATCACTAACCTGACGTGCGCCACGTCTCCGATTTACTTCTGCTTCTTCTTTCCTCAGGAGTCCACCAAGGTCTCGGACCTCAATCCGAACGCAAAAGCATGGGCCAGTTATCTTCCTAGCCAGGAGGCATCTGGACCGGCTTACACACGCCGTCTCCAGTCATGGGTCGACTCCAGTGACGGAGGAAACCCGGGATCACGAGGTAAACCTTCACACAGCTCGTGGTTTCGTTTATTCACACTTTATATCAGGAAAATAGACATGAAGAGTTTCTAAAGTGTATTTAATCTGTTACGAAATTTTCCTCACGCGAGAATATCACACATTAGATTAAATCCTTTATCAAGTTTATTTAAATTGGACAATCCTATATTTCATTCTCTGTGTGTGTACAGCAAACCGGTGCGAGTTTTCTCAGAGGTTTATAATCTCATTACAGAAGTTTTATCTGTAGAAGAGGATGTCCAAGTCTGTGTCTAGATTAGAAGAAAGATGGCATCAGGTGTAATTTGCCACCATAAACTATAGGACTGGGGGGGGGGGGGGCTCCAAAATCTTTTAAAAAGAGAAAAACCAACAAACATTTACATTTGTAATGGAGATGATTCGGTCGATCTGTCAGTGATCGTCAGTGATTCAGTTTGATCAGCATCAGATATAAACCATTCTCCCAGATTTTCTCCCTATTTTTAATCGTGTCTGATTCCTCGCCGTCACTAGGAGCTCCCACGTTAAGCTACTCAGTCGAGAGGGCCGAAGACCATCACGTGTTTCCTCCGAACCACGTGACGTCACTGACCTCTTTTTTTTTTAAACTGCTCACTCACGCACTGCCGCGTAACGCACTCGGAGGACAGCGCTATCCCTCCTTCCGCTCGTGTGAGCTCACAGATCCCTCCCTCCGAGAGAGCTCTAGACCTCCGTCTGCGAGAGGTTACAGCATCACCCGGGAATCGAACTCGCGATCTCCGGGTGATGGGGCGAGCGCTGCGCCACTGCGCCACTCGGAGGCCCGCACTACATTTTTAAATACTCCATAGAATTGTTCTAGATTTTAATTAAATGTTTCAGATTGTAACAAAAGTGGAGGAAAAATGTAACATCAAATCATGATGCTTATAAAATAATTTTGCATCTGGGAGTGAGTGGTGGAAGTGGTTTCTGATAAACATTCTATGGGTCGATGGGTTTATCACAGGAATGCACAAGACTGGCTTTATAAATAATAAATAATTATTCCATAAATCCAGTTACTGGTTGATTTGTTTAGACTCTGAGTTTTCCCACAGTTCTAACGCTGCACTAGCCAGTGACCTTCAGCGCAGTGTACGAGATCTGTTTTGGGCGTGTCCCTGGAGTTTCTACTTTGAAATGATTAAAGTGGTCCCTGGCTGTGAAAAGTTGTAACCCTGTTTATACTTGTATACAGAATATAAACTTCACACTGCAGCTTATGAGACGTTATTTAATAAACACACACACCGTCCGTTTAAATCACAACTCCGGATCTTTTTGTCTAAAGATGTAGTTGCAGGTTACGCGTCCAGCGATGGCGGTGAGAAATGGAATGTAGACACACAGATACCCGTCTCAGTAGGACCGCCTTCAGCAGAACCAGCGGAACCAGCGGACATGGATACAGCAGACCGTCAGTTACCCGGCGGCTCACAGCAGGTCACCGGCGTTAAGGGTACCGTCACTACACACTGGAGTGAAGCCACGCCATTGTTTGTGTTTGCAGTATCGATGGATAATATTATGACGTGTGTGTGTGTGTGTGTGTGTGTGTGTGTGTGTGTTTGAGTAGGAAGCGATGCATCAGATTCCTCCAAGCACCATGAAGATCTCCGAGAACAGCTGAAGGCTACACTGGAGTTTTGCCTCTCCAGGTAATTATCTCAGGTCTGCCTGCCTGCCTGCCTGTCTGCCTGCCTGTCTGTCTGTCTGCCTGTCTGTCTGTCTGTCTGCCTGTCTGTCTGTCTGCCTGTCTGTCTGCCTGTCTGTCTGCCTGCCTGTCTGTCTGCCTGCCTGCCTGCCTGTCTGCCTGCCTGCCTGTCTGTCTGCCTGCCTGTCTGTCTGTCTGTCTGCCTGTCTGTCTGTCTGCCTGTCTGTCTGTCTGCCTGCCTGTCTGTCTGCCTGCCTGTCTGTCTGTCTGTCTCTGTCTGTCTGTCCAGGTAATTATCTCAGGTCTGCCTGCCTGCCTGCCTGTCTGTCTGCCTGTCTGTCTGTCTGTCTGTCTGCCTGTCTGTCTGTCTGTCTGCCTGTCCAGGTAATTATCTCAGGTCTGCCTGTCTGTCTGTCTCTGTCGGGGTGGCTGTCTGTCTGTCTGGCTGTCTGTCTGTCTCTGTCGGGGTGGCTGTCTGTCTGTCTGCCTGTCTGTCTCTGTCGATTCCTCGCTCTGTATCCTCCCCATCCTTACAGGAGAAAGATCGGTGCTGGTGTGTCGGCAGGCATGAAGGTCTACACGCCAAAGTGCCGAGCTTAAATTTCACTCCTGTTTTCAGTGGGAGATTAAATTCGTTTAGCATTCGTGGGTTTTATTTTATTTTATTTATTTTTGGACTAAACTTCTTGACTAAAGGTGTGAATATTTCTGGGACTGACCGTAAGTCTTAATGAGGTTAATGTTCCTGTGTTCTTTATAGAGATTTTAACTGGATGGAGTGGATTGAATACTTCATCACTTTGTTTATAATACAATAATAAGCTGCTGCTGCGGGTGTGGGTGTAGATTCCTGACGGTGTAGGAGGTTCTTACACAATACACGGCTTTGTGAAGAGAGTCTGTTCAAGGATGCTGAAGGTGCACCTCAGTTTGTTTGTGTTTTTATTTTCCCCCTAATCTCACAGGGAGAATCTGGCCAACGACATGTACCTCATCTCTCAGATGGACAGCGATCAGTACGTGCCCATCGTGACCGTAGCTAATCTCGATCAGATCAAGAAGCTCAGCACGGATATCGATCTTATCGCAGACATATTAAAGAGTACGTTGTTTTCTAGTTATTACGATTGACCTTTTCTCTAATGCTCAGGATGAACCTGGGATTTATACATTTTTTTTCTTAATTATTTCACAGCACTTCCTCTTGTGCAAGTGGATAAATGTGGTGAGAAAGTGCGACCGAATCAGAACCGCTGCATCGTCATCCTCAGAGAGGTGCCTGAAGCCACCCCTGTGGAGGTACACACCGTCGTCACACGAGTACACACGAGTGCCTGCGTCTGGAAAATAATCCGTGCTCATGGTGTCTAACGATTCGTTTGTTTGTTTGTTTTTTAAAGGAAGTGGAAGCGCTCTTTAAGAGCGACAAATTGCCCAAGTTTGTCCAGTGTGAGTTCGCCTACAACGACAGCTGGTTCATCACATTCGAGTCAGAGGCAGACGCACAGCTGGTACACACTACTCTCTTTTAGTCCCATCTTTATTCCTGTAATAAACTTTTTGTTTATTCTCGCGTGATTGTGTAGTAAATGTTTGCTTGGTTATCTGTTCAGGCGTATCAGTATCTCAGAGAGGAAGTGAAGATGTTTCAAGGAAAGCCTATAAAGGTAACCCTCATCACAGTGAGCCTCTGTTCGTTTATTAATGATTTTATTGTCTGTAACAAGGAAATAATTGTGTTTATTGTGATTATAAACCGATTCTAGGCCAGGATCAAGGCCAAGTCCATAGCAGTCAACACTTTTGTGCCAAAGAACGGATACAGGCCCGTGGAGCTGTCCTCGAACCTGCAGCAGCGCTATACCTCGTATTACATCCCACCTGCGTTTGGGGCGCAGCAGCAGTTCTCCCCGTTCTACAGACTGGTCACTCATCAGGGCTGGTCCACCACACAGGGGTACTTGGATCCCAGTTTGGTTAGTATAAGACTCTTAAATTCCTACACACACACACACACACACACACGTAGGTGTTGCCTGTTTGCACACAATTTTTTCCACAAAGAAGTTCTGCAACGTTAAGCACGGCTATAAACGGATCAAACAGAACAAAGCATAGGCTGGTAATAATAAACATTCTACTTCCTGTTGAAGTGTAACTCCTGAGGCTCTGTGTCACGCCACATAGTTACCACCATGAAGTTGATTTGTTTTCTAGAACAGCACATGCCCAAGTGTTTTATCCGTTACTTATATGTGCTACTGTTGTAGGATTCGTTTTGCCACTGTAGCACTTCATTTATCCCAGATGAGAATGTTAATTAATGAGGCAGTTAATCAGTTTTGTAATCATTTCTTCTGTCCATTAGGTAACTCCATTTACTAATCCTGCCTTCATTAACGGCTTCGCTGGATCTCCCACTTTTAAATCGGCCACTGCACCTTTATCCACCAGACCGTTCCAGCCGAGGAACCGGTAACGAGCTTTTCCTTCACGATTAAAGTCTGTTTTTCTCTCCTTTTATCCTTATTGTTGATATTTGTTTGTGTGCTTATTTTGACCCTCATAGGAACCACAATAAGAGCCACATACGACCCTCGGTGCCAGCCGTAGAACGAGGAACCGCATTGTTGGAGAACCCCGGTTCCTTCTCCAACTCCACAGAGCGCATTCCTAACGGGACCCGTGCACCACACACACATCAGCCGGGGAGCCGGCCGAGATTATCCAGCGCCCCGAGTTACCCTCGCAGGGAGCAGATCGGCAGCGGACGCATGGAGATGAACGGAGCCGATTACTCGCCGGTCATCGGGAGGGGGAGGTAATGCACCGCACTCGCTGCTGCGCGGTCTGTCATCTGATCAATTCCTTGGGTTTAGATACTCTAACCGTAGCTAATGAACACGTGTGGATGACGCGTTGTCTGATTTTCAGGAGAAACGGCTATGGCTACAAGAAAAGGAGGGATGAGAAGTTTACAGTAAGTGTCTCTAGATGATAAAGATCTGACTGTGTCGATTGTACGCGGCTCCAGCTGCCCTCATTAATTCACGATGTTGGATTTGCAGAAAGCGTCCACACAGTCGCCCCCTCCAGCCCAGGAGCGCGCTCCGTCTCCGAGTTTCGAGCTGGGCCTGTCGAGTTTCCCTCCCCTGCCCGGTGCTGCGCGAAACCTCCAACCTGAAGTGAAGACTGAGAACAGCCTGGAGAACCGTCTGTCTGACATCGTGACCGGAGCGGCTAAAGACAAGGTGTACCGAGTCTCCTCAGTTCACTTGCACATGCAGACGTGACGTATATTTTAGTCAGATCGGTTGTGCATGTGTTCACATCTGCAGTGCAGCTGCTGCAAACGGAAGCTTTAAAGTCCGTTAACATACAATTCATGGGTTATGTGTATAGACTCCAGGATCCTCAGACACACCTGATGATAAACACCTGAACCGGGTCGTGCTGTCGAGTGGTAGTGTTTCTCTGGTGTGTTCTGAGAGAGAATTTGACTTGTCTGGCTGGGAATCGCTCACATCGGCACAGAGATCAGAATAGAGAAGTGCTGCGTCTAATCCTTAGGACTGATTATCTCGTTTGTTCAAATTGACCTCCCTGCTGCTTCAAACACTGAAACCTTAATGAGAGACGAAAGGTAATTTACATAAATATTTTATACACAGGCCAATTTAGAGTGCTTTACAAATTATAAAGGACAATAAAGTTGAACGTAATTTGTGAAGATGTAAAAATAATAAAGTCCAATAAACCCAATATTAAAGTTTTAACTGAATCCAATTAGAATTCGTAATGAAATTGTGAAACAATAGAGCGTAATGGATATAAAGTACACCAACAGCTTAAGTGACTGCTGTGTGTGTGTGTGTGTGTGTGTGTGTGTGTGTGTGTGTGTGTGTGTGTGTTTTATATCTGACCTCCTCTGGGAGCTAACTCTGGTTTAGAGCGGTATAAAAGCTACATGCCGGTTTTCTGATCTCTCTCTCTGTGTGTGTGTGTGTGTGTGTGTGTGTGTGTGTGTGTGTGTGTGTGTGTGTGTGCGCACTCGCGCATGAGTGTGATTAGCTTCGTTGAGCCTTCCATTGGATAAGTAGTGCAGTGATCAATATGATTCGAGGTATTTACCCCTAATTGATGAGAAGCTTCTCGTTTCTTAGACAACCAGATCAAAAGGCACATCCCGTGGGCGTGGCAACAATGTTACATCCGGAATGGGTGATTGAGTAAAATCAAATTGTCTGAAAAGTGTTATGATCTGGGGTCGCTTCAGTCGCTCAGGTCGAGACTCAGCAACGTTATGTGGAGATAAAATGAAGTCACATGACCACCTGAATGTACTGAATCACCAGCAGCAGAAGGTTCCTCTCCTGTCAGCCAAGGACTGGATCTGAGACACACACTCTTCCTTAATGTGTGTGTGTGTGTGTGTGTGTGTGTGTGTGTGTGAGACTGTCCAGATGTTGAGTGTATTAATGCTCCCAGTGCCATAGTAATTAAACAGAGGTTCTTCTGTCTCAGCCTGTGAATAAGGACGCAGTGAGCAGCCGCGTGACTTCAGGAACCCACAGAGAACCGACACAGACAGTTGAACCTGCTCCCCAGCCTGCAGTGGAACAGCAGAACCCGCTGTCTCCCGTCTCCAAACTGAGGTACAGACTGATGCTCCTTAGTTCCAGCTGTAATCCGCATCCAGTCTCATGGTAATTAAATAATTCCAGGTTAATTAACGGCTTGTAATTAAATCAGAAGATAATCGAATTAATCCTGTTCCTCAGAGTCTTTGATTTATGAGCCCGTTATAACGGTGTGTTTTTGTGAAGCAGCCGTTCCATCCGGATTGTAGTGGTTTATGATGTCATTGTTAGTGCTTTAGTTCGGATAAATAGAACCTGAAAGTAACTTTAGTGTTTTATTACAGTTTAATCCAGACAGATGTATTTTCTTTTATGTCCAATTTAAACTTGTAGCTCAGTGAAGTCACAGGAAGTGAAGCCGAAGGAGACGAGCTCGTCTGCAGAGACGCCCTCAGCGTCTGATCCTAAAAGTCCGACTCCAGCCCAGATTACTCCGACTACAGTGAGTGTGACTGTCGTGATAAACACTGTGTGATTGATCCCTAGGTGAGTCTGTGAGGTTCATTCCTTCATGTTGGCCTGTACGTGTGTGTGTCTGCGTGTGTGTGTGTGTGTGCGCGTGCGTGTGTGTGATCACTCAGGAGCCCCGCAAGCCAAGTTACGCTGAGATCTGTCAGAGGATACGCGAGGCACCGACGCAGCAGCCTCCAGTTGCGTCCAAACCCACCACCACACCTCCTACCACAGAAGAACCCGCCTCACTCGACCCTGCAGAACCCAGATGCAGAGAAACCCGCCCCGTGCCTACCAAACCCGCGCCTCAGCGAGCCCGAGAGGCCTGGAAGTGTCATCCGGGAGCCGGGGACGCGGCGGCTCAGTCCTGAGGGAGCGAACACTCTCTGGGTCGGGTCGGCTCGGCCCGGCTCGGCTGCACACGCACATAGCGAACACTGGAATCAGGGCCTGTAGACGACAGCACTCGGGTGCATGAGGGTTCTCTTGACTTTTACGCCGTCTCCATTTATCACACCTTTATTTTTCGTTGATGAGCGTGGGGGTGTTGGAGGGCGGTGGGGTAAATCCTCCCGCACCGTCACACAGATTCAGCTTTTTTCTTTTTCTTTCTTTCTTTCTTTCTTTCTTTCTTTCTTGTTTGGACAGAGGTCAGAGTTTTTTGTTGATGACTGAAGTAGTGCTGGTAACAAGTACAGACTGAGAATAGAGTGGATCTGAATTTCCAGATGCTTTTCTTTGATCTTTTTTCTTTACATTTTAAAAAAAAAATCAGAATGTATATAATTTTGTAACTCCAGTGTACTGGCACTAACACACTGGTCTGATTCTGTTTCTCTTTTCTACACCAGGCCGATCACTCGTACCTGCGACGCCGGTCTGATTCAGTCTGATTTGTGTTGAGTTTTTATGTAATGCGTTGCCACTGGAGTAGAGTTCTGAGCTCTGATTATTTTCTTTTAAACCAGCACAAACATGATCCTTTTTTTCCTTTTCTTTTTTTTTTTTTTTTTTTAAACATTTGTACTTGTGTGGTAAAATAGCTGGTGTAACTGTTACCTTGTCCCGTGTGCATGCCTTTTTATGTCTGATTTATTTTCCTTTCTCCATTCTCTCTCTCTCTTTTTTTTCTTTTTTTTAACACTTTTAATAGTTCCTCCCTTTCCCATGTTGCTTTAGAGGTATCTTTAGAGACATCCATAAGGACACGTGATCACAACGAGACAGGAAATAAAGTGGTTCAGACTCAGCTCGTCTCTCCTGATCCTCACGTCCTGTTCTGTATGTCCGACACACATCAGGACCCGCTGAGGCGCGTCTCCTCACTATCGTTCTCCGCTCCCTCAGCCTGCCGCAGTCATGTGGACGTGTCTCGCGTGTCCCTCACGTCTCTTCCTGACGCTCCTCCCTCAGTCACGTGTTCTGATTGTTCTCGGATTCTGATGGATGTTTTTTGTTTTGTTTGTTTGTGTTTTTGGCAGAGAACCCGATCCCGTGTCTTCACCTCCCCGCCGTGTGGAGCTCATCACACTGCTCAGACTTTGTCCTTCTCTTAAACTACAGCTTCCTGTTTAATATCTAATGTTTAGTCTTTAATCCAGTCATTACATCATCATCACCACCACAGACAGATGAAGGTCTGATCAGGACTTCAGCATGCTCAGAAACAGCATTATAATTTAACTTTGCTCCACAACTTGAAATTTTATTTTAAACTTGAAATATGTCTCTGCCTTAACTTTTTTAGGAATTGTGTTAGCAGTTAATTTCGGATGTAAAAGGCTGATGAGGTCGAGGGGACGGTCCTCAGCCTGACCTACTGCGTTTCTGTAGCACAACACTCTTAGGGGTGAATTGGGATTTCGTTATGTTGTTGTTGTTTTTTTTTTTGTTTGTTTTTTTTTTTGGGGGGGGGGGGCGTTATTTTGTTTGATTTTTCTCTTCCTTTTTTTTGTAAAATGCTTCTGGTCAGAACTGTAATGTGTGCACTTGGAAATGTGTGTGTTCACTGTACAGATGTAAATAATTGGGGGACAAAATTAAAATGGTACCATAAATTGGTTAAGAGCAAAATATTAAAATAAATGTGGATGATAAACTGGATCTGTTGTCGGGTTCTCTTGATTACATTATTTTTAATTTGTTTATTAAAGACGCGTTCCCCACAAGGTGCCGCGGTATAAGATTCTATCCTGTGTTCGAGTTTGTAGTTAAATCCTCTGCTTTTGATCGTGACTTATGAGGAGCGTCGGCGTTCTACAGCGATGCGATTGGAGGAGGCGTGTTCTGAGACGTCACTGTGTGTCACGCTGCTCGTCACTGTGACGATACAATCCTAGCAACAGTCCGTTACACAGAAACCGTTACCATCAGTCAGTCTGAGCGTTACCGTGGCAACACACAGTACAATATACAGCTATAACTAATTGGGGAGCTAGTTTTGTTATTGGAGCATAAAATGAGATATTTGGCCATGTTGTGTCTGAAGGGTGAGTTACTCTCTTTATTTCTTTATTTATTATGGACGTGTTGAAAAGCTTCACAGCCATGATCACGCTGCTGCACAGCTCGAGTTACCTGAGATTACCTGCACCTTCACATCTTACCTGCACCTACATCTTCACTATAACACCACACACTTCCTGCAATACTGTTCTGTTATATAATAATAATAATGAGATGTATACTCTCACACTCTGGTGTACAGAATATCACAGTAGATTCCAGGTGCATTATTTATTTATATATATGTGTTTTTATTTTAATGAGCCTAGACTAAATCTCTCATCACCCCATGACGCTGCTCCTGTAAAAACCTCAAAGCTCAGAATTACAGAATTATAAACTACATGTTGCTGATGTCAGATCATCTAAATGTTCCATCCTTTAATTGATTAATATTTTAATATTCTGCTTTAAACCTGTATTTATTTCCTGCTTTGTTCTGCTGCTCAACAGTGACACTAACTAACTTAAAACTAATGTTTATAAGCGAGCAGGAAGTGCAGTGAGTAATTAAGACTAACTCTCGATCACCTGTATTTATTTATCTCGTTAATGTTTATCTCCGGGTTTCAAACATTCATCGTTTATTCTTTTAGATTAACTCCTCATGGTGTGTTAACCTCACGTTTGGATCAGTTCAATAGTTTTCTTTAATGGTAAATGTATTTTGTCTCACACACACACACACACACACACACACTGATATATTATTGCACTGTATGATTGGGCTGTCTGTCATGGAGGGACACGGGAGGGAAAAGTCATCAGTTGAAAGGAAAATATAAAGATAAAAATGAAAGTCTTTATTAAATGTGTCTGAAACACTGTGTGATAATCTGGAGAGACAGAGGGACAGAGACACGGACGTCCCTCAGCTGACTGGCACCTACAGTAACTGATATTACATTTGTTAAAGCTCACTTTTTCTATGTATAAATCATCAGATCAGACGGTGCATTTACAGCCCATGATGTCATTTATACAGGATCATGTACAGTCTGTGTATTAAGTCGAGGCTCCTGCGAGAGCTCGAGCACCGAGTCTGACCCCGTCTTTGTTCTACACTGGAGACATGAGTGTCGGAATCTTTAACAACTGAGGTCTTTCCCTTCAGGCTCATCTTCAGCAGGCGAGACGCGGCTCAGGCGGGTTACAGTCTGCTGATGGACTCACACGCCAGTCCACACGCCAGCATTGTCTTGTGTTGTGTTCTGTTTCTGTGTGAGCTCCAGTCTGACCTTGTGACCCCGTGCCGGTTTACGCTCTGTGCTGCGGCCTCTGTATTTCTGAGACCTTGACTCCGCCCACTGGAGGATGTCGATGATGTTACTGACTGTGTTTAGTTTTTCTTGCTGTAGCTGTCCTTGGCCGTCCTGTCATGACTGGTTTTTGGTACACCAGTGGGTTCTTCAGGGAAGTCCAGAGTGTTGTACTGGTGACGCACAGTGTGTGTGTGTGTGTGTGTGCGCTCTCTGGTTTTATGTCGGTTTATCCTTTTATAAACAAATTATTAACAGGTGAAACTCATTCAGAGTTATTAATTAATTAAATAATTAGTCTCTCCGTGCACACCTGACACAACACCTGGGAAAAGTGAATGTTTTGACTGGGATTAGTTCAGATTTTCACTTTGGCTGAAATAACAGCGCTGAAGTGGTAGAAGTGAATTTTAACACGCCGGAGTCGTTTTAAGACGAAACTTCATCTTTATCCCATCGACTTTTTTCCATTTCTCATCTGTGATTCTCTCTCCGATTACCGAACAGCGAGTGTGTTTGTCTGAGCACCAAAGAAGTCCAACTTAGTGTAAACAAGGCGTCAGATACTCGACCTTACAGAATGTGATTTCTGTGTGTTAATAAGTGAGACAGAGAGTTCTGCTGTACAGAGACACACACACATGGACGTGGACTTCAACCTCTAATAATCATAATAATAATAATAATAATAATAATAATAATAATCATAGTAATAATAATCATAATAATAATCATTAAAGATCAGCAGATTATTAAACTGTTTACATGTTAATGATGGGTACTTGCACTAGTATTTATATATAATGAGAGTAACATATTTAGTTCTGCATCAAAAATGAAGTAACACTTATGAAAAATATTGAAAGAAAATAGGAAGTAAAATAATAATAATAATAATAATGAGAGTCATCTCTCTCTCTCTCTCTCTCTCTCTCTCTCTGTGACTCTGTCGCCCCCTGGCGGCCACTGCAGGTATAACCGGCTGGAGGCTTTGCGTCACGCGCGAAGGTGACGGTTGAGGAGGCAGGGAGTCGCGCGCTGACAGCGCTCTGCACACCGCAGCTCGAGCCGTTACAGCACCGAGTCACGCGCTCCGGTATGGCGGCGCTGCACTAGCGGACACGCGCACAGACACACGCAGACACACCGCGCGCTACACCGCCGCCGCCGCCCCGGGGCTCCGCGCGACACCACCGGAAACCGAGATTTAATCCAGCGGAGAGAGTGCGCGTGCACGTGTGTGTGTGTGTGAGTGTGTGAGTGAGTGAGTGTGCCGCTGCGGCGGTGAGAGAGAGTGTGTGTGTGTTAGAGAGAGAGATTAAACACAATGGCGGACCGGGATGCGGTGCCGCTTCCCCTGGAGGTGAGGGCGAGACTGGCGGAGCTGGAGCTCGAGCTGTCCGAGGGTGAGTCCCGTATTATTATTATTATTATTATTATTATGAATGTATAATGATGAGGGTGGTGTAGAGAGGGAGGGGAGACTAACACCCCCCCCCCCCGGGTCCTCATACCGTCCAGATGTGCTCGGTCTGTCGGTCGGCGCAGTGAGCGCGCGCTGCTGCTGCTGCTGCTGCATTACTCCGTCACGTCGCGCGCGGCCTCTCGGTTTTATTTTCCGTTTCCTCCCTCCTGCGTTCCTTTGTCTGATTTCCCCGCACTGCTTCACCCCGGGCTTCAGGCAGAACATCTCTCACACACACACACACACACACACACACACACACACACACACACACACACACACACACACACACACACTGTCTAGAAGTCACAAGAGTGAGAGAGTGAAGTGAGAGTTTAGTGAGAGCTGTGGGAATTAGGGGTCTGGGAGTGAGATAGTGAAGTGTGAGAGTCTGGGAGTGAGAGAGTGAAGTGTGAGAGGTGTGAGAATGAGGGAGTGAGAGTGAAGTGTGAGGTGTGAAGTGAGATGTGTGAGTGAGAGAGTGCGCGGTGTGGGTGTAAGTGGTCTGGGAGTGAGAGAGTGAAGTGAGAGTGTGAGAGTGAGAGTTGTGGGAGTGAGGGGTCTGGGAGTGAGATAGTGAAGTGTGAGAGAGGGAGAGGTGTGGGTGTAAGTGGTCTGGGAGTGAGAGAGTGAAGTGAGAGTGTGGGAGTGAGGGGAGTGAGAACGTGAAGTGTGAGAGTGAGAGAGTGAAGTGTGAGATGTGTGAGTGAGAGAGTGCGCGGTGTGGGTGTAAGTGGTCTGAGAGTGAGAGAGTGAAGTGTGAGAGGTGTGAGAGTGAGAGGTGTGAGAGAAGTTCCTGACATCAATTTCATTTTTGGTCTACAAACAAACTGCTGTGTAAAAAAGCCTAGAGCTCCCGTGTGTGTGTGTGTGTGTGTGTGTGTGTGTGTGTGTGTGTGTGTGTGTGTGTGTTCATGCAGGCCTTCAGCGAGATGTTTCCCAGCCATTTAAGGTGATTTTCAGAGCTGTGGTGTGTCAGAGCTGCTGATGTTCTGCACATTATTTCTGAGTGTTAGTGTCTGATATCGGATCAGATCCACACGCAGGCCGATCCAGAACGTCTGGTTTCGACGTATCCTTATGGATGTTATAGAGAAATCTCTCAGTGGAGTGTGTGTGTGTGTGTGTGTGTGTGTGTGTGTGTGTGTGTGTGTGTGTGTGTGTCCTGAACACTACTCCAGGTTCCTCAGACTTCAGCATGATGATCAATAATTCAGTGGAGGTTCTTGTGCTCTGTCACTGCGCGGTACACACTGATCAGCTCGTCATCCTGAGGGTCAGTGTAGAGTGTAAACACCGGCCTGGTGTGTGTGTGTTTGTGTGTGTGTGTGTGTGTGTGTGTCGAGTGAGTGTTTAATAAGGTGTGGTGTCTCACTCACTGCTCTGCGTTCACACCAAATCCACACCTGTAAATCCAACACACCTGAGTAATCTGTCCAGGTTTAATGAGTTTGTGTTGCAGTTCAGAGGGAATAAATCACTACACTCTCGCGGCTTTATTAATGATCCGGAAGACCGCGTTTGGGAAAACAGAACACAGAATGATGTCATTTTGGGATCCGACGCTTCCTGTAGGAACTCTAAGCTGTTTCTGTTGCTTTTCCTTGTAGGAGGTTGTAACTGCTGAATTACAGGTTTTACTCAAACACGGTGTAAAATCACAGAGCGGCCGAGTGCTGCGTTCTGATTGGGCAGAAGGTGATGATTAATTCTCCGTAGCAGCAACACTAACAGTAGTGCAGATTTAACACTCATGTGCTCATGTGCGCTCCATCATCAGTGGTTCTCCACCCTGGTCCTGCAGAGCCCCCACTGTAGCGTGTGTTAGGGTGTGACACGTGGACTCACATGAATAAACCAGACGTCTGGGAGCGTGGACAAGCTCATGATCACTCGGGTTTCTGCGTAAGTTTTAACGTAACATCTTCAAAATTCATAGAATCGTTCACCTTCTGAAAATATCATGCAGTGTCTATCAGCGTGACATGAAACGCAGACGTAATGAGACGGGAGAGGTTTAATCCAGACGCCGTGGACTTTAAAGACAGCAGCAGGAGATGTAGAGTCGACAATCTTACTCAGTTCGTAATAAGTGATTTCGGATAAACTGCAGTTATGGATGTGAAGTGTGTGTGTATCAGCGCTCGACACCCTGAAGGTACACGCTGGAACAGTGACTTCAACATCAAACATCTGTAACAGTAATTCTAAAAGAAGTAACTGTTTAATTACTGTTAGTAGCGGTTAGGTGCTGAAATTTCCCGCTTGTTTCCTCTCCACATCTTTGTAGTTCTCATCGGGTTTGTGCCTCTTTGTGCTCAGCGTTAGACTTTACATGTAAAAAGCTGCGTTCCGCTCGGCGAGTGTCTCCCTGTGACGTGGACGAGTTATACACACATCAGTAGGAAACATTTTTGTAACACGTCAGTTTTTGTTACGATACATATTCAGCATCTCAGTGAAATTTCCACCGCGGCAGCGACGGGTATACGAGGTGCTCACGTTACCGTGGAAACGCTCAGAGGAGGTGAGGGCTGTGCCGGTGAGGTCGCTGGGTGTTCCGAGCCGAGAGATTTTTGTGCAGGGACGATTCCCAGACCGACAGGGAACCGCTGTGGAGCACAACGCTGATGTTTATGTGTTAGTGGATCAGCGCGGCTTAGTGAGAACACCATGGAGTGTTCCTCAAAGAGCTCAGCCTGCCCTTTAGTGTTCCCCCGTTCCCAGAACACCTGATTTAACCAATCGGATAAGTAACAGTGGGACAGGGATGGGGACGGGTGTGTCTTCAGGAGCAGGGAGGAGAACCAGTGTTGTACGTTATGGTTTCTATAGTAACGGCTCATTCACAGGGACGTGTGCATGCATAAACAGCCTAAAAATGTTTTGTGTGTGTGTGTGTGTGTGTGACATCAGTGTAAGGAGTCTCCAGTGTCAGTGCTGTGTAACACTCCGAGGTAAACCTGGAGCTGTAGCCTTCAGCACAGAGGAGTTTACACTTCTTCCTGCTTTCTAAAGCTGTGTTTTATTGCCTTATTATCTGTTGGGGAACAAAATAAGGGGTTTCCATGGCAACAGGTCTGTTGTGTGTGTGTGTGTGTGTGTGTGTGTGTGTGTGTGTGGTTGTATTTCTTGATGACATCCTCAGTATTGATCTGTTTAGCGACCCGGTGAAGCTGACTCTCCCGACCCGTCTGATTCGTAAGCTCTACAGAAAGCTAGACTAGCTGTGTTAGCGAAATGATTAGCTAACCTTTAGAGCATTAGCCATGTGCATTTGCTAATGTAGATGGCTACTGTGAGACCGCGTCATGTTTAATGAACTCGTCCATTTTACACTCAAACGGAAATAATACTTTACTGTTTATAGTAGAAAAATGACCTTCAACTGGATGGGTTTTAGCACCTTGTCAGGGGCGGGGCTATGCAAATTACTCATTAAAGAACCTCATGATGTCAAAAAGGGAGGAAAATCTCAATGATGTTCAATTACAGGTTTCACAGATGTGTGGAAAGAAATAATATCAGAGGGGGGGGATGGTGTGTTTACACACACACACACACACACACACACACACACACGCACACACACACACACACATTGGAGGCCCATGTGAATGTCCAAAAAAGGATTATTCAGTGAATTTTTCCACTTTAAATGACCTGTAATAACACATGTTGCTGTTATGAGAAATGTGTTTGGAGAGTTGAGGTCATGTGACTCGTCAGAACCGCGAGCTCCGTCTCCTGATGGTGTTAATGCCAGAAAAAACCTCCAGCACAGATTTAAAGCAGTTCTCCATCGTCTATCTGGACCATATAAAACCCTGATTTCTCCTGATGCATGTTGCACCATGACATCATCCCAGTGACATCACTTCCTGTTCTGGAGAATGACATCATCATGAACAGAGCAGTGTCCAGAGTTCCACCACATGGTGCACGGTGACGTACGGCGCGAGTGATCCATCACTCAGTGGAGTGCTGTTACAGAAGGTGTGTGTGTGTGTGTGTGTGTGTGTGTGTGTGTGTGTGTGTGTGTGAGAGAGATGAGGCCCCGGTACAGGGCTGAGGACTGTTGCTTTGAAACTCCTGCAAGTTTTTTATTTGTTTCTCTGAACGCGGCCACATCTGGCTTCATTTTACATCCTGCAGTCTTCTGGCATGTGGAGCTGCAACACCGTTAACCCCTTCCTGTCCGTGTTCCACATCACACACTCCATCACACTGACCCTGGATCACCTGCTAGAGTAAACACCCACTCACACACACACACACACACACACACACACACACACACACACAGGCTGGTCCTGCACCCTCAGCTTCACTCTGTGTTGTATTCAGGTGTTTATTAAAGCGGCTCCGCCCTGCAGGCTTTGTCAGCATTAATCAGCTTGTTAGCTTGTCAGGTTGCCGAGGGTTCGACTCGCTCCTCTCTCACCTGTTTGCCGAGCTGCTCTCTAAACTCCGCTGTGGGATGAAGCAGCTGAAATGGAGGTGTGTGATCAGGCCCACGTCTCCTCACTTTCAGTTCCAGTCTCACCTTCACATCCAGATATTTGTTTTGCAGATTATTAGTAAAAGTTTCATTTTGTTTCATCAGTGTTTTATTGATTGGCTGGTGGTGTGTGAGTGCTCTGTAAGGACATGCTGAAGCTCCAGGTCTCTGTGGAACCCGTGTCAGAGAATCACGAGTGTTAATATGTGTTACTATGTTCCTGTGTTACTGTATTAGTGTGTTACGACCAAAACACAGTACTGCTGCTGATTTTATTACATGCTTTTATGTTATACATTTTATACAGAAAATGTTTGTGCCAAGGAAGCACTTTCAGCAATAATCAGTTAAAATGCAAATTATTCACATGTGTATGAGTATTGAACATAAAATTGGTGTAAACTTCTAGAAGCGTATTTCCTGTAAGAATTGTTGCTTAAATAGTTTTTTGATAAAAGCTTAAAGCAAAAAATAGCAAAAAAATCTGTAGTGTCTGTAACCATGTCATGTTGTTAGAATTACATTTTAGAATAAAACACTTTTTCAGGTTTATGTCTTTTCTAAACTGTCCAAGTTTCATCTGAGTGACAATTAAGATCATTTAAAAACTGGAATCCAAAAAAGTTTCTGACACTAAAACATAAAAGGCCATGAAATTGTATTTAGCAAATATGTTTCTTTTTATCTGATAGAAATATAAATGTGTATATATATTTACAAAAAAGAAACATTGACCAGGAGATAAGAAGTGTTAAGTATTATGAAAACGGTGTTATATGATCTGATCTGAAAATTTACTTTTAAACCTGCAGTAGCGGAGACACTTTTAACTAGTTTAGTGTTAGTGTGTTAGTGTGTGTAGTGTGTAGAGTGTGTCGAGTGTTAGTGTGTGTAGTGTTAGTGTGTGTCGAGTGTTAGTCTGTAGAGTGTTAGTGTGTGTAGTGTTAGTGTGTGTAGAGTGTGTAGAGTGTTAGTGTGTTAGTGTGTGTAGTGTTAATGTGTGTAGAGTGTTATTGTGTGTAGTGTGTAGAGTGTGTCGAGTGTTAGTGTGTGTAGTGTTAGTGTGTGTAGTGTGTAGAGTGTCAGAGTGTTAGTGTGTTAGTGTGTAGAGTGTTAGTGTGTGTGGAGTGTTAGTGTGTTAGTGTGTTAGTGTGTAGAGTGTGTCGAGTGTTAGTGTGTGTAGAGTGTGTAGAGTGTTAGAGTGTTAGTGTGTAGAGTGTTAGTGTGTGTGGAGTGTTAGTGTGTGTGGAGTGTTAGTGTGTGTGGAGTGTTAGTGTGTTAGTGTGTAGAGTGTTAGTGTGTTAGTGTGTAGAGGGTTAGTGTGTGTGGAGTGTTAGTGTGTTAGTGTGTTAGTGTGTAGAGTGTGTCGAGTGTTAGTGTGTGTAGAGTGTGTAGAGTGTTAGAGTGTTAGTGTGTAGAGTGTTAGTGTGTGTGGAGTGTTAGTGTGTGTGGAGTGTTAGTGTGTGTGGAGTGTTAGTGTGTTAGTGTGTAGAGTGTTAGTGTGTTAGTGTGTAGAGTGTTAGTGTGTGTGGAGTGTTAGTGTGTTAGTGTGTTAGTGTGTAGAGTGTGTCGAGTGTGTCGAGTGTGTCGAGTGTTAGAGTGTGTAGTGTGTAGTGTGTAGTGTGTAGTGTGTTAGTGTGTGTAGTGTGTAGAGTGTCAGAGTGTTAGTGTGTTAGTGTGTAGAGTGTTAGTGTGTGTCGAGTGTTAGTGTGTGTAGAGTGTGTAGAGTGTGTAGAGTGTGTAGAGTGTTAGAGTGTGTAGTGTGTAGTGTGTAGAGTGTTAGTGTGTGTAGTGTGTAGAGTGTCAGAGTGTTAGTGTGTAGAGTGTTAGTGTGTGTAGAGTGTTAGTGTGTGTGGAGTGTTAGTGTGTGTGGAGTGTTAGTGTGTTAGTGTGTAGAGTGTTAGTGTGTGTGGAGTGTTAGTGTGTTAGTGTGTTAGTGTGTAGAGTGTGTCGAGTGTTAGTGTGTGTAGAGTGTGTATAGTGTTAGAGTGTTAGAGTGTGTAGTGTGTAGAGTGTTAGAGTGTTAGTGTGTTAGTGTGTAGAGTGTTAGTGTGTGTCGAGTGTTAGTGTGTGTAGAGTGTGTAGAGTGTGTAGAGTGTGTAGAGTGTGTAGAGTGTGTAGAGTGTTAGAGTGTTAGAGTGTGTAGTGTGTAGAGTGTTAGTGTGTGTAGTGTGTAGAGTGTCAGAGTGTTAGTGTGTAGAGTGTTAGTGTGTGTAGAGTGTTAGTGTGTGTGGAGTGTTAGTGTGTGTGGAGTGTTAGTGTGTGTGGAGTGTTAGTGTGTGTGGAGTGTTAGTGTGTTAGTGTGTAGAGTGTTAGTGTGTGTGGAGTGTTAGTGTGTTAGTGTGTTAGTGTGTTAGTGTGTAGAGTGTGTCGAGTGTTAGTGTGTGTAGAGTGTGTAGAGTGTTAGAGTGTTAGAGTGTGTAGTGTGTAGTGTGTAGAGTGTTAGTGTGTGTAGTGTGTAGAGTGTCAGAGTGTTAGTGTGTTAGTGTGTAGAGTGTTAGTGTGTGTCGAGTGTTAGTGTGTGTAGAGTGTGTAGAATGTTAGAGTGTTAGTGTGTGTAGAGTGTGTAGAGTGTTAGAGTGTTAGTGTGTGTAGTGTTAGTGTGTGTAGTGTTATTGTGTGTAGTGTGTAGAGTGTGTCGAGTGTTAGTGTGTGTAGTGTTAGTCTGTAGAGTGTTAGTGTGTGTAGTGTTAGTGTGTGTAGAGTGTGTAGAGTGTTAGTGTGTTAGTGTGTGTAGTGTTAATGTGTGTAGAGTGTTATTGTGTGTAGTGTGTAGAGTGTGTCGAGTGTTAGTGTGTGTAGTGTTAGTGTGTGTCGAGTGTTAGTCTGTAGAGTGTTAGTGTGTGTAGTGTTAGTGTGTGTAGAGTGTGTAGAGTGTTAGTGTGTTAGTGTGTGTAGTGTTAATGTGTGTAGAGTGTTATTGTGTGTAGTGTGTAGAGTGTGTCGAGTGTTAGTGTGTGTAGTGTTAGTGTGTGTCGAGTGTTAGTCTGTAGAGTGTTAGTGTGTGTAGTGTTAGTGTGTGTAGAGTGTGTAGAGTGTTGGTGTGTTAGTGTGTGTAGTGTTAATGTGTGTAGAGTGTTATTGTGTGTAGTGTGTAGAGTGTGTCGAGTGTTAGTGTGTGTGTAGTGTTAGTGTGTGTAGTGTGTAGAGTGTCAGAGTGTTAGTGTGTTAGTGTGTAGAGTGTTAGTGTGTGTGGAGTGTTAGTGTGTTAGTGTGTAGAGTGTGTCGAGTGTTAGTGTGTGTAGAGTGTGTAGAGTGTTAGAGTGTTAGAGTGTTAGTGTGTGTAGTGTTAGTGTGTGTAGTGTTATTGTGTGTAGTGTGTAGAGTGTGTCGAGTGTTAGTGTGTGTAGTGTTAGTGTGTGTCGAGTGTTAGTCTGTAGAGTGTTAGTGTGTGTAGTGTTAGTGTGTGTAGAGTGTGTAGAGTGTTGGTGTGTTAGTGTGTGTAGTGTTAATGTGTGTAGAGTGTTATTGTGTGTAGTGTGTAGAGTGTGTCGAGTGTTAGTGTGTGTGTAGTGTTAGTGTGTGTAGTGTGTAGAGTGTCAGAGTGTTAGTGTGTTAGTGTGTAGAGTGTTAGTGTGTGTGGAGTGTTAGTGTGTTAGTGTGTAGAGTGTGTCGAGTGTTAGTGTGTGTAGAGTGTGTAGAGTGTTAGAGTGTTAGAGTGTGTAGTGTGTAGAGTGTTAGTGTGTGTAGTGTGTAGAGTGTCAGAGTGTTAGTGTGTTAGTGTGTAGAGTGTTAGTGTGTGTGGAGTGTTAGTGTGTTAGTGTGTTAGTGTGTAGAGTGTGTCGAGTGTTAGTGTGTGTAGAGTGTGTAGAGTGTGTAGAGTGTGTAGAGTGTTAGAGTGTGTAGTGTGTAGAGTGTCAGAGTGTTAGTGTGTAGAGTGTTAGTGTGTGTGGAGTGTTAGTGTGTTAGTGTGTTAGTGTGTAGAGTGTGTCGAGTGTTAGTGTGTGTAGAGTGTGTAGAGTGTGTAGAGTGTGTAGAGTGTTAGAGTGTGTAGTGTGTAGAGTGTTAGTGTGTGTAGTGTGTAGAGTGTGTAGAGTGTCAGAGTGTTAGTGTGTAGAGTGTTAGTGTGTGTGGAGTGTTAGTATGTTAGTGTGTTAGTGTGTCGAGTGTTAGTGTGTGTAGAGTGTGTAGAGTGTGTAGAGTGTGTCGAGTGTTAGAGTGTTAGAGTGTGTAGTGTGTAGTGTGTAGAGTGTTAGTGTGTGTAGTGTGTCGAGTGTTAGTGTGTGTAGAGTGTGTAGAGTGTGTAGAGTGTGTCGAGTGTTAGAGTGTTAGAGTGTGTAGTGTGTAGTGTGTCGAGTGTTAGTGTGTGTAGAGTGTGTAGAGTGTGTAGAGTGTGTCGAGTGTTAGAGTGTGTAGTGTGTAGTGTGTAGAGTGTTAGTGTGTGTAGAGTGTTAGAGTGTGTAGTGTGTAGAGTGTTAGTGTGTAGAGTGTGTCGAGTGTTAGTGTGTGTAGAGTGTGTAGAGTGTCAGTGTCCTGGTCTTTAGGTGTCGTGCGGCCGGAGTGAACATCGGGACGACACTCCATCACTTTTTGTCTCTGAAGTGAAGAGAACTCACATCCACTTATTCCAGCTGAAGTTCACACACATTTCTGTGAGAGTTTGAGGATCCAGTCAGTAAAGTGTGTGTCGTGTGAGAGAGTGTGTTACAGCAGCAGGAATGCTCTGAGTGTTTGAGTAAAGTTTAAGGTGTGTCGATTGATCCGCAGTGTGTAACTCCTGCATTGAGTAACACGTAAGAAAGCGTTTCACCTTAAAAGCTAGCGTTAGCCTTCCAGAGACACCGCGCCGCTAGTGCGTCTTAACTGATCAAAGTACTGTAAAGCAGTGAAATATTCTGTAGTGAAAAGTAGTGTAGGTGATCCTGGTCCTGCAATAATGTGTGTGTGTGTGTGTGTGTGTGTGTGTGTGTGTGTACCCATGCATGCCTTGTACACCCCGGTCTTAGTGTTAGTGTGTTGGAGTGCTCAGGTGTCGTGTCGTTGGTGATGTTGGTGATGTTGGTGTGTCCTGCGGGCGTGTCAGTGTGTTGAGGTGTTCAGTGTAACGAGGTTGTTATGATGTGTTTATTGTGAGGTTGTGCTCGCTCCGTGCGTCAGTGAGCCTCGTCATTCTCTAATGAAGTCACACTAAACACTGGTTAAGTCACACGGTCCCGGGGTCATCAGAGACGTGACTCATTCATCCAGTCTGATGTTTATTTTGAGATCTGATGTCTGATGGCGTCTCGCTGTGCTGTGGATTAGACATAATAATGATGATAAAACATCTGGATTTATTACTGCAGCTGCTTTTAGCACAAACACCTGGATGGAGCTGTTTGTGGAATTCCTCTGAGCGTGATCAGGGCGTCGTCCTGGCTGGAGCGGAGATGGAGGACACGTGCTGCCCGCCGTGTGTTTTGGTCTGTTTGGTGTGTCTCAGGGTTTCAGTGTGTCTCGGTGTGTCTCGGTGTGTCTCGTTGTGTCTCGGTGTGTCTCAGTGTGTCTCAGTGTGTCTTGTTGTGTCTTGTTGTGTCTCGTTGTGTCTCGGTGTGTCTCGGTGTGTCTCGGTGTGTCTCAGTGTGTCTCAGTGTGTCTCAGTGTGTCTTGTTGTGTCTTGTTGTGTCTTGTTGTGTCTCGGTGTGTCTCGGTGTGTCTCAGTGTGTCTTGTTGTGTCTCGGTGTGTCTCAGGGTTTCAGAGCGTCTCAGTGTCTCTCGGTGTCTCTCAGTGTCTCTCAGTGTGTCTCTGTGTGTCTCGTCACTGCTGCTGTTTTTCCAGTGAGGACGAGTCGCCGGTGCCGGTTAAACTCTGCAGCGTGTCGGGGTCGTGCAGGGTCACGCTGTCGGCTCGTGTTAGTGTTCCGTACTGGAGCTGCACGATTGACGATTCATAACAAAATGTGAATCAGGATTTTTCTCCATGAGAGCTGAGATCACGATTCTCTCACACGATTCTCTCTGTTTTTTTTCTTTGAACAAAAAACATTGATTGCACTTTAGAAAATAGTGTTGTCTGCACAGGACTCTCAACTGTCTCGTATTAAAATAAACGTCAGCTTTCTCTATTGTAAATGAAGTGAAAAGTTTATTTAAACATAAATAGAATATTAACAACAATACTGTTAAGTAGCACTTGTGTATTGTGGACACTCAGACAACTACACAACTTCATCACGTGTGTTAGTTTATATTATTATTATTATTATCAGTATAAGGTAAATGTAACAGTGTAGTTTGTTATTAAATACAGTGTTTACAGTGTAGAGTTTATTGTTGTCAGAGGGTTTATTGCTCGGTCTTCACACAGCTCCAGTAAACTCCTCTGTGTCTCGCTCTGTTCTCAGAGTCTCTGTGTAACGGCTCGAGTCAACACGCAGCTTTAATCATCTGATACTGTAACTTACAGACCAGTTAGACCTGCACGTGCTGTCTCTGATCACACAGTAGTGTGTCTTTCAGTTTTTACCGTGTGTGTGTGTGTGTGTGTGTGTGTGTGTGTGTGTGTGTGTGTGTGTGTGAGGCATTTACCATATGCTGGTAAAAATAACGCAGATGCAGAATCAACTCATGCCGTGATAAACACAACAACCGAAGAGAATCTAACAGCCCTGTCTCACCTCCGCGCTTTCCTAAGTACAGGACATCTCACTATTCACTGCCAGTTTTGGTGGAGTGATTATGTTTCCAATCTTTCCACACGAAAAAATCTAACGTTTAATTAAAATGTAAAAATCCAAATGTTCCTTTTTAATATTACTTTATTGTTTTTTATAATTTAATTTAATTTATTTTTAATTATTTTACTATATTTTTTTAGGACGTTATTATTTTATTATTTATGTGAAGCACTTTGGGGCATTCTTGTTGT
>QNUK01000276.1:696797-721797 GCA_013621035.1 Clarias magur | reverse complement strand
AACTCTGTCCTGTTCTACACTGCTAGAGCATGACACACACATACACACACACACACACACACACACACATGCTGTATACCGGAATGTCATGAATGTCATACATGAGGGTGTGTTTAAGAATCATAGCTCTGGTGAGGTGCACACACACACACACACACACACACACACACATGCTGTACTGCACCTGTTCATCAGGAACCCATAGGGACAGGGCACTTAGTCTGTTGCCGTGGTGACGGTCGCTCTGTTTTTTTTCTGTTCTCTTTAAAGGCCCACATACCAACACGCTATGGGTGTAACGGGTTTGTTCATATAACGGCTCTGTGTGTAAAGTATAACGGCTCTGCGTGTGTAACGGCTCTGCGTGTATAACGGCTCTGCGTGTATAACGGCTCTGTGTGTATAACGGCTCTGCGTGTATAACGGCTCTGTGTGTGTAACGGCTCTGTGTGTGTAACGGCTCTGTGTGTTTAACTGCTCTGTGTGTACAGTATAACGGCTCTGTGTGTGTAACGGCTCTGTGTGTTTAACGGCTCTGCGTGTATAACGGCTCTGTGTGTACAGTATAACGGCTCTGTGTGTACAGTATAACGGCTCTGTGTGTATAACGGCTCTGTGTGTTTAACGGCTCTGTGTGTATAATGGCTCTGTGTGTATAACGGCTCTGTGTGTTTAACGGCTCTGCGTGTTTAACGGCTCTGCGTGTATAACGGCTCTGCGTGTATAACGGCTCTGCGTGTGTAACGGCTCTGCGTGTGTAACGGCTCTGTGTGTACAGTATAACGGCTCTGTGTGTATAACGGCTCTGTGTGTTTAACGGCTCTGCGTGTATAACGGCTCTGTGTGTACAGTATAACGGCTCTGTGTGTACAGTATAACGGCTCTGTGTGTACAGTATAACGGCTCTGTGTGTATAACGGCTCTGTGCGTTTAACGGCTCTGCGTGTATAACGGCTCTGTGTGTATAACGGCTCTGTGTGTTTAACGGCTCTGTGTGTATAATGGCTCTGTGTGTATAACGGCTCTGTGTGTATAATGGCTCTGTGTGTATAACGGCTCTGTGTGTTTAACGGCTCTGCGTGTTTCTGCTGCAGCTCTGCGTGTACTCTCGCAGCTCTCTGCGTGTACTCGCAGCTCACGTGTGCGCAGCTCTCATTATTAATAACGCAGCTCTGTGTGTCGATACTCGCGGCTCTGTGTGTCTCTGCGCGGCTCTGTGTATGTGTTTCTGTCTCGTGTATATAAGCTCTGTGTGTACAGTACTCGCGGCTCTGTATGTGTACGAAGTATATGCGGCTCTGTGTACAGTATAGCAGCTCTGTATTATTACTCGCGGCTCTGTCGCGTTGCGGCTCTCTTTTTGATAATATAAACTGACTCTGTGTGTAGAAATCTCTGCGCGGCTCTGTGTGCTGGCTCTGCGTGTTTAACTGACTCTGTGTGTACTCTCGCGGCTCTGTGTGTACAGTATACTTTGACTCTGTGTGTACAATATACTTGACTCTGTGTGTACAGTATAGCGGCTCTGTGTGTTTAGCAAAACCCTGCGTGTATAACGGCTCTGTGTGTACAGTATAACGGCTCTGTGTGTATAACGGCTCTGTGCGTTTAACGGCTCTGCGTGTATAACGGCTCTGTGTGTATAACGGCTCTGTGTGTTTAACGGCTCTGCGTGTATAACGGCTCTGCGTGTATAACGGCTCTGTGTGTACAGTATAACGGCTCTGTGTGTATAACGGCTCTGTGTGTATAACGGCTCTGTGTGTTTAACGGCTCTGCGTGTATAACGGCTCTGCGTGTACAGTATAACGGCTCTGTGTGTACAGTATAACGGCTCTGTGTGTTTAACGGCTCTGCGTGTGTAACGGCTCTGTGTGTATAACGGCTCTGTGTGTTTAACGGCTCTGCGTGTATAACGGCTCTGTGTGTACAGTATAACGGCTCTGTGTGTACAGTATAACGACTCTGTGTGTTTAAGCTCTCGTGTATACTTGACTCTGTGTGTGTACAGTATAAGCGGCTCTGTGTGTGTGTACAGTATAGCGGCTCTGCGTGTATAGCGGCTCTCGTGTAACGGCTCTCTGAGTGTGCTTGGCTCTGTCTGTATAACGGCTCTGTCTGTACAGTATAACGGCTCTGTGTGTATAACGGCTCTGTGTGTACAGTATAACGGCTCTGTCTGTACAGTATAACGGCTCTGTGTGTGTCGCGGCTCTGTCTATGTACAGGCTGGCTGCTGTGTGTGTGTATACGGCTCTGTGTGTACAGTATAACGGCTCTGTCTGTACAGTATAACGGCTCTGTGTGTATAACTGGTACAGTGTGTCTGTATAACGGCTCTGTCTGTACAGTATAACGGCTCTGTGTGTATAACGGCTCTGTCTGTACAGTATAACGGCTCTGTGTGTATAACGGCTCTGTGTGTACAGTATAACGGCTCTGTCTGTACAGTATAACGGCTCTGTGTGTATAACGGCTCTGTCTGTACAGTATAACGTCTCTGTGTGTATTACGGCTCTGTGTGTTTAACGGCTCTGTGTGTATTTTGTCTCTGTGTAATGGGGGAGCAGAGGCGCACACCACGTGGGACGCGGATCACTGTGACGTTCCGTCGGTGTGTGTTAGTCAGAACCCGGGCGTGGTTTTGACAGGTCAGCTGGATGCAGTGAGATGTTGTCGTCACAGCCTGGTGTGTGAACGACCAGTCCAAGAGCTTAGAAATCCATTGGACCTCCAAACACCTGATATCACTACAGTGTGTGTGTGTGTGTGTAAGACAGAGAAACGTTCACACACTCTTCTCATCTCAGGTTCAGACGAGGGGTTTTGTTTCCCCAGATTATATCTCATACTGTATTTCCTTAATGTGTGTGTGTGTGTGTGTGTGTGTGTGTGTGTGTGTGGTGAGGACGGTATTTAGGGTAATGTTGTGCCCTGTCTGCACGCTTAATTGGCTCCATTAGTCTCAGTGAGCGGTGGCACTCTGACTTATAGCACACACAGTGAGACAGACAGACAGACAGACAGAGGCAGCAGGTTGTCTCTCCTCGGCTGTGTGTGTAAATAAACAATAATGAAGTGATGGGACTTTTTTTGTTTTTCCTTTGAGAAATCATGATTGATGTGAACGCTCGCTCTGGAGTGTTTAGGTGTCCAGGAAATAACAGCAGTCTGGACTTCACCATCGCTAATAACCACACAGACACACACACACACACACACACACACACATACATATCCAAATGTGTTATTTTTCACACAAATTATCTTAATTAAACTTTTAATTTCAGTCGATCGTCCCAGCAGGGAGCTAAAACTTCTGAAAGGTAAATCCAGAGCTGCACCACTTCTCATTTTCTTTCTTTCTGCAAACGATAATTACACACACACATTTTTGTGACTTTGCTTTAATGGAAAATTTAATTGTGTGTTCCTAATAAAACACAGTTTATTAAATAAGTTTTTGTATTTTCTCCAAAACCGCATGAGGGTACGGGACGTTCTCTTACTCACACACTCGACTAGTAAACACACACTGGGTGAGGTCTATCCACATAGATATAATGTACAGGTGGGTGTGTGCTTGGGGACTGGGAGTTGTAATCTCAACCGCGCCCCCCCTCCCAATATTGAACCGTCTGAGGGTGACCCGCACCGGTGTATCTGAGACTGATCAGCTGTGTCTGATAGTTTAACACAGATGAAGCACTGCGTTCTGCTTGGGTTCTTTAACTGCTCATGAGCATCGTGTAGCATTTAGGACTCAAGAACAATGAAGGAGTTGTACATCACCATGTGGTGTTCCTCAGGGCTCGGGTCTGGGTCCGCACTCAGTCAACCGCCTCCGCGCTTTCTCACTATAATAACACACTGATACTCACTCAACAACCTGCTCAATGAACTTCCTTAATCCAAACCAAACTACAAAGTGTGTGTGTGTGTGTGTGTGTGTGTGTGTGTGTGTGTGTGTGTGGTACAATAAGCTGCTGTTACTTGGTCTGTTATGTGGTGTATGTTGGTGTCCAGAACAAAACACTGTGATGATGCTGAGGTGAGTGAAGACACTGCAGGATGTCACTGTGTGTGTGTGTGTGTGTGTGTGTGTGTTTGATTTTGGCAGAAACTCAGTGACCTTGACAAGCTTTACCTCCTCCTGCAGGGTTCTCTCATCCTCTGAGCTTCTGTAGCTGCTGTCTCACACACTCACACACACACACACACACACACACACACACACACACACACACACACACACACACAGATGCACAGTTGAGCTGAGAGAAACACAGTCGGAATATTAACACCCGTCTCTCTCTCTCTCTCTCTCATGCCGCTGTTTGTCTCCTACAGAGAGAGAGAGAGAGAGCGACTCGAGTCTCTTCACTTTATCATTTTAATTCTGGATGAAATATTATTTTATTAATCTACATTATTTAAAAAAATTATACTGACAAAACAAAACCACAAGAACAACAACAGTGCCGCTGTAGCAGAGACGATAATGATGGGCGGAAGGCGGGGCTCAGACAGAGCCGCTGATTTGACTGGACAGGAGGCGGGGCTCCTGCTGGTGCTGTGAAGTGGGCGGGGCTAGTTTTTTGTGTAAATATTTAACGGATAAACTAACTAATAGGAAGTGAAGCAGCGTGGCGACGACCTGCAGGAGCGTCAGAGTTAAACCGTTAAGTCCTGACGCGGACGCCGAGACTCTCCGTACAGTCACGCACACTGACGCCGATGTTTTGACTGTAAAGAGACCGACGTGATAACGAGGACACGCGAGACGCTCTGCACACAAACACACACTGTACATGAGACGTTCTCATTCGCTGTCACCTCGCACCTCCAGGGCTGGGGGTTTGAAACTCTCCACCTCACCTGTGTGTGTGTGTGTGTGTGTGTGTGTGTACTTACTATACGCCCTGTTCAGGGCAACCAGCAATAAGTATGTGCTTCTGTTATTGGAGCCATAAACGAGTTATTTCATCTTTTTCAGATTTAAGTCGTGACAGGTGTAACCCGTGTGTGTGTAAAATGTCAGCTCGTTCAGTCGTTTAGAGATCGCGGGTCTCTAAGGTTCTGCGGAAACGTAACAGGAGAGAACGGGGACGGGGGACGGGGATGGGCCAAGATGGGCACCAGGTGGACATACCACAGTCAGGTTCTGCTGCGGAGAACTGTGTTCTGTGTGTGTGTGTGTGTGTGTGTGTGTCCTCCATGTGCAAGCGATCATGTTATCTCCACAGCCATCCTCCATGACAGAAGGTGTATCCATGGAAACATGTGATGTCATCGGGCTCTGGTGCAAAAGCCTTTGATCTGCATCCAATAGTAAGGAGCTGGAGAGGAGCTGAAACGCCACCCTTCTGCTCGGTGTTCTCTCTCTCTCACACACGCACATGCACACACACACACACACACACACACACACACACACACACACACACACAGATTCAACAGGGTGCAGAATAAAATTAGAAACAAACACACACGTGGGTTTTAACTCCGATGATGCTGACCCTGATTCACACCCGACACACTGAGTAGGGGAGGGGCTAAGGCACAGTGGGTGGGACTGAAAGTGAGTGGGTGGGGCTGAGAGGCTCACACTCAGTATTATGCAGATATAAAGTACATTTTCTGTTTAATTATCTTTTCTTTTTTCTTTTAGCAGCAGTAGATCAACAGATACTTTATTGATCATGAAAAATAATGAATGAATGAAGTGACACCACAGGCTGATACGTTTGTGCTAATCATAAACAGTTATTATTATTATTTATTCTTCTGACCGATCTGCTTTAAAGTCGTTCTGATAATAAAGGAATCTTCCAGCCAATCAGAACGCACGATTTCCCGCGCGTCTGTGTCGCAGGTTCTGGTTCTGTGTGAGTTACGGGTTCGGGTTCTGGTTCTCTCTCGTGCTCACGGCGGAGTCTCCTACACACGCTGCTCCTGCTGTCCCTGTGCAGCTTGTCCTCCACCTGCTCAGCTCGTTAGTCACTTCATTCATCTGTTCTGTGACACAAACGTCAGCTGTAATGAAGCAGCCTGAGATCACGACACAGAACTGCAGCTTCACCAGAGATTTAACGTTACAGCAGCTACAAATACGGACCAGGAGACTCGGACTTGTAGCAACGCATCCACCCAGCGCAGTCGGTCAGGCGGCCCGAGCCGCGAGCTGCACCGCACATGCTCAGTGACGCAACGGAAACAAGCCAGGTTTAACAGGAGGATCAAAGAGGCCGAGATTGTAACAGGACCAGAATGTGTTTCTGAATATTAACACCACTGCACTGGCAGCCTGTTGGTCTGTTTGCTTGTTTGTTTGTTTGTTTGTTTTATAAAAAGGTTGTTGAAACTCATCTAGCTACGTTGGACGTGTCATGCTGCTGAGTCGATTATTTAAACATATTGAAGTTGTTATCGCGTATTAAAACCCATTCACACGTTTAACACTCACACACGAGGAGTTTTTGTTCTGCATTAACATAAGGTTCTTGCTGTCACATTAAAGTTCCCGCGGGCTGCGACAGAAACGCGTTCACCCCGTGATCTGGAGCGTGTGAGTTCAAATCCCGTCCTCATCAAGGCAGATCATGAAATAGACGGGGGCGGCTGGGTCACATGACCCAGAGGAAGCATTTTGCTCTCGTGTTGAAACGATTAAGATTTTAAACTTAATCAAGTATTAATATGGAAGATAATCAGCTGGTACACAGAAGTTTGATTTGGCCACAAAACTCAGAAATCTAAGGCAGAAATCTACCTTTATTGTTACAGTGTGCAGGAGTGTGTGTGTGTGTGTGTGTGTGTGTGTGTGTTTAATTTTTATTACGGAACCGTTAGAAAGCAGCACACAGCTATTTGTATATGTCAGAGAAGTTATTGATCTTGTGTGTGTGTGTGTGTGTGTGTGTGTGTGTGTTAGCTCTTTTTACGGTCCGAGTCTGAGTAGATACTGAGATTTAGATTAGATTAGATTAGATTAGATTCAACTTTATTGTCATTGCACATAGTTACAAGGCAACGAAATGCAGTTAGCATCTAACCAGAAGTGCAAGTTAGCAGTGCAATAGAAACATATATACAGATCTATAAAACTTGCATGATAAAAGTAAGGTCTGTGTATAAATTGTATTACAGAAAGAATATATATATATATATTTTATTGTAAAGTGAGCATAGATGGATAAATTAATGTACAGAATAACTACAGATGTGTCTGGTTATAAATATGTGGAATAAAGATGTACAGAAACTATATACAGGTGAATTTACATTATGTGCAATAGTATGAATATACATATGGATAAATATGAGTCATTTAGCCGCTGGATGGAAATGCAGAGTGTAAACCTACACACACATATCTACATATATGAATACACACACATTAGTGTACAGTCCATGTGCAGACTGTACAAATGAATGAACGGGAAGTGTTTACAGAGGTATTAAACAGGAATGTTGGTTATCAGTGATGGTGGTACCGTCCATGTGAGGGGGACAGTGAGGTTGTGTTCAGTAAGGTAACGACTGTGGGGTAGAAACTGTTCCTCAGCCGCCTGCTGCTCTGGGCTTTTAGGCATCTGAACCTTTTTCCAGAGTGAAGGAGAGAAAACAGTTCATGTGCAGGTGAGAGGTGTCCTTCACGATGCATCGAGCTCTACACAGACACCTCCTCTTGTAGACTTCCTCAATGACAGGAAGTGGGGCACCAGTGATGCGCTGAGCGGTTTTTACCACCTTTGGATGGATTTACGGTCCGAGACAGAGCAGGTACCATAGCAGACTGTAATACAGCAGGTCATGATGCTCTCTACTGCACGACTGTAGAAATTGTTCATTATGTCTTTAGAAAGGTGATTCTTCCTTAATAGTCTCAGAAAGAAGAGGCGCTGGGAAGCTTTCATGAGGAGACTGGAGGTATTAGTGGACCAAGTTAAATCCGTCAAGTTCCTGGAATGTGTATCTCCAGGAACGTGAAGTTTGTAACACGGTCGACCATGTGATGTAGATGTTCCGTTGATGTAGACAGGGGAGTGTGTGTTACCTCTTCTCCTTCTAAAGTCCACAATGAGTTCCTTGGTCTTACTGGTGTTCAGGAGCAAGTGGTTGTCAGCGCACCACTCGGCCAAGTGCTTTACCTCTGCCCTGTAGTTAGTCTCATCGTTGTCACCGATGAGGCCAATCACTGTCGTGTCATCTGCAAACTTAATTATGCTATTAGAACCATGCATAGGGCTGCAGTCATGTGTGTACAGTGAAAACAATAAGGGGCTCAGTACACAGCCTTGTGGCACGCCAGTGTTCAGGATGATGGTTGAGGAGAGAACGTTATTAGCTTTAACATTCTGTGGTCTGTTGGTCAGAAAATCCAGTATATACACAGACATAGACGCTGAGAGAGAGAGAGAGACAGATGAGAGGGGAGGGGGAGAACAGACACAGAGTGAGATGTGCATGTTAATATGAACAATAAGGGGTGTGTGTGTGAGTGTGTCGTCTGGACGGAGGACGCTCTGTATAAACGTGATTCTGATGGCTTTACCTCCCTGCGGTTGTCCTCGGGCCGGCGGTCGTCCCTGTGCTCGCGCTGCCAGACGGCTGAAGCAGATGTGAGAGTGTGTCGCTTTAACAGCTTGTCTAAATGCAAATGAGCGTTTTGGCGTTCTGCTCAGAGAAAGTAAAAATCAGTGTGTTTATGAAGGAGGGTCTGTGTGTCCTGCAGCGCGAGACAGGAAGTGGAGACGAGTCTGACTCTTATTTATTACCCCAGAATAAAGTGAGAGGAATAATCTCATTCAGCAGGTGGGATTCAAACCCATGCTCGTCTCTCAGACACCCGCATTACACACACACCCGTGTCCCCCCCCCACACCCACATCACACCCTCATCACACCCACATCACACCCACATCACACCCACGCCCACACCTGTGTCAGGATTATATCAGGAGAGATCTTTTGGTTCCTGCTGTGGTTCTCCGTCTGTCTCCGTGGACGTCTCAGCTTCAGGTGGAAGGACATGTTTAGGGCAAACTTAGGGTGTTTAGGGTGTGTGTTAGACATGGCAGTGTTGCTGTGGCACACGGCCTTTTCCTCCCACACTCTCGCTCAGCCGAGTGTCACGCAGGAAAGAGTCAAAGTCATGTTTAATGCAATAAACTAAAAACACTCACTGAGGAAAATGTAAAGGTGTCCAGTCAGTGATTAACTGCAGTTATAAACGGTTTCATTGCAAAATGAGATAAAGGCCATGTTTAGACATTCACTCCTTCTAGAAGATTCTTTTCCTCGGACACACAGGGTTGTCTCTGATCAAAGCTCCTCGATGTTCTTCTTCGCTAAGCTTTGACGTCTCACTAGCGCTGGATTTGCTGTGTTTAGGAGCCGGGCTGCACTTCACTGTAATATATATGAAAGAATCTTCATCAGCGAGAAAACGCTACAACACACACGAGATCCACCATCACTTCCTCTGTGACATGAGACACACACTCTGCGTGTGGGAAGCTGTTGGGTTCGCTACGTCCTGTTCTCCAGTCAGGATTTCTGAACTCTTCTAAACCGTACAGGAGCACAGACGTGCACGCGGTCAGTTGATGCTCACCACAGACGCTATACGGTGTGTAACTGTACCACGATAGCGAGCTACCGCTACTGCAGTGGACCTGAGGCTGGTAGAGGACGAGGCACACGGCGCTGGAACCTGAAGTTTTTTATAATTAAAATGTTTTGTGTGAAAGAAAAACGTAAAAAAAATCTCTTTCCTTGTTCCGAGCTGCTGCCGGTCACTCAGTACAATAAAGCACGAGCTTCTTATATTCTACACAGAAACTCAACCAATGGATTATTATTGATGCTCAACTGCAGACTTAAATAACCACAAACACACCCGCACTTTCGTCACATAAATAACACGCGGTCAGAAAGTTTCTCCCCAAAATATTGCTTTAATGAAATTCGTCATTATTCTCACTCATGTATTTATTTATTAAACGTCTCAGTTTTAACATTTTTGTACAAATAACAATAACACACTTTTCAGTGCATTGTCAGACATTAAAGATGTATTTATATTACATTTATTTTCTTGAAAATGCAATTCATTTAATGAAAATTTTATTTGCATAGCGCTTTTAACGGTCATTGACGCAAAGCAGCTTCACACAATCAAATGTGTGTATGAGATGTGAGTGTGTGTGTGTGTGAATCAGAATGATCAGATGGTCCCTGATGAACGAGCCGAGGGCTGAGATGGAAACAGGAAGAAACCTTGAGAGGAACCATCTGGGATTGATCTGCACTCATACTGTGTGTTGGGAGGCTGGAGGTTCAGGTGTGTTTAAGTTCATATGGAGTCCAGTTGGTTATTGGAGACTCGGGTAGGAAACTCCAGTCCTGAACTATCGAGTCCTGAAATAACTGTCACAGTCATATGATGTACAAGCTGAAGGTATGTTCACTAGGTAGTTACAGCTTAACTAAACGCAGGAGCCAGAAGGAAACACAGACGTGAAGGGGAACCGAGATATAAAGTCCTGAAACGTCAACAAACCTGAGAGATCAAAACTTCCTTAATGTCAGGGAATGTGATATTTCATTAGAAATCCACGATTGTGGGAACAATTTACAAAAAATATATAAACACCAAAAATTCCCACCTGACAGTGTTGACGTCTACAGTGTACCGTCTTATGCAAAGGTTTAGGTAAAAAAACTCTTTTTTTTTACCTAAACTCTTGATAAATTCCAGATTTTGGTGATTTTTTTTTTTATTGAAAAGATGTTAACAGTCTCTCTTGGAAATGGACAAAATGCACAATATTTTCAGCAAAGTTCTGCACGAGACTGTATACAGTATGTAAAAGTGAACTTCTGTTTGTTTGGGTGGCAGGCGGTGTGTGGACGGGGAGCAGTGGTGTTTGCACAAAGATTATCAGCTTTTACTGTGTGTGTGTGTGTGTGTGTGTGTGTGTGTCACAGACGTACCTCTCCGACAGTAACTGTGGGCAGCGTCACCTGGGCGGCACAGTGGCTTAGTGTTGGCCTGCACTTCCAGGGTCCGTGTCCCATTTCTTCCTCGGGTCTGTGTGTGTGTGTGTGTGTGTGTGTGTGTGTGTGTGTGAAGCATGCTTTAATCAAAGCAACAAATACATTTTTATAGGAAATTACAAGGGGAAAAAGCCAATGTTTTGCTAAAGGAAATGTATAAAGTATTTTAAGTAGTGAAATAGAACCTACTTTGGACGTCACCACCGTCAGATGAATTTCCTTGATGTCCGACAGTGTTGACAACATTCCACATTCTGCTAGCTAACGTTTCTTTTCTCGTCATTTGCTAGATACATATTTAATGTGCCTGAAATTAATTAATTTGACAAAAAACGACCCCAATATAAAGACATACTGTGTTGACATGTTACGGTTGTGACCACTGCAGTGTAAATGTCAATATTTAAAATGTAAAAAATTATAGAACTTGCAAGAACCCGAGCAGTTGAACAGGGTTTAGAACATGAAGGGGCGTCGGCGTTTCGTTTGACCATAAGAGTAATATAGGTATATACAGTATATAGTTAAATCATCTTTAATTTATTTCTAAGAGATGTCTGACGGTGTTGACAGAAACTCAGCAAATTCAGCAAATAAAAAATTTTAAGTTAAAAAATGTTATGAATTTGTAAAAGTCATTAATTAATATGTACTTATTTTACTTTACACACAATAAGTGATTTATACTGTATATATATATATATATATATATATATATATATAAAATTTCAGCATTTTTCAGCTATTTGAAAATATTGATAAAATGTTATTCACAAAAATGTTGAAATGGGCCTCCGAGTGGCGCAGTGGTAAAAGCGCTCACCCCATCATCCAGAGATCGCCAGTTCGAATCCCAGGTGATGCTGTAACCTCTCGCAGCCGGAGGTCTAGAGAGAGCTGATTGGCCGAGCTCTCTCAGAGGGGAGTCGGCTGGCGTCACGTGGTTCGGAGGAAACACATGATAGTCTTCGACCCTCCCGGCTGAGTGGTAGTAGTAGCCTTAATGTGGAGCCCCCTAGTGACGGGGAGGAATTGGACACGACTAAATTAGGGAGAAAATCGGGGGGGAAAAAAAAAAGTTGAAATGCTGAGTTCATTCAGCTTATAAAATTGATCATAATCAAAGTATGAATTCTTTCTATTTTTTTCCCCCAGAAAAACACAATATTATGTGCTGGACATGTTTTGTCCCATATATACAGTATATATATCAAATCTGCTGTTTTCTGTTTTCCTTCTTTCAGTAATGTGTGTGTGTGTGTGTGTGTGTGTGTGTGTTTACTTCTCACAGTCGTAGCTTATGAGCACATTAACACACCTCCTGCTGATCCGGACACCCCGGAATGGTTTGGTATCAAACATTGGCGCCTCGGTCTCGGTTCTGTGGCTGTGAAGACCGTTTACATTCTGGTTATAAATGTCAGTCTGGATGTGTGTGTGTGTGTGTGTGTGTGTGTGTGTGTGTGTGAAAGAGACTGACGTACAGCTCCTCTCCACTGTGTTATTTTTGGTTTGAAGTTCTTAAAGGAGAAACGCTGCGTCACAGAGACTGATAACGTCCTGACCGTCACATTTAACAGAAAATGAAGACATGAGGAAAACACACACACACACACACACACACACACACACACACACACGCGCGCGCGCGCACACACACAAAACTTTTTATTCACAAAAATAGTATAACGTTTATAAACCTCGTGATGAAGATGATGTTTTTCTCTGGGTTTATATAAGAGGGTTTATAGAGGAGTGTGTAGCAGTGTGTGTGTGTAGCAGTGTGTGTGTAGCAGTGTGTGTGTAGCAGTGTGTGTAGCAGTGTGTGTGTGTAGCAGTGTGTGTGTAGCAGTGTGTGTGTAGCAGTGTGTGTAGCAGTGTGTGTGTGTAGCAGTGTGTGTATCAGTGTGTGTGTATCAGTGTGTGCGTAGCAGTGTGTGTAGCAGTGTGTGTGTGTGTAGCAGTGTGTGTGTGTAGCAGTGTGTGTGTAGCAGTGTGTGTGTAGCAGTGTGTGTAGCAGTGTGTGTGTGTAGCAGTGTGTGTGTGTGTAGCAGTGTGTGTGTAGCAGTGTGTGTGTAGCAGTGTGTGTAGCAGTGTGTGTGTAGCAGTGTGTGTGTAGCAGTGTGTGTAGCAGTGTGTGTGTGTAGCAGTGTGTGTGTAGCAGTGTGTGTAGCAGTGTGTGTGTGTGTGTAGCAGTGTGTGTATCAGTGTGTGTGTATCAGTGTGTGCGTAGCAGTGTGTGTAGCAGTGTGTGTGTGTGTAGCAGTGTGTGTGTGTGTAGCAGTGTGTGTGTGTAGCAGTGTGTGTGTAGCAGTGTGTGTGTAGCAGTGTGTGTGTAGCAGTGTGTGTAGCAGTGTGTGTGTGTAGCAGTGTGTGTGTAGCAGTGTGTGTAGCAGTGTGTGTGTGTGTGTAGCAGTGTGTGTATCAGTGTGTGTGTATCAGTGTGTGCGTAGCAGTGTGTGTAGCAGTGTGTGTGTGTGTAGCAGTGTGCGTAGCAGTGTGTGTGTGTGTGTGTGTAGCAGTGTGTGTAGCAGTGTGTGTAGCAGTGTGTGTGTAGCAGTGTGTGTGTAGCAGTGTGTGTGTAGCAGTGTGTGTGTGTGTGTGTAGCAGTGTGTGTATCAGTGTGTGTGTATCAGTGTGTGCGTAGCAGTGTGTGTGTGTGTGTGTAGCAGTGTGTGTGTAGCAGTGTGTGTATCAGTGTGTGTGTCGCTGTGTGTAACAGTGTCTCCACTGAAACTCCTGATCTTTTTCCCTACATCACTACGTCTCCTGTTGAAGACACTCAACTTCTCTTCAACCTTCTCCAGGATGTTGCTCTCTCGTGTTGCCGTGACTCTAAGCTCCTCCCACTTTTCGTTTGACAATAAAGCCTCGTGCGTCTCCTCTCACACCGACTCGATTTGCACCCTAGCAGCAGTAAGTCCTCCTTTCAGCTGTGTGATGTTAGCGGCGGGGGTCTCTTCAACTCCAGATGTGTACAGATGTTGAGGAGTGGTGGGGGGTAAAGGGGGGGAGGCAGTGAAGTGGTGATGAGGAGGAGGAGGGGAAGGTGGGCTGGATTCTCCTCGGAGGATGAACAGGAAGTTTGAATCTCGGTGTGTGGGAGCGAGGAAGTGAATCATCCAACTTCTTTTTATAAACCTCTCGTCTTCTGTCTCATGCTGATTCATCTCCATCCTCAGCTCCTCTGAGGAACGTTCCAGAGAACCAGCGGGAGGTTCTCATCGGTCCTCGGGGATCAGACGCCTGCATACACTGCTGCAGGTCGTCCACTAACGTTAAGGCTGTAACGCTTAAGAGGTGGTTATTGAGGCGTCGAGAGGTTTTGCATCGCCGCCCTCCATCGCATCGCCACCCCACAACCCCCCCACCCCCTTCATCGCATCGCATCGCCCCCCTTGTTTTGTGATGAGCGACAGGAAGGAAAGCGCTGCTGTATTAATTATTACACGTCACGCTTGGTTCACCTCTCAACATCCTCCCCCTGAAAGACATCATTCGTTCATTCACTCATTTGATTTTAATGTCCAGTAAAGAAGTGAAACTGAGGTGTAGTGTTAGAGAGAGGCTCTGAGTCACTCCGTAATCGAGTCACTAACCTGTCGGACGTCTAAGTGAGTTACAGCAAGAGAGACAGTTTTTCATCTCACACTTTCTCCATTTCCCTTTCACTGATTTTTTTATTTTTGTCCACTACACTGTGACCCTACATAGTGCACCCTACATAATGGACCCTGCATAGTCATCAGGCACTGAGTTACTGTTCGGGAGGTCGGCGGTTCGAGCCCCAGCCTAACCTGGTTGCCATTGTCCCCTTGAGAGCCCAGTCTGCTCGATCGGCGCTGTACCATGGCTGACCCGGCGCTCTGACCCCAGTCACGCTGCGATACACTGTGCAGTGATGTATATGTGACAAACAAGGACTTAACTTAAAATGATGGACCCTACATAGTGACCCTACATGCTCAGTAGAACACATTAAAGTTTCACACAGAAATATCACTGTGTGGGTTTCTGTGGCATTTTGAGGACATCTGGCAGTTTGTCCTCAGCATTCTCACTCTGTTTTAGCGATATTAAAGTATTGGCACCCTCTGCCTCAGAGATGTTCTGATGTCGGGTTCTTCTCCTCTTTTTGCTGCAGGTGACATCACACAGAAAGGTTATGAGAAGAAGAGAGCGAAACTCATCGGCGCTTATCTTCCACAGCCTCCAGGTAAGAATGTCCATGCTGTCCCTGGCAGGTACTTCCTGTTTGGACTTGACTGCTTCCTGTCTCCTAGACAAAGTGATGTATATTGGGTGACACATAGCGCAGGTTTCAGACTCTTTGGACAATCGTAATGGACGCAGAACATTTATGCAGTTACACTTTGTTAAAGCAATGTGCTGAGGACCAGCAGCGGTGAAGCGCAGTGTTTCCAGCGCAGGTACATATTATTTAGGATTTGTTTTTCCTGTTGGTTCTCGCTCACGGTTCCTGAACCAGTCCTGAACTGTTTAATGAACAGAACTACAGACAGTCTACAGTCTGGTGTTGTTACTGTAAACACTGTTGCTCTATATTTGTATTATAATATTGTTGCTAGACAGGAGCTTCAGCAGATGTTCTGGAGAGACCTGTGGAGTGCGGTTCCCATATCACACTGTTCTGGTGCTACCAGTGTAACCATGGCAACCGACAGAATGTCATTACTAATGACTAACAAATAATAATTTTAGTACCTGATCCTGACTCTGGAACAGAAATCCAATGTGAACGCAGTGTGTGTGTGTGTGTGTGTGTGTGTGTGTGTGTGTGTGTGTGTGTGTGTGTGTGTGTGTGTGTTTCTCTCTCTCTCTGTCGGTCTGTCTGCTTCTGCTATGGTGATGCCGCCTTTGTATGTCACCATGGCAACAGTCAGTCTGGTTGTTAGTATAATATGAAATCATGCCTTTAATCCAGTGTGTGTGCGAGAGTGTGTGAGAGTGTGTGACAGTATGTGCAAGTGTGAGTGTGCGTGAGTGTGTGAGAGTGTGTGTGAGTATGTGCAAGTGTGTGTGTCTTTGAGTGTGTGTGTGAGAGTGTGTGTGTGTGAGAGTGTGTGTGTGTGAGAGTGTGTGTGTGTGTGAGTGAGTGAGTGTGTGAGTGAGTGAGTGTGTGAGTGAGTGTGTGAGTGAGTGTGTATGTGAGTGTGTGAGTGAGTGTGTATGTGAGTGTGTGTGTGAGAGTGTGTGTGAGTGTGAGTGTGTGTGTGAGTGTGTGTGTGAGTGTGTGTGTGAGTGTGTGTGTGAGTGTGTGTGTGTTGTGTGTGTGTGAGAGTGTGTGTGTGTGTGAGAGTGTGTGTGTGTGTGTGTGTGTGTGAGAGTGTGTGTGTGAGTGTGTGTGTGTGTGTGTGTGTGAGAGTGTGTGTGTGTGTGAGAGTGTGTGTGTGTGTATGTGTGTGTGAGAGTGTGTGTGTGAGTGTGTGTGTGTGTGTGTGTGAGAGTGTGTGTGTGAGAGTGTGTGTGTGTGTATGTGAGAGTGTGTGTGAAAGTGTGTGAAAGTGTGTGAGTGTATGTGTGTGTAGTGTCACTGCGTGCGGCTCAGACTGGTTCCAGGTGGAGTGTGGTGCGTCAGTGTTATCAGCGCCGAACCTGCTTCCATTTCCTGATTGATTTTCCAGCGTGAATTCGTCCAGACATGAAACCCAGCCATTAAATAGGTGAAAAGTATTGGCGCCCACAGTAAGGTCAAGGTCACACTGATACGTCCTTTCGTTCAGGTGAAATCTGACCTCTCTACTGCAGTCTCTCTTCTGTACACATCTCTCATACACTGAACTCTGATTCTGTGTGTGTGTGTGTGTGTGTGTGTGTGTGTGTGTGTGTGTGTGTGTGTGTATGAGAAAGAGAGACATCCAGGACTGTATGATTTATGCTTTAGCTTTAGTTCTACAGTTGTGTAGCTGGAGCGCTGGACCGCTTCCGGTCTCTAGACATCACACAACTTTCACTGTTTTACTCGGAAACACGTCACTCTGAAGAGATTATTATTATTGTGTGTGTGTGTGTGTGTGTGTGTGCTCCTCTGGATCTGATAATGGAGTCATTGTTACCACGGAGACCCCGGTTGTATAATTGACAGTGTCTCTCTCTCTCTGATATTGAGGGCTGGACGTGTCGATGGGACACGAGCGCCGACCCCCCATGGTTCCCTCCTCCGCCTCCCGTTACCACCGCAGGCGTTCCTCAGGCACCCGGGACGAGCGCTACAGATCAGGTGAGTCAGCAGCCACGTTCTCTACAGCTGGCCACAGCTGCATTGTTCAAGTCAGACACGGGATGCGTGAGAGAACGCACAAAGCATTTACAGTGTGCGTGTCTGCGTGTGTGCGTGTGTGTGTATGTGTGTGTGTGTGTGTGTGTGTGCGTGTGCATGTGCGTGTGTTGCAGATGTTCACACGGAAGCAGTTCAGGCTGCTCTTGCTAAACACAAAGAGAGGAAGGTGGCCGTGCCGATGCCATCGAAACGCCGCTCACTGGTGGTACAGACATCCATGGACGCCTACACACCTCCAGGTGAGTCTCAGCCCCGCCCCTTTTCTTCACACTGCACACAGCACCAATCAAAGTTAAAATGGCTCAAAGTTCCAGCTGTTTGACTTTGGTGCCAACAGGAATGAATGGTACTCAGTATGGGCCACATATGTTGCAATGACACACACACACACACACACACACACACACAACCCAAAACACACAGCAATCTGGTTTTTCCTCTGTCATTGTTTCATTTCTCTGTTGTCACGGAAACCGAGTTCTGAGTACCGTTAGTTCTTGTCCGGCCCAGTTCTGGTTGTGACAGTGCAGTGGGAAATGCTTGCCCTCAGTGTCGTGTCTGGTTTGAGCGCAGTGTGGGTGTGAGTGACTCTCACTAGGCCTCTCCCCGCTCTCGTCTCTGCCCCCGCTGACAGACACCTCGTCGGGCTCGGAGGAGGAGGGGCTTCACGGCGAGGGCACGCCCACCTCCAGCCAGGGCAGCGCCAGCATGGAGCACTGGATCAGCCGTGCCATCCACCACGGCTCAACAACCTCATCCTCATCCTCATCCACGCAGAGCGGAGGGAGCGGCGCCGCCAGCCGTCTCGCAGACGTCCTCGCCCAGACGCACGTGGGCAAACCAGGTAACTAGCACACCTTTATCCCCTCCCTCCCCCTCTTTTACTTCCTCTTTCCCCTTGTCCTCCTCTTGGGATCTACACTTGAGCAATACTTTGAGCATCACTGCTGTCTCTGTCTGCTTTTCGTCCTCTTCTGTTTCCTGTCTGTGTCTCTCGAGCAGGTTTATCAGCCAGCGCTGTTAGCATTCAGCCATTAGCAGTTAGTTGTAATCTGTAAGCGTCTGCTATGTTACACCGGCGCAGGCGTTCGGAGGAAGAGTGCACTCTGAGGCGCTGCCCTGTGAAAAAATGCACTGTGTGCTGCGCAGATGTTAAATCAATCCAGGCAGCTCATTGTAATGTAAACGCGTGGCCCAGTAGGAAACACACACACACACACACACACACACACAGACACAGAGACAGTGAGGGAGGAAGAGCAGTGCATTGGGAGACAGTGAGTTCCTGTGCAGGGCTGCGTGCTCCTGTGCTGTGTTTAAACAACTGTATGGAGTGCATTAACTGCAGGAACCTTTTAGCCTAACGTCCACTGAAGGAACCAGTTCCACTTAGTCCCAGGAACCTTTTTTTGTTCAGATGCTCCTGGTGTTGAAGCTCATCATACTTTACCTCACAGCTGCTCTTAGAACCAACAGCAACTCATAAGTCATTCTGATGCAAGTCGTGCCAGAGGAATCATGACTTTGTCGGAACTCCTGCCGTGTCCATGAGCAACTCATCATCAGCTAAGGTTCTGGTTCTAAGGTTCTGGTTCTGGTTCTCTCCCTAACAAATCCAGGGCCGATTGCACACCTCTCACTGAAGAGGAAAACGATGCTCGGTGTAGCTGAGAACGGAAACTCGCTGCGTCGCTCCTGTGAGTTCGGGTCAGATCTCCTCTGGCCGCCGCCCCTCGAGTCGGATGGTCAGTATGCCACGCCCAGCACACACACACACACACACACACACACACACACACGAATACCCTGACCCCCCTCCACACACCTCCAATTTGAACCCTCCCCATCAACATCACCTCCAGAGTACACACCTCCAATCATCTCCATCCTGCACAATGTATGTGTGTGTGTGTGTGTGTGTACTGCCATGAAAATTACTTCATATTCAATGTGGTTCCTGAGTGGTTGTGAGAAATGTATGGGATTTTATTCTATGAACTAATTTGTAAAGAATGCACCTAGTGTGTGTGTGTGTGTATGTGTATGTGTGTGTGTGTGTGTGTGTTTCAGGCTCAGTGTCTCAGACTCAGTGTCTGTCAGACTCCGTATGTGTCTCAGACTTAGTGTGTCTCAGACTCAGTGTCTCAGATTTAGTGTGTCTCAGACTCAGTGTCTTTCAGACTCAGTATGTGTCTCAGACTTGGTGTGTCTCAGACTCATTGTGTGTCTCAGACTCAGTGTCTCAGACTTTGTGTCTGTCAGACTCATTGTGTGTCTCAGACTCACTGTGTGTCAGACTCCGTATGTGCCTCAGACTCAGTGTGTCTTAGACTCAGTGTCTCAGACATAGTGTGCCTCAGACTTAGTGTCTGTCAGACTCAGTGTGTGTCTCTGACTCAGTGTGTGTCTCAGGCTCAGTTTCTGTCAGACTCAGTGTGTCTCAGACTCAGTGTGTCTCAGACTTAGTGTGTCTCAGACTCAATGTCTGTCAGACTCAGTATATCTCAGACTTAGTGTGTGTCTCAGACTCAGTGTCTCAGACTTAGTGTGTCTCAGACTCAGTGTCTCAGACTTAGTGTGTCTCAGACTCAATGTGTCTCAGACTCAGTGTCTGTCAGATTCAGTATGTGTCTCAGATTTAGTGTGTCTCAGACTTAGAGTCTGTCAGACTGATTGTGTGTCTCAGACTCAGTGTGTCTCAGACTCTGTGTCTCAGACTCATTGTGTTTCAGACTCAATGTCTGACAGACTCAGTATGTGTCTCAGACTTATTGTGTGTCTCAGACTCAGTGTCTCGGATTTAGTATGTCTCAGACTCATTGTGTTTCAGACTCTGTATGTGTCTCAGACATAGTGTGTTTCAGATTCAATGTTTGTCAGAATCAGTATGTGTCTCAGACTTAGTGTGTCGCGGACTCATTGTGGGTCTCAGACTCATTGTGTGTCTCAGACTCAGTGTCTCAGACTGTGTGTCTCAGACTCAATGTCTGTCAGACTCAGATGTGTCTCAGACTCAGTATGTGTCTCAGACTCATTGTGTGTTTCAGACTCAATGTCTGTCAGACTCAGTATGTGTCTCAGACTTATTGTGTGTCTCAGACCCAGTGTCTCAGATTTAGTATGTCTCAGACTCATTGTGTTTCAGACTCAGTATGTGTCTCAGACATAGTGTGTTTCAGACTTAGTGTCTTAGACTCATTGTGTCTCAGACTCAGTATGTGTCTCAGACTCATTGTGTGTCTCAGACAGACTCAATGTCTGTCAGACTCAGTATGTGTCTCAGACTCAGTATGTGTCTCAGACTTATTGTGTGTCTCAGACTTAGTGTCTCGGATTTAGTATGTCTCACACTAAGTGTGTGTCTCAGACTCCGTGTCTCAGACTCAGTGTGTCTCAGTGATGGAGGCCAGTGTGTGTCTCAGACTCATTGTGTCTTAGACTCATTGTGTCTCAGACTTAGTATGTGTCTCATACTCAGTGTCAGTCAGACTCTGTGTTTCAGACTTAGTGTGTCTCAGAGTTAGTGTGTCTCAGACTCACTGTGTGTCAGACTCAGTGTCTGTCAAACTCGGTTTCTCAGACTTAGTGTGTCTCAGACTCAATGTCTGTCAGACTCAGTATATGTCTCAGACTCACTGTGTGTCTCAGACTCAGTGTGTCTTAGACTTAGTGTGTCTCAGATTTAGTGTGTCTCAGATTTTGTGTGTCTCAGACTCAGTGTGTCTCAGACTCAATGTCTGTCAGACTCAGTATGTGTCTCAGACTTAGTGTGTCTCAGATATAGTATGTCTCAGACTTGTTGTGTCAGACTCAGTATGTGTCTCAGATATAGTGTGTCTCAGACTCAATGTCTGTCAGATTCAGTCTGTGTCTCAGACTCATTGTGTCTCAGACTCAATGTCTGTCAGCCTCAGTATGTGTCTCAGACTCATTGTGTGTCTCAGACTCAGTCTCTCAGTGATGGAGGCCAGTGTGTCTCAGACTCAGTGGTTCAGACTCAATGTCTCAGACTTAGTGTCTGTCAGGATCATTGCGTGTCTCAGACTCAGTATGTGTCTCAGACTCCGTATGTGTCTCAGACTCAGACTCAGTGTCTCAGAATTAGTGTGTCTCAGACTTATTGTGTCTCAGATTCAATGTCTGTCAGAATCAGTATGTGTCTCAGACTTAGTGTGTCGCGGACTCATTGTGTGTCTCAGACTCATTGTGGGTCTCAGACTCAGTGTCTCAGACTGTGTGTCTCAGACTTAATGTCTGTCAGACTCAGTATGTGTCTCAGACTTAATGTCTTTCAGACTCAGTATGTCTCCGACTCAATGTCTCAGACTTAGTGTGTCTCAGACTCAATGTCTGTCAGACTCAGTATGTGTCTCAGACTCATTGTGTGTCAGACTCAGTGTCTGTCAAACTCAGTGTCTCGGACTTAGTGTGTCTCAGATTCAATGTCTGTCAGAATCAGTATGTGTCTCAGACTTAGTGTGTTGCGGACTCATTGTGGGTCTCAGACTCATTGTGTGTCTCAGACTCAGTGTCTCAGACTGTGTGTCTCAGACTTAATGTCTGTCAGACTCAGTATGTGTCTCAGACTGAGTGTGTCTCAGACTCAGTGTGTGCCTCAGACTTCGTGTGCCTCAGACTTCGTGTGCCTCAGACTTCGTGTGTCTCAGACTTCGTGTGTCTCAGATTTAGTGTGTCAGACTTTGTGTCTCAGACTTTGTATCTTAGACTCAGTGTGTCTCAGACTCAGTGTCTGTCAGATTCACTATGTGTCTCAGATTTAGTGTCTCAGATTTAGTGTGTCTCAGACTCAGTGTCTCAGACTCATTATGTCTCTCAGCCTCATTATGTTTCTTAGACTCAGTATGTCACAGACTCAGTGTGTGTCTCAGACTTAATGTGTCTTAGACTCAGTGTGTGTTTCTCTGACTGTCCTTGCTTGGTTCCCGTGCCTGCTTGGCGCCTGATGAGAAATCATTAGCACCTGTGTCATTATGAGTGTGTGTGTGTGTGCGTGTTATTTTGGGTGTGGTACATCAGCAGAGATGCTGTTTGGTGTTTCCTTTAGTCTCTGACTCTGATTAGCCTGAGGTAGTGTGTGTGTGTGTATGTGTGTGTGAGTGTGTGTGTAGTCAGTAAATTTTTTTGGTCATGCTCTCAGACAGACTCGACCTCCACACGTCTGACGTGACCGTCCCCCTCTGTGTCTGTGACTCACCCGTGTGACTAACGCTCACGCTTTTATTAAACATTTTTATCCAACTGTAGATGTGCTGCTGAATCGAGGACCTTCTCAACACGATTACATCAACATCGATCGAACCAAGATACACGGCAATCACGCTGAGATCGGACTCGGTGTCGGGTTCCGCCGCTGTTATTCAGCGAGGCATAACATTTACGTGCGTTTCTTTATAATGAAACTGTATTGCAGTCGAGTGAAACAGAACCCTCGGAGCTGCTGCGTGATGTAAAGTGCAGGAGTCTCACGGAGCGGCTCAGACTTCACACAGCCGGCCCCTTGTTTTAATAAACAAAAATAATACTCTCAAAATAAGTTTTTTAAAAATGTTTTATTATACAATTAATGAAATCTGAGCAAAAACAGGATTAAAGTAACACTGTGCGACTGATCCACGTTTAAATTCTCGCTCTGATTGGCTCCAAAAGCCGTAGTCACTGCTGATCCACGGCGTCCTGACGGCGCCCCCCGGCTGTAATGGAGCGCGCTTAATATCAGACGCACTGCGACAGTTTATGAGCTCTCTGAGAGTCTCGTTCAACAGGCTGCCCCCTCCAAACACCCGCCATACCCAAACACACACACACACCACACACATACCATCATCATCATCATCATCATCATCATCATTTATGAAACACACACTGCGGTGATGTTGACGTGCCGACTGACCTGCGTCTGCAGCGTAACCACACCGCCGGCACTGCCTGTAATCACAGATGTGACAGAAAGCTCTTTACTGCTTCGCAGGGACTAGAGAGATGAATGGTGAATAACACACACACACACACACACACACACACACACACACAACCACACACTCGAGGATTTACTGCCTGAGAGTGAATGAGAATAAACCCCACAGAGATTTGAAATAACAGAGACTGTAATTACAGAGAGAAGGAAACTGTCTCTCCTCCGTGTCCTCCACCTCCTCTCCATCCATCTCTCCTTAAAAAACTCAGATCTCCGTCTCCGGCTCTGTCCGCTCCATCTCCTCCATCATCACTTCTCCTCCTCCAGCTTTCGTTCTCTACCGAACCGTGTGTGAGTGTCTCCCAGTGCAGTTGCAGTTGTTGTGACCTCTGACCCCTGTGTTTCCTGCAACCCCAGAGAACCACTCGGCTCCTCCGGATGTCACCACCTACACCTCAGAGCTCCCAGCGCAGGTGGAGAGACCGCAGGTGTCCACTGTCCCTCGCAACACCCAGAAGTACGGCAATGCTGAGCTCATGGAGACTGGAGACGGTGAGGCCGTGTGTGTGTGTGTGTGTGTGTGTGTGTGTGTTAGAGCTCTCTCTGATAGATCCTCAGAGATTAGGTGATGATTGAGAGCATTGATCTGCTTCCTTTATGATGACTGCATTTCCTCTCCAGGGGATTTGACTCGAGCTTCTGCGTCTGTCACGGGCGTTGATCAATACCGTTCATAAAAGTGTCTTGTTTGGAAGCACATGAAAATGAAATAACAATACAATCAAGATGTTTCTGCAGTCTGTTTACATGTGTGTGTGCGTGTGTGTGTGTGTTACTCCAGGGGTCCCGGTCAGCAGTCGAGTCTCTGCTAAGATCCAGCAGCTGGTGAACACTCTGAAGCAGCCGAGACGGCCTCCACTGCGCGAGTTCTTCGTTGATGATTTTGAGGAGCTTCTTGAGGGTGAGCTCATAGGCTTCCTTCACCTTCCGCGTTGTCAGCGTGCTCCTGCGCTCTTCTCGACATGTGATTTGTTTGAGCATCTAAAAATAGTTGCACCTTCTCTGTGTCGCCCGGCACAGTCCAGCAGCCCGACCCGAACCAGCCCCGGCCCGAGGGAGCGCAGATGATGACCATGAGAGGGGAGCAGCTTGGAGTGGTGACCAACTGGCCTCCATCACTGGAGGCGGCGCTGCAGCGATGGGGAACCATCTCCCCTAAAGCCCCCTGTCTCACCACCATGGACACCAACGGCAAGCCTCTCTACGTCCTCACCTACGGTAAGAGCACCGCGCAGAACCTGCAGGGAGACGGAGAGGACGCGGGACATCATCCCGCCGTGATCTGTGATTTTAGATATTGAGTAATATGTATATAATATGTATGTAATTCTGCTGGTCTGTGGTTGCCAGATCACACCAAATCCCTCTTAGGTAGTGATGAAACTCCGCCCACTCGATAAACACCGAAAACAGGTGAAATATCAGCACTAGAACTCGTTCTATAGCTCAGGTCTATAATACAACAACAATTACACTGATGTCTATTAAACACACGTTTCTAGCCAAGGATGATAAAAAAAAGTATTATTTATGTTTAAAAATAGGTCATTATCTTCCTCTTGTAAATAATTATTAATGAAAAAACTAAATTATAAACCAACAAAACAAAAATGAACAAAAATAAAAAATGAAAAGAATTT
>QNUK01000276.1:684297-691797 GCA_013621035.1 Clarias magur | reverse complement strand
GTAAATATTATATCAGTTCTTGAGTTAGAACTTGATGCTACATACAGTACTGTACGTAGCCGTTCATCATTCCTTTGTCTTTACTAAACCAGTACTCAGCTGTTTTTCAGAGGTAGGAGGAATCCTATAAAGACACGAGGATAAGATTGAGAGAAGCTCTCAGACAAACCCAAGCTCAGGATAAAACTTCATGTATCTTACCACTAATGGAAGCTTAACAGCTACCAGATTAGTATGGTGTAAACGCATGGACGTCTTTCCATATGTGAATTGGAATTCCATATGTGAATTTAGTGTCTATGATACGGTGGCTGAGAAGCCAAAAAATCTGAAATAAAAAAACTAAAACCTGAAGCAAAATAACAAAACTGAAAACAAAATAACAAATCCAAAAACAAAACAACAAAACAAAAACAAAATAATAAAACTAAAACAAAATAGCAAAACAAAAACAAAATAACAAATCCAACAACAAAACAACAACAAAATGACAAAACAAAAACAAAATAACAAATCCAAAAACAAAATAACAAAACAAAAACAAAATAACAAATCCAAACACAAAATAACAAAACAAAAACAAAATAACAAATCCAAACACAAAATAACAAAACAAAAACAAAATAACAAATCCAAACACAAGCTAACAAATCTAAAAACAAAATAACAAAACAAAAACAAAATAACAAATCCAAACACAAAATAACAAAACAAAAACAAAATAACAAATCCAAACACAAAATGCCAAAAGAAAAACAAAATAACAAATCCAAACACAAGCTAACAAATCTAAAAACAAAATAACAAAACAAAAACAAAATAACAAATCCAAAAACAAAACAACAAAACAAAAACAAAATAATAAAACTAAAACAAAATACCAAAACAAAAACAAAATAACAAATCCAAAAACAAAACAACAAAACAACAACAAAATAACAAAACAAAAACAAAATAACAAATCCAAACACAAAATAACAAAACAAAAACAAAATAACAAATCCAAACACAAAATGCCAAAAGAAAAACAAAATAACAAATCCAAACACAAGCTAACAAATCTAAAAACAAAATAACAAAACAAAAACAAAATAACAAATCCAAAAACAAAACAACAAAACAAAAACAAAATAATAAAACTAAAACAAAATACCAAAACAAAAACAAAATAACAAATCCAAAAACAAAACAACAAAACAACAACAAAATAACAAAACAAAAACAAAATAACAAATCCAAACACAAAATAACAAAACAAAAACAAAATAACAAATCCAAACACAAAATGCCAAAAGAAAAACAAAATAACAAATCCAAACACAAGCTAACAAATCCAAAAACAAAATAACAAAACCGAAAACACAATAATAAATCAGAAAATACCAAAACAATTCAGACAAACCGGAAAACGTAGGTATAGTTTGTGAATGAAATTGTTACCGCTGATCTGTCATTCAAGATATACAGGAAGAATTTTATTTATTTATTTATTTATTTATTTATTTATTTATTTGTTAGTTTGTTCATTTGTTATTTTGTTTTATTTTGTTTTGCACTTCTCAGCCACTATGATATGATCATTGGCTGTCAAAATTACCTCGGATTCACAGTGGATTTTTTACACCTTGACGGCACGGTGTCACCTTGCAGCTCCAGGGTTGGGGTTTGATTTCCACTTCAGGTCTGTGTCCATGCAGGTTTCATGCTTGGTGGGCATGCTTCCTCTAGGTCCTCTGGTTTTCTCCCACAGTCCAAAGACATGCAGATTGGGCTAATTGAAATTCCCAAATTGCTCACAGTGTGTAAACGACAATCGGCACTGAGCTGACAACCCGACTCCTTAAGTAACTGCCATAGAAACCAGTGATATATCTCCGATGTGGGGAATATCTGTCGGCCGATGTGCACGTGGACGGACCCGAAGAAAGACCCTGTCCAGCACCTGGGCTCAGGTGATCGGCTTAATAATGACGTAAATCTAAAGTTAATTCAAATCACTCAATCATGGCACCCATACTATCAGATTATTCCATTGATTGATTGATTGACTGATTGATTGATTGAGGACTGTACCGTTCAGCTTACAAGTTGTTCGCTTGACCAAGTCTGATCTGAAGTCAGCAAATACATCAGCAATTATTCAGCTCTGGCGCACGAAAAAATCTTCCTGCGACGTGTGCGAGATGCTGAAAACACGGACGGCTCGAGTGTTCATCCTACGGCGTTACGTGCTGAAGCGAAGCCACCCAATGTGGCGTAACATGTCGAGACGCAGTCATTTAGTTAAAGGTCAGTCGCTCTGACAACATGACAACAGTGCGCGGGAGGGCGGCTCGTTTGCATTTCAGCCCCAGTGGGTGTGCGCTCTCGCCTCTGTGCGCTTAACTAAAAAGACGCTTTGACTTTTTGTTTTTTGTTTTTAAGTCCAGAATGCTAAAGCAGAAAACAGCTTGAGTCAGAAGAGGTATTGTATGCTCAGATAAAGGCGTTGTGCTTTTCTGTTTTCATCCCTACAGCCATACATCATTGTTAAATAAGCCTATCAGTGTGTGTATGGAGGATGTGTTTGGGTGAAAGAGAGCGGATCTGTAGAAGCCGGAGCGTTGCTGCTGTCTGCTCCAGCACCATGGCAGGAATACTAATGACCCAGGCTTTGTGTGGCGGTGTCTCTGACCTGGAGCGCAATGAAAGAGCGTGTGTCTGAGAGACAGCTTTTAGGCGGCGCATTACAAGAGCTGTACGAGTTTTTTTCCTCTTCTTCTTCTTCTTCTTTTTTTCCACCCTCCAAATATCTCAGAAGAAGAGGCCGACCGGATAGAAGCGGTGCGTCGTGAAGAATCGGGTCAGACCGCAGAGAAAACCCGATTGAACTCTGTCGCTCTTTCCCTCCAGCTTCTCCAGCGCAGGATGAGATTTTAGAGCCAGACACACCCAGACACACCAAGCAGAAATACAAAGGACGCGTCTGTGGGGGGTTTCGAGTCATTCATCAGTCACCGGGTTTCAGTTCACACCTCGGGGCGCTGGTGTCCTGTGAAGTTTCCTGAGTGGGAACAACGCGTGGAGAATTTCACAACGTTGGCCAAAACCTTAGCAAACAGAGAACTGTATAATTACAGAATATATATTATGTATGAACATATATACATATAAGCCCTGATAGATTTCGAAAAATATTTTTCAGAGTATAATTATTTGTGCATGTATCTGAAACTCTATGCATTAATTTCTTGCATATTAATTTATGAGGCTTTTGCAAAAAAAAAATAAATAAATAAAAATACAGTCTTAGAGAGAATCAGCCTGATCACCAGGAGCACGTGCACAGATCGGCATCTCATCACATATTCAGAGCAAAGATATCAGGAGCAAATGAATCGTTTAAAATAATGGATCATTACATGGCTAATTATGAATGAATTAAGATAAAGAAATTTGATGATGTAAATAATATATGCTGAATATATAATATAAAGAATATATTGAAAAAAAACATATTTAGCATATATGTATATATATATATATATAACACACGACAAGTTCCACAAGTTCTATAGCCATTAAATATTGGCCCAGTTCATTTCATCACACTGTATTAATATATATATATATATTATTGGCTATAGACTGGTGAACTGGAGGCACCGCGCGCACACACCACCACACACACACACATATTCGCACACACTCGCGACAACACACACCACACACACACATGATTCGCACACACTCACACCACACACACAACACACACACACCACAACACGAACACCCACACAACACACACCATCACACACACACACACACACAGCACACACCCACACACACACAACATATATTCACACACACACATACACCACACTCACACACACACACAACACACACACACACACACAACACCACACACTCACACATATATTTCACACACACAGCACACACACACACACACTCACACTGACTCACACTCACACACTGACCACACACACACACTCCCACACACACTCACACACACACTCCACACACTGACTCACACACACACACACACTCCCACACTGACTCACACATTCACACACACTCACACACATTCACACATTCACACACACTCACACACATTCACACACACACACACACACACACACACTCCCACACTGACTCACACACACACTCCCACACTGACTCACACACACACACACACACACACACACACACACACACACATATTTACACACAAACATACACACACACACACACACACACACACACACACACACACACACACACACACACACAGTGCACCACCCCATTGTGCTCTCCCTGTGTGTGTGTGCTTACACCAGCATTCTCCAGGACGTTGGCTGGGACGACACCGACCTCATGAATGGCCTCCAAGAAGTCCATGTGATTTTTCCCCCTGTGTGCCTCACACACTGGAAGACTGGAGACATGGGTTCAGGAGGTTCTCAGCAATACCCCAAATGACTTGTTCAGAAGGAAGGATACGTTCCATTCCTGGCCGTTTGAGGAAACTGGTTGACGCCTAGGTTGAAATGTAAAGATTGGTTTACACTTCCCCATGTAATAAAGCACATGTTCAAGCACATTTGTTTCAATAAATTAGTGTTAGACAAATAACACATTTACTTCTGGAGTTAAATGTGTTTCTTTATTACTTTATTAGATACTAATATAAAGGGTTTATATACAGTATATATACAGTTAGATTAAGCATATATTATTTACATAATCAAACACTTTGTTAATTGTAACAAATAAGGAGAAATACTGTTTAAAGGTCTTTTACAACACTGTAAAAGAAAAGAGATAGACAGACAGATAGATAGACATTCAGTTAAATCAATAAGTTGAATAAAGAATTTGTTTGTTTTTTTAAAAAGCACCTTAAATTCAAACCAACGTCAAACTCTTGAATATTGCTGCCAATTATTTTCATTAATTAACAAAAATGATCATTCGATTAATTATCGTTCATTAACACAGTGTTAAAGCACATCAAAATGTACCTGCGTGAAACCATGAAAGGCGGCTGAGACGGCATTTTAACTCTCCGAAGTCAGGATTTCAAATGAGATTAAATTACAGCACTGAAAGACGAGAAATATGTATATAAGGATTTTATAGATACTGCATATAAAGATATTAAACATTTTATGAGACTTTGCTTAGGAGACGTCATGAAGCATAATTAATGCCTGTTCAGCAGTGTCGGTGTTTACTCGATCTAACGCGAGCACGACGACTGTCAATTCTCTAAACCTGTTAAAGAAAATATGCGCAGTAAGGAAAGAAAAAAAACTAAACAATCAGCGTTGAATGAACTCTGCTCATTTGAGTCGCGTTTAGCTGCCTGATCAAACACACGGGCAATTTGACTATGCAGCATGGCTTCATAGTACAACAACAGCACGCGCACACACACACACACACACACACACACACACACACACACACACACACACACACACGGAGCTTATGCATGAAAACTGTGATTGCTGTAGAATGAATCATTTTCAGCACAAAGTTCTGCGGTAGAGCAACATTGCCATCTAGTAGTGGAAGAAACACCCTGCACTTTACACACACACACACACACACACACACACACACACACACAAGCTCTGAGAAGCGCTGCATACTCAACATGTTTGATCCAGATTCAATATTTCTGCAAGACTATGTCGCTTATGTTACGTGTTTCAGAGTGTTGAATACAGCAGATTGTTACACAGAGCGAATATTTACTCCGTCACGCATCATGAACCTAAAACCAATCCTGAATTCAGGGTTAATTGAATTAGTGTTATTACAGTTATTAAGGTTTTTCATAATATCTATCCATCCATCTCTCTCCTCAACAAAAGGATCCAAATAAATATTTAAAAAAAAAACATAAATAGTCTGTAAGCAAGTTTAAGGGGCGTTCAAGTCAAAGTGGGACTTATAACGGCGTCAAAAGTGATTGACATTTACAGAACAGTATGGTGATGAGAATCTTAGCCACAGTAAAGTATTTGAATTTTTTTTTTTCATAAATCATTCACCAACACCTGCATTTCTATAAGGTGTGTGTGTGTGTGTGTGTGTGTGTGTGTGTGTGTGTGTGTGTGTATCGTCAGAGGATATAACAAAAATAAATGAATAAATAAATGAGAAATTATATCAATACTGATGAATTGGGATAGTTCTTATTGTGTTATTAATATTGATGTTATATATATATATATATATATATATATATATATATATATATATATATATATATAAATTATATATATATATATATTTTTCTAGTGTGTGTGTATTTTTTTTTGTGTGTATGTTTTCTAATTAAGCTTTTTGGCAACAGTATGATAATGCTTCATGCCATTCAACACCAATGAAAGCTCTTCTAGACTAGACTGAACTGGGAGAGGGGGGGAGAGGGAGAGGGGGGGGGGGGGGGGGGGGGGGGGAGGGGGAGAGGGAGAGAGAGAGAGGGAGAGAGAGGGAGAGAGAGAGAGAGTGCTCTCTGCAGTGAGTTAAAAGAACAATTTTGACATAGAAAGCCAGGATTCTCTGATGCGATGTAGGCAGTCTGAGAAAACTTGATGGTATCCAAGCACTAGTGGGATAAGTGCAGTAGTGTAGCAGAGTAAGTAGAGAAGTAAATGAAGCTTTTATTCTCATAACTGTGTTCTGTTACTCTGCACAACCAAAGGTCCCGGTTTGACATGAACACCAAAAAAAAAGTTATATATGTATATATATATATATATATAAATCAAATTTATTACACATCAACAGATCCACTACAACAAACACACACACACACACACACACATGCACACACACACTCGTCCTGATCTACAGCCACTAACGGCAGCTGACTCTGGATACACAAGTACCATGTTTGCATAGATAGTGATGCTAAACAGCTTGAAATGAACTAACCAGATGCTAATGTGGCAGAGTTAAAATTCTAACACTAGCTTTCGGTCCTGCTGTGTAGGTGTATTGTGTGTAAATGAAGCAGGGAGTGTGTTACTGTGTGTTAATTCGTGTGTGTATACAGAGAGAGGGAGAGAGAGAGAGAGAGAGGGGGAGAGAAAGGGAGAGAGAGGGAGGGAGAGAGAGAGAGGGAGAGAGAGAGAGGGAGAGAGAGAGAGGGGGGGGAGGGGAGAGAGGGAGGGGAGAGAGGGAGAGGGGGGAGAGGGGGGAGAGGAGAGAGAAGGAGAGGAGAGAGGAGGAGAGAAGGAGAGAGAAGGAGAGGAGAGAGGAGGAGAGAGAAGGAGGAGAGGAGGGGAGGAGGAGGAGAGGAGAGAGGAGAGGAGAGAGAAGGAGAGGAGGAGAGAGGAGAGGAGAGAGGAGGAGAGAGAAGGAGAGGAGAGAGGAGGAGAGGAGAGGAGAGAGGAGAGGAGAGGAGAGAGGAGAGGAGAGAAGGAGAGAGAAGGGGAGGAGAGAGGAGGAGAGAAGGAGAGAGAAGGAGAGGAGAGAGGAGGAGAG
>QNUK01000276.1:667500-682253 GCA_013621035.1 Clarias magur | reverse complement strand
AGAGAGAGAGAGAGAGAGAGAGAGGGAGAGAGAGAGGGGGGGAGAGAGAGGGAGGGGGAGAGAGAGAGGGAGAGAGAGAGGGAGAGAGAGAGAGAGAGAGAGGGAGATAGACGGTGAGAGAGAGAGAGAGGGAGAGAGAGAGAGAGAGAGGTGAACGTGGTAAATGACACTGAACATTGAAGGTTCTTCTTAAAAAAAAAAAAAAAAAAAAGATCATCAACTGGATCTGCTTCGAACTACGCCGTTATATAAATGTAATGATTATGTAACGATCGTGCCGGAATACATTACACCCACACGCGATCATATTAATGGTTAACTCCAGACGGATGTAAATTACACAAGTTAAATTAAAAAACTCGGTGTTATTGTAACACTGTTAATTTTGAGGCGTGTAATCGCTTCCCTTAATGCGATGCGCTCCGTCCATAATAACAGTCTCATTAAAAAGAAAACAGTAAAAAAAAAAAAAAAACACCCACTCCTGATCCACCATAAAGAAAGAGAGAGAGTGTGTGTGTGTGTGTGAGAGAGAGAGTGTGTTAGCGATCTCGACACGTGCAGCCCCTCGCGGCTCCTCACGAAATCGGCTGGAGATGAAACGGGAAAAAGAAAATCGCCATCAAACACCTACACGAACGCAAAAGACAGAGCGATGACCTTTGATCACGCGGCCGTTTGATGTTTTCACACAGAATTAGCATCGGGAGCAGCGATCCGAGCGGCTAAAACCGTTTCCGTCAGACTAACATCACAGCTCGGAATTCACTTTAGCACAGGAGGTCCAAAATACCAAAAAAAAAAAAAAGCCGAAGAAGAAGAAGAAGAAGGAAAAAATGGGTTGCTAATACGACTGAGAGTAATTTATAATACATTTAAAATAATCCCGGTGCTCTGTTCTTGTCTCCGGCTCCTCCTGCTTGTAGCCGTAATGAAATGTAAAAACAAAGAGGAACCGGCAGGATTGACCCCTCAGCTGAGTCTATTGACTGAATAAGTCTCATGCTGTTAGAGGAAAATAATCAGCACTGAACTAGAGCTACTAAAACCACCTAGAGATTTATGAACTTCTCATAAAAGCGTCTCCCGGAGACTGTTCATCCCTCTACTATACTTGCCACGGAATTTGAATAGTGGTGCTAGCAACGATTATTTAAGGTCCCATATTTGACAATTTCTTTAGCGAGTTAAACGCATTGCCTTGTTGCTACACTGAAGTGTGTGTAGGTCTTAACGCTCCAGCTGAAATACCCGTCGGATAATGCAGGTGAGGGGCTCTTCCTCTATGAGGTCACATAAGCAATGCAGGAAATGTTTGTTTCCACACATATACACTGGAGAAATAATATAAGTGGCCTTTAATTAAAGCGTCACATTAAAAATCTGCAATTACAAACTCCTAACCCAGGCCTCCAAGTGGCGCAATGGTCCTAAAGCGCTCATCCTATCATCCGGAGATCGCGAGTTCGATTCCCGGGTGGTGCTGTAACCTCTCGCAGCAGAAGGTTTAGAGAGAGCTGATTGGCCGAGCTCTGTCAGAGGGGAGGGATGAGAGGTACTTAGTGCTCCGACATTAATCACGGCTCTACAGCCAGTCAGGGGCGTCTGTGAGCTCGCGCAGTGGAGGGAGCGGATAGCGCTGTCCTCCGAGTGTGTTACTCCGCCCCCAACGGTGCGCAAGCGAGTGGTTCGAAAAGATGCGGTCGGTTGGCGTCACGAGGTACGGAGGAATCACGTGATAGTCTTCGGCCCTCCCGGCTGAGTGGTAGTAGTAGCCTTAATGTGGGAGCCCCCTAGTGACGGGGAGGAATTGGACACGACTAAATTAGGGAGAAAATCTGGGAAAATCCAAAAAAGAAAAGAAAAGAAAAAAAAAAAAACAGAAGACGCTTTTTTATAAAACTTGTCCTTACAGGAAACCTTTGTTCCTTGATAACTATGAAGCATAAAGCGTAAATGTACCGATGATCTAGTTGAAAAACTCTAACATGCAGAGTAGGATCTTTGTAGGTCAAATGGTGTGAGGCCCATCTGAAAGTCGCCGATTGATCTCTCGGAAAAGGGGAGAAAGTGTTTAATTATTAAGGCGGCCGCCTCATTTTTAATGCCATTCGCCGGCCCTGTCACTGCGGCTCAGCCTCCATCATCCCTCATCCAGCACCATCACTGGGCATTACAATCAGTTTGCGCATTACCGATGGAAATTAGACCCGGGGAGCTAGGGGTTCCAGGATGTACCAATTCACTGCAGGGCACGAGCACTCACACACTCAAGCACTACAGTTGATTTACCTAATATATGTGTCCAAGGAGTAATTGTAGGACACCGACCAAGCATGGGGAAAGCACGCAAAGTCTACACACACAGACCAGAAGGCAGGACTCGAACCCTCAACCCTGGAGGTGCGAGGCCACAATGCTAACCACTTCGCTACCATTTTGCCCATTTTCAGAGGTAAAGCTCAGTGGTTAAGACATTACACTACTGATCAGAAGGTCCCAGGTTCAAACACCACTAAGTTGCCACCGTTGGGCCCTTGAGCAAGGCCCTTCAACTGCTCAGATGTAAAATTAGATCAAGCATAAGTGTCTCTTATCTCTTATCTCTAAGTTTTATTATCTTACGGTTAAGAGAAAGGAGAAACAAAACTCAGATGATGCTTGATTTTTGCAGCTGCTGTAACGTAAGCGAAAGCAGGAAGTAACATGTTTTTTCACAGCTTTTCAACAGCACCGCACATGAAAATTGCTTTCGGACAAACAGGACGTGCACCGTCGCAAACGTTAGCTCATCCTTCTGAATCGTAGATTCAGCGATTTGGATACGGTGTCAAAGAGACGCCAGAGCGATGGTTCAATCCGTGAGCGGGATTACCGGCGCTCGCGCGCAGATTTCTTGTTTTTCGTAAACAAATATTGGACGTCCTGCTCTGTTTGGACGGATTAGTCTGAGAGACGGAGTGAAAAGGACGCGGGGAGAAAGAGAGAGGCGGTGAAAAAAAAAAAGAAAACCTGACCTGCTGAAAAGATAATGAATGAAAAACACAGACAAATATGTATCCGAATTTATATTCATTTATTCACCTCGTAGCCGGCAATTTTCGCATCAAGGTCACCGAGGTTAAACAGGCAGTGCTTTTATCATTAAAAAGCCTCAGCGGGTCAAAACACATCAGCAGGAATTATTAGGCAAATTCACTGACTGCTGCGCCTGTCGTTTATTATGCTGATACCGTGTTTCTCTTCTTTTAAACCAAAGAAACGTTTGCTCGCTGTTTTTTTCCCTTGTTTGTTTCGCGTTTTCTCCGAACCCCGTATTAATAAACTAGCATCCATCATTTCCTCCCTGTTTCTTTGGTTCCTCTTATCTCATCACCTCTACCTCCTTTTACATTTGCATTTCAATCCTCAGTATGTTTATATATTCATGTTTTCTATGTAGTTTTTTTTTTCTGTTTGTTGTTGTTGTCGTTGTTTTTTTCCAGGACACACACATCTCCTTCGCTCATCCATTACGCCGACATTCATATTCATGCTCGCGGAATTACAGGGAACACGCAGCTGATCAGCAAGAACGTTGCTGCTAAAACATTAAGATGGAGCTTAAGGGGCGGGGCTTACTGTTGACAGCTAGTTAACCCTGAACACACACACACACACACACACACACACACACACACGTGTATACAGCGATACAGATGGAGTGAGAACCTATCTATTACACATACACACAAATTGACATTTGCTGATGAGAGACAGGAAATGTCACGGCACCCGAGCACAGATGGGTGAAGACCCTGAGGAACGACCGAGAAAGAGAGAGAGAGAGAGAGAGAGAGAGAAAGTCTGAGGATTATGACGATGACCGATTGTGTGGGTACTAACAGGACACCTGACCTCATCGTCCATGAGGGAATGAGATCACTTCTTCCGGGCAGCTTCGCTTAAAGGCCACGGCTCTGTTAGGCGATCAGTATTATCATTCGTTATGATAATTTATCCTAATTATTAGCGCGGCTGATTCTTGGCCTCCGGACACGGTTACCCTCCATCTCAAATGGGCGGGGCCTAAAAACTCGTCTTCAGTTCAAGATGTAGACACTAACACAAGCCTGAGAACTGCATGTATGATTAGTGCTACTAATCATATAAAACACACAACTGGAACATGCAGCCCTAATACTCCCATACTGTGCGACTCAACAACTCAACAACTCAAATGTACAATTCAAAATCTGAGCACGTACAGTAGGAACTCATACACAGGGAGAACCCAAACACGTGATGCCTACACACAACTCAAAGACACAATTGCCACACAGTCAATACAAACTCAGACAGCCTACACACGACTCGAATGCACTGTACTGTCCAATACACAACTCGAATATACAACTCAAAATTCGCGCAGATAAGAACTCGTACGCGGAAAGACCTCCGACACATTATTTCCATAAAGTCCAACATACAACTTCAACACACAACTCTCATGCAGTTAATACAAACACAACTCAAAGCATACAACTCAAACGGTGCCCAATGAATAACGCTCAAACACAGAACTCATATTAGCAATTTCTATACTGTTCAACATGCAACTCAAACCCAGAACATCCACACTGTCCAACACACAACTCAAACACACAACTTAAAGATACAATTCCCACACGGTTAATACAAACTCGCATGTAGACCAACACACAATTCAAATGCACTGTACTGTCAAACACACAATTCCTACACTATCCAACACACAACTCAAACATACAACTCCCATATGTCCTGTCCAACACCCAGTTCGACCCATAAAACTCTCATATTCTCCAACACACAACTCGCATACAACTCAAACCATGCAACTCAAACAGTGCACAATGCAAAACACTCAAACACAGAATTCAAACCAACACACAACTCAAGTACACAACTCAAACCCAGAACACTCACAGTGTCTAACACATAACAAAACAAACATTTCGATACTATCTGGGACACAACTTAAACCGTACAACTTCCATACTGTCCAGCACACCATTCCGACACTGTGCAACACACAACTATAAATATACAACGCAAAGCTCGAGCAGATAAAAACTCATACACAGAGAGTACTCAAACGCATTATTCCCATAAAGTCCAACACAGAAATTAAACATACAACTTAAACACATAACTCCCATACCAGTCAATACAAAACTCAAAACTCACCAACACACAATTTAAACACCATGCACACAACTTAAACACACACAATTCTGGTACTATCAAACACACAACTCAAACCTTAAAACTCAAACACAGAATTTCACATGACTGTCCAACACACAACTCAAATACACATTTCTTATACTATCCAACTCAAACTCAAACCACACAACACTCATACTTTCCAACATACAATTCAAACACACAACTCAAACCATACTGTACAACTCGCTTACATTTCACTGCATATCGTACTGTGTATGACTGTGTGTGTGTGTGTGTGTGTCAAATACAGGGTGGGCCATTTATATGGATACACCTTAATAAAATGAGAATGGTTGGTGATATTAACGTCCTGTTTGTGGCACATTAGTATATGTGAGGGGGCAAACTTTTCAAGATGGGTGATGACCATGGTGGCCATTTGGAAGTCGGCCATCTTGGATCCAACTTTTGTTTTTTTTTTCAATAGGAAGAGGGTCATGTGACACATCAAACTTATTGGGAATTTCACAAGAAAAACAATGGTGTGATTGGGTTTAACGTAACTTTATTCTTTCATGAGTTATTTAAAAGTTTCTGACCACTTATAAAATGTGTTCAATGTGCTGCCCATTGTGATGGATTGTCAATGCAACCCTCTTCTCCCACTCTTCACACACTGATAGCAACACCGCAGGAGAAATGCCAGCACAGGCTTCCAGCATCCGTAGTTTCAGGTGCTGCACATCTCGTATCTTCACACCATAGACAATTGGCTTCAGATGACCCCAAAGATAAAAGTCTAAGGGGGTCAGATCGGGAGACCTTGGGGGCCATTCAACTGGCCCACGACGACCAATCCACTTTTCAGGAAACTGTTCATCTAGGAATGCTCGGACCTGACACCCATAATGTGGTGGTGCACCATCTTGCTGGAAAAACTCAGGGAACGTGCCAGCTTCAGTGCATAAAGAGGGAAACACATCATCATGTAGCAATTTCAAATATCCAGTGGCCTTGAGGTTTCCATCGATGAAGAATTCCCCACTATCTTTGTACCCCATATACCACACCATACCATCACTTTTTTTGTTCCAACAGTCTTGGAGGAATCTATCCAATGTGGGTTAGTGTCAGACCAATAGCGGTGGTTTTGTTTGTTAACTTCACCATTCACATAAAAGTTTGCCTCATCACTGAACAAAATCTTCTGCGTGAACTGAGGGTCCTGTTCCAATATTTGTTTTGCCCATTCTGCAAATTGTGTGCGCCGATCTGCGTCATCCTCGTTGAGATGCTGCAGTAGCTGGAGTTTGTAGCGGTGCCATTTGTGAGTAGCTAATATCCGCCGAAGGATAGTGACATGCGGTGACATGCGTTGAGTGCTACGCTGTGGGCTCTTGCTGAATGAAGCTAGGACAGCCACTGATGTTTGTTCATTAGTGACAGTTTTCATGCGTCCACATTTTGGCAAATCCAACGCTGAACCAGTTTCACGAAATTTAGCAAGCAGTTTGCTAACTGTATCATGGGAGATGGGTGGTCTCGTAGGGTGTCTTGCATTGAAATCTGCTGCAATGACCCGGTTACTGCAATCACCAGATATCAACACAATTTCGATCCGCTCATCACGTGTTAACCTCTTCGACATGTCAATGGCTGTGAACGAAGAGAAACTTGTAAACAACTCATTAAAGAATAAAGTTATGTTAAAACCAAGCACACCATTGTTTTTCTTGTTCATTCCCAATAAGTTTGATGTGTCACATGACCCTCTTCCTATTGAAAAAACAAAAGTTGGATCCAAGATGGCCGACTTCCAAATGGCCACCATGGTCACCACCCATCTTGAAAAGTTTGCCCCTTCACATATACTAATGTGCCACAAACAGGACGTTAATATCAACAACCATTCCCATTTTATTAAGGTGTATCCATATAAATGGCCCACCCTGTACAATTTTAATTTGGTTTGAATTTGATACTCAAACAGTGTGCAAAGTAAAACACTCAAACACAGAACTCAATCACACAATTCATATACTGTCCAACACACAACTCAAACCACACAACACTCATACTTTCCAACACACAACTTAAGCACACAACTCCAATATTTTCCAACATACAATTCAAACACACATCTACCATCCAACATACAATTCAAACACACAACTGAAACTATGCAACTCAAACAGTGCCCAATGCAAAACACTCCAACACACAACTCAAACCCAGAACACTCACACTGTCTAACACGTAACAAGAAAAAACATTTTGACACTATCCGGTACACAACTTTGACCCTACAACTTACATACTGTCCAGCACAGACCTCAAACCCACAACTCCCATACTGTCAAACACCCAACCCAAACTACAAAACTGTCCAACACACAACTCAAACAGTGCACAATGTAAAACACTCAAATACACAAAACTCAAATACACAATTCCTATACCATCCAACACGCAACTCAAACACACAACATTCTGACAATACACAAACACTCATTTTAAACTCTTGAACTCCCGTACAATCTCACAAATAAACCACACAAGTCCCAGAAAGACTACTTAAACACACCTGATTTGGGGCTTGAGTGTCTAGATTTCAGACTTTCTACTTTCGAATCCATGATTGACGGATGCATCAACATCAATGCTTCTTTGTGTCTCAAAACAATGACCGACTCCCCCCCCCTGACTGGGTTTTGGAGACTTGTGGTAGTAACAGATAAGGTGATATGTCTGTATGATGTAGAGCTGATGTAGAGCTGTGGGACGCTGGAGCATTAAAGTCTGGTTATTAAGAAGCATAATGTTCATCTGATGTCATATTACTCCACAGATTTCCTCCAAATGAGATCACTGTCATACAGGGACCAGGTGTTTGAGAACAAACCTACTTTGTGCATGTGTGTGTGTGTGTGTGTGTGTGTGTTTGTGTGTGTGTGTGTGTGTGTGTGTCACCAACAGCTGTTTGGACCTATTCACATCTCTCGGCTGTTCTGGCGATGGAGACGCTCATCCATATGGGCTGGAGCATTGGAACATAATCAAGCCTTATTACCTTATTATCAGTCAGGCTCATCTGCATGCTGCTCTCCTGCACTACAAATATCTGTACGATATTTACTCGGTAACAGTGTTGAATGATCAAGGTACAGGTAACAATGAATCTGTGTAAGAATGGATCTATTATCTGTGGATCAAATAAATGAATTGAAAAATGATTACCTTCAAGTTTCTGTTGATAAATGATTAGAATTATGAAAACAGAAGCCAGACTGATTATCTGGTTTACTCAACAATAAGTGCTTAAAAAACTATTCGATATATATTTAAAGACTTACATATTTTTAGTCCAGTTATTACAGCTTTCTGTCACAGCTTTTAAAAGTTTGGGGAAAAAAACTTGTCTTGATTTTTAGTTATGTGTTTATAGTTGTGTATTAAACAGTATGAGAGTTGTGTGTTCGAGTTGTGTGTTGAACTCAATTATAGGTGTGTGTTCAAGTTGTGTTTTGAATTAAACTGGAGTTATGGATTTGAGTTGTGTGTTTGAGTTGTGTATCGAACTGAAGTAGAGTTGTGTGTTTGAGGTGTGTGTTGATATGTTTGGAAATTGTGTGTTTGAGTTGTGTATTGAACTGAAGTAGAGTTGTGAGTTTCAGTTGTGTATCAAACTGAAGTAGAGTTGTGTGTTTGAGGTGTGTGTTGATATGTTTGGAAGTTGTGTGTTTGAGTTGTGTATTGAACTGAAGTAGAGTTGTGAGTTTGAGTTGTGTATTGAACTGAAGTAGAGTTGTGAGTTTGAGTTGTGTATCAAACTGAAGTAGAGTTGTGTGTCTGAGGTGTGTGTTGATATGTTTGGAAATTGTGTGTTTGAGTTGTGTATTGAATTGAAGTAGAGTTGTGAGTTTGAGTTGTGTATTGAACTGAAGTAGAGTTGTGAGTTTGAGTTGTGTATCAAACTGAAGTAGAGTTGTGTGTCTGAGGTGTGTGTTGATATGTTTGGTTGTGTGTTTGAGTTGTGTATTGAATTGAAGTAGAGTTGTGAGTTTGAGTTGTGTATTGAACTGAAGTAGAGTTGTGAGTTTGAGTTGTGTATCAAACTGAAGTAGAGTTGTGTGTCTGAGGTGTGTGTTGATATGTTTGGAAATTGTGTGTTTGAGTTGTGTATTGAATTGAAGTAGAGTTGTGTGTTTGAGTTGTGTATTGAACTGAAGTAGAGTTGTGTGTTTGAGTTGTGTATTGAACTGAAGTAGAGTTGTGAGTTTGAGTTGTGTATTGAACTGAAGTAGAGTTGTGAGTTTGAGTTGTGTATTGAACTGAAGTAGAGTTGTGAGTTTCAGTTGTGTATCAAACTGAAGTAGAGTTGTGTGTTTGAGGTGTGTGTTGATATGTTTGGAAGTTGTGTGTTTGAGTTGTGTATTGAACTGAAGTAGAGTTGTGTGCTTGAGTTGTGTGTTGAACTAAATAAGAGTCGTGTGTTTGAGTTGTGTATCAAACTGAAGTAGAGTTGTGTGTTTGAGTTGTGTATTGAACTGAAGTAGAGTTGTGAGTTTGAGTTGTGTATTGAACTGAAGTAGAGTTGTGAGTTTGAGTTGTGTATTGAACTGAAGTAGAGTTGTGAGTTTCAGTTGTGTATCAAACTGAAGTAGAGTTGTGTGTTTGAGGTGTGTGTTGATATGTTTGGAAGTTGTGTGTTTGAGTTGTGTATTGAACTGAAGTAGAGTTGTGAGTTTGAGTTGTGTATTGAACTGAAGTAGAGTTGTGAGTTTGAGTTGTGTATCAAACTGAAGTAGAGTTGTGTGTCTGAGGTGTGTGTTGATATGTTTGGGAAAATTGTGTGTTTTTGAGTTGTAGTATTGAATTGAAGTGAGTTGTGTGCTTGCAGTTGGTGTATTTGAACTGAAAGTAGAGGTTGTGTTGTTTGAGTGTGTGTTGATGATAGTTTGAAATTGTGTGATTTGAGCTTTGTGTTATCGAAATTGAAGTAGAGTGTGTGTTGAGTTGTGTATTCAAACTGAAGTAAGAGTTGTGTTGTTTGATTGTGTATCAACTGAATAGAGTTGTGTGTTTGAGTTGTCATTGTATCAAACTGAAGTAGAGTTGTGTGTTTTGAGTTGTGTATCAAACTGAAGTAGGAGTTGTGGTTTGAGTTGTGTATCAAACTGAAGTAGAGTTGTGTGTTTGAGTTGTGTATTGAACTGAAGTAGAGTTGTGAGTTTGAGTTGTGTATTGAACTGAAGTAGAGTTGTGAGTTTGAGTTGTGTATCAAACTGAAGTAGAGTTGTGTGTCTGAGGTGTGTGTTGATATGTTTGGAAATTGTGTGTTTGAGTTGTGTATTGAATTGAAGTAGAGTTGTGTGTTTGAGTTGTGTATTGAACTGAAGTAGAGTTGTGTGTTTGAGGTGTGTGTTGATATGTTTGGAAATTGTGTGTTTGAGTTGTGTATCGAATTGAAGTAGAGTTGTGTGTTTGAGTTGTGTATCAAACTGAAGTAGAGTTGTGTGTTTGAGTTGTGTATCAAACTGAAGTAGAGTTGTGTGTTTGAGTTGTGTATCAAACTGAAGTAGAGTTGTGTGTTTGAGTTGTGTATCAAACTGAAGTAGAGTTGTGTGTTTGAGTTGTGTATTGAACTGAAGTAGAGTTGTGAGTTTGAGTTGTGTATCAAACTGAAGTAGAGTTGTGTGTCTGAGGTGTGTGTTGATATGTTTGGAAATTGTGTGTTTGAGTTGTGTATTGAATTGAAGTAGAGTTGTGTGTTTGAGTTGTGTATTGAACTGAAGTAGAGTTGTGTGTTTGAGGTGTGTGTTGATATGTTTGGAAATTGTGTGTTTGAGTTGTGTATCGAATTGAAGTAGAGTTGTGTGTTTGAGTTGTGTATCAAACTGAAGTAGAGTTGTGTGTTTGAGTTGTGTATCAAACTGAAGTAGAGTTGTGTGTTTGAGTTGTGTATCAAACTGAAGTAGAGTTGTGTGTTTGAGTTGTGTATTGAACTGAAGTAGAGTTGTGTTTGAGTTGTGTATTGAACTGAAGTAGAGTTGTGTGTCTGAGGTGTGTGTTGATATGTTTGGAAGTTGTGTGTTTGAGTTGTGTATCAAACTGAAGTAGAGTTGTGTGTTTGAGGTGTGTGTTGATATGTTTGGAAGTTGTGTGTTTGAGTTGTGTATCAAACTGAAGTAGAGTTGTGTGTTTGAGGTGTGTGTTGATATGTTTGGAAGTTGTGTGTTTGAGTTGTGTATTGAACTGAAGTAGAGTTGTGTGCTTGAGTTGTGTGTTGAACTAAATAAGAGTCGTGTGTTTGAGTTGTCTATTGAACTCAATTATAGGTGTGTGTTCAAGTTGTGTTTTGAATTAAACTGGGGTTATACATTTGAGTTGTGTGTTTGAGTTGTGTATCAAACTATATGCCAGTTGTGTGTTTGTGTTAGTGTTGATCTGTTTGGAAGTTGTGTGTTTGAGTTGTGTACCGAATTGAAGTAGAGTTGTGTGTTTGAGTTGTGTGTTTGAGTTGTGTGTTGAACTAAATAAGAATTGTGTGTTTGAGTTGTCTATTGAACTCAATTATAGGTGTGTGTTCAAGTTGTGTTTTGAATTAAACTGGAGTTATTCATTTGAGTTGTGTGTTTGAGTTCTCTATCAAACTATATGCCAGTTGTGTGTTTGTGTTAGTGTTGATCTGTTTGGAAGTTGTGTGTTTGTGTTGTGTATTGAACTGAATTAGAGATCTAGGTTTGTGGTGTGCACAGAATTATATTGGAGTTGTTGTTTTTTTTTTGTTGTGTGTTGAACTGAAATAGAGTTGTGTGTTTGGGTTGTGTATTAAACTGAATCAAAGTTGTGTGTTGTGAACAACAATTATATCTTTGTTTTCGACTTGTGTTTTGAATTAAATTGGAGTTATGCATTTGAGTTGTGTATTGTATATGGACTGAATAAAAGTAGTGTGTTTGTGTTATGTATTGATCTGTTTTTGTGCTGTGCACTAAACTACTGTATATTGGAGTTGTTTCTTTGAGTTGTGTATTGAAATGTATGAGTGTATTGAATTGAGTGAGATTGTGTGATTGAGTTTTGTATTAAATGGTATTGCATAGTTGTATGTGTGTTGTACATTGAAATATGTTTGAGTTGCTTCTTTGAGTTGTGATTTGGACTGTATTGGAGTTGTTTCTTTTTTGTGTGTGTGTTTGAGTTGTGTATTGAACTGTATGGGAGTTGTGTGTTTGTGTTGGGTATTGAATTATGTTAGAGTTGTTTCTTTAAGTTGTGTATTGAACTGAAGTAGAGTTGTGTGTTTGAGTTGTGTATTGAACTGTTTGGAAGTTGTCTGAACCTTGTGGGAGTTGTGTGTTGGAGTTGTGTATTGAATTATGTTGGGGTTGTTTCTTTGAGTTGCATGTTTGAGTTGAACCGTATAGGAGTTGTGTGATTGATTTGTGCGATTGAGTTGTATTTGTCCAGTCACATGCCTTGAGTCCACACCTTTACTTATTATACTTTGTGTATACTATGTGTTCTATACTGTACACAACACACACTGAAACCATCACAGAGATATTGCTGAACACAGAACACTTGATTTCTAGAATACACACACACACACACACACACACACACACTATTCACACATGAATAATCTCAGTGTGACCTGCAGCCATGCGGCTCTAAATGTTTTGACACAGCACATTGACTCCACCTGCTGGACGCTGTGGCTACAACAACACAAAATGGCATAGAAATGCGTCGCTCTGAACAGGCTACGCCACTGATAATCATCACCTGTCGTAAAAATGCAACATGATAATATTAATAAATGAACAATATTAATGTTAGCACGTTTGCTTTGAACTCATCATGCTTTATTGGTCGTGTGTCTGTAATGTTTAGGGTTCAATATGATCATGCTTTTAAGAAAAACGACCGAGCAATTGTGTGCATGTGCATTAGCAAGTAAAGAGAAAGGCAGTGTCTGGCAATCCCGCTGCTGCTGTAACTCGGATCACTGAATCCTACTTCATGCCTCAGCAGATAAAAAGCGAGAGTCAGGAATGAACCCACTAAAAACCATGCGGTAAATGATCCCTACAGAGGACAAAATCCAACAGCAAGCTGTGAGCACGAAGCTGAACGCTAACATATTTTATTCCTAGTGCGCTCGAAACCTTAATGCTCACGATAATGTCCTTTGACTAACATTTTATGTGTCTCCTCACTAATGTGGACAATTCATTTAAAAAAGCAACAACAACAACAGCATCAACTGTTTCCCCAACAGATTCATATATGGGAGAAGAAGAAAAAAAAGCCTTTTACGATGCTGAACTTGTGCTGAAAGGTGTGTATTGAGTGAATAAGAGTTGTGTGTGTGTGTACATTTTTGTTTAAAAACAGTTTGTAAATTGTGTACTGAACTGTGTAAGAGTTGTGTGTTTTAGTGATGGGACGTCTGAATCATTTTAGTGACTCGGTTGTTTGAATCTCTTTTTGAGTCATTTAGTTCATCTCTTTCTTTTGACCAGAAATAAAATAAAAAGTGACATTTTCAATAAACAGACCCCCGACACGTCTACATATACAACTTTTGACTATAGTTCCAGTAATGAAGATATTACAATGCAGCTAAGGACATATTATGATAACCAGAATGAGCAGCTCACCTTCATATCGTCCAGTCCGAGTCGTTCGCTCTTTTGAATCTCTTGCACTGCATAGCGTCTATGGGAGTCACGTGACAAAAGAACGAACGATTCGGACCAAAGACTCAAAGGTAGCGACTCATTTCTGTTTCTTGTACATAACCTACAGAGGTTTCGCGCATGCGCGGCCAGTAGAAAATGAACAAATCACTCTCCAAGACTACTCGTTCTTCTGAAAAGGTCACGTTAAAGACTCGTTCAAAAAGAATGAATCAGTCATGAACGACCCATCACTAGTCTGTTTCAGGTGTGTATTAAACCATGTAATAGTTGTGTGTGTGTGAGTTGCGTGTTTATGGTGTAACCTGCAAAAATTGTTAAAAGCGCTATATAAATCAAATTGAATCGAATTGAATTGTATTAAACTGTGTAAGAACTGTGTTTGAGTTGTGTACTGAGTTGTGTACTGAGCTGTGTGAGAGTCAGAGGATGCGTCATGTTTTTTGGGATACATAAAATAAATACATTGTTAACATGATTAATTCTGTTCTGAAATATACTTATATATTCATAGACTGTTAAAGTAACATTCAGGTCGATTCAATTTGATTTCTATAGCGCTTTTAACAATGGTCATTGTCTCAAAGCAGCTTCACAAAAATGAAAAGAAAATTTGTGGAAGTGTGTATGTGTGAGAAAAACGTGTCTAGATAATGAGATTGACCCTGATGAGCAAGCCGCTATATGTACAATTAAAGTTAACGTATAATCACTCAAACATAAAAAATGAAGAAAAAAAAAAGCATTCTATAATCACCGCAAGATCTCCCGCTAGTAGCAGTCTGGATTTATGGGCGTTCCGCGAAATTAGAGAAAGATGCGGAAACTTTTGTTTGGGCTGCGCAGTGAGCGTAT
>QNUK01000276.1:652500-665000 GCA_013621035.1 Clarias magur | reverse complement strand
TCACATAAATTCCTATTTTTTAATCCTATTACTATATATGGTCTGTATTTGCATATTAGAAACGGATTGGCTCTGATATTTTATGATGTAATAACCCTCACATTTTCATGCTGATTTTTTTTAGCACTTTCTTGTGTTTCTTGTGTCTTTACATTTTTCCGTGAAATATTTTGGCTTCAGGTCCGTTGCTGTTCCTGGAAAAAAACCTGCTGACAGAAAAAACAAAGCGCTGGACTGCGTATGCTCATCTATCTTACTACAGCGGACAGAGAGAACGCGAGAATGCTCTTAAAGACGACTTCCATCCAACATCATGAATCACTCTGCAGCATGGAAGCGGTAGATTTGACAGCCCGCCCGTGCTCGGGTGTTTGGTCCGCGGCCTGAACGGTCCGTCCTGCAGAGTAGCTTTGAAATCAGGTCAAAACACTCTGATCTGAGCTGTAAATCTGGATGATCGAAATGATCCATAGAGATCGTGATGTCATGAATATACGCGCGTTGAATAAGTCTGGCGCTGCAGATGGAACGTGTCACGGGAGCCGTCTTACATCCTGACTTCCCTTTTTCCCCAAGCGCTGCTCTGTACACGTCTCCTGATTATTACTAACACCTGTCCCTCATGATTAGTCCTGTTCTGTCTCATTAGCTTGTGTATACATTCCTCTCTGATTGGGTTAAGTGAAGTCTGCGAGCAGTTCTAGTGCAGTTCAAAGTAGTGTCTCATGTCCCCTATTTTTTCCTAATTCTACCTTCCACAATGTCCCGGTTCTCCTAGCTGTACAGGCTGGCCCAGAAGGTGGTTCCTCAGCAGAAATCTGAACCAATGCTTTTAATTTCAGACTTTTGGAACCAACAACAAAAGATGGACGAGAACCAGACCTAACAGCCTTTGAGTTTTTATTTCGTTGGGGTCACCTGAAGTCTGTCCTAACCGCTGCACTAAAGGAGGACGGCATCTCTGCATGGACAAACATCACTTCTCTTATTCTTTGGGGATTTTTCCCCGATTTTCTCCCTAATTTAGTCGTGTCCAATTCCTCCCAATCACTAGGGGGCGCTCCCACATTAAGGCTACTACTACCACTATCACGTGTTTACTCCGAACCACATGACGACAGCCAACATCCTCTTTTCGAACTGCTTGCTCATGCACTGCTGAGGGCGGCGTAACCCACTCGGAGGTGAGCTCACAGATGCCCCTGATTGGCTGTAGAGTCGTGATTAACGTGGGAGTACCTCTCATCCCTCCCCTCTGAGAGAGCTCAGCCAATCGGCTCCCTCTAGCCCTCCGGCTGCGACAGGTTACAGCATCACCCGGGAATTGCGCCACTCGGATGCCCGGACAAACATCACTTCTGATGCATTAAGGATGAGGCAGTAATGTATTCACAACTACCATCCAGAGATCACAAGTTCGATTCCCGGGTGATGCTATAGAGAACTGATCGGAGAGAGAGAGAGAGAGAGAGCACTTGAGGGGCTAATAAAGTCCGAGCTCTCTCGGGGGGAGGAATGGGTGGCATTTTAGCACTTTCAAATTAATCATTGGCTTGTGTGAGGTCATGCAAGCGGAAAAAGTGGATAGCCCTGTCCTTCGAGTGTATTATATGACTCCCTACAGTGCATGAGTGATCAGTTAAATAAGTTTTTTTGTTTGTTTGTTTCTTGTTTTAGTTTTTTTTGCCCATGAATACTATACTTAATCCTCTTGCTTAATCTTGTCCTACTGGTTCTCCCAGTTCACCTAGTTGCCTATGTTTCCTAACTCTTCTACAGAAAGAAAGTGGTTTGGGATACTGCTGAGAACCTCCTGAATCCGTGCCTCCAAGAATTTGCCCTGTATACCTCCTCCTTAGCGTAGCTCCACAGAAAAAAAATAACATGGAGTGAGATCTGGACTTCATGGAGGCCATTCATGAGGTCCACGTCATCCCAGCCAATGTCCCGGAAAATGCTATCATCTGTTTGGAGACTCCAGTGATACGAGCTCTATAGGCATTAAATATTGCCTAGTTAATTTTCACATACCCTGTAGTTCACTTACAGATTGCCCCATAGCTGCCCAAGTGTTGTCCCATAGTCCTTAGAAAGTAAAGTAAAAAGTAAAGTAAAGCTTTACTTTACATTTTCTCACATATACATTACAGCACAGTGAAATTCCTTCTTCGCATATCCCAGTGTAACTGGGATCAGAGCACAGGGTCAGCCATGGTACAGCGCCCCTGAAGCAGTTAGGGTTAAGGGCCTTGCTCAAGGGCCCAACAATGGCAACCTGGCTGAGCTGGGAATCGAACCGCCAATCTTCCGATCATTAACTCAGTGCCTTAGCCCTCTGAGCCACCACTGAACCAGTAGAGTCCAGTCGGAATCATAGATAATTGTTGGTGCTTTCACCACTCTTCTAACTCCCGTATGTACACTAGTTTTCCCAAGGTTGTACATTCCAATAATTTAGGGCTAGGGTTATCGGTTAGGGTTGGGCAACCCAACATGTTCCAAGTTCCCACAGTTCATTCAGTACTTTATATCTTCCCAAGACACCCTAGTTTCCTACCGAATATACTAAATATTATTCCTTTATTGTCTAAGATATCCTAGGACCTCTACTTTCCTGTCTTCCCATAGTTACTGTATTGTCTGAATTCTCATGGTCATGGTAATTACCTAACTGTCCTAGTATTCTCAAGTCCCCTAGTTCTCTCTTTTTTTTTGCTTTGTTCCCACAGTTTGCAAGTAGTCCTAGAACCAATACTTTATTGTTCCTTCTAGTTCCTTTACTTTCCTTTTCACCAATACATTATAGTTTCTTATTTTTTGTTATTGGAATGGTTTACAAGTTCTCCTAGAACTAATATTTCCAATTTGTCATCTAGGTGCCCAAGATGTTTTAGCACTCTTAGGTCCCTATATTCATATTTTTCCTTAGATTGAAAATATTCTAAAACTGAATAGTTCAATATTTCTACTTGATACCATAGTGTCTTAGGCTACCTGGCTCTTCCAATTACCCTGGCTCCCATAGCTGCCTACTGGTTTTAGTTCACATGGCCATTCCTACTTCCCCTAGGTCCCCTTAATTAATTAGTTGTCCTAGTTCTCCAGTCCTACTTAATTTCCCATAAACCTTTCTGATTCGTGGACAAAATTGTTGGTACCCTTCGGTCAATGAAAGAAAAACTCACAATGGTCACATAAATAACTTTAATCTGACAAATGTAATAATTTTTTTTTAAGTCTATGAATGTTAACCAGTGAAAGTCAGACATTGCTTTTCAACCATGCTTCAACAGAATTATTTAAAAACATAAACTCATGGAACAGGCCTGGACAAAAATGATGGTACCCCTAGAAAATACTGAAAATAATGTGACCAAAGGGACATGTTAATTCAAGGTGTGTCCACTAATTAGCATCACAGGTGTCTACAATCTTGTAATCAGTCAGTGGGCCTATATATAGGGCTCCAGGTCGTCACTGTGTTGTTTGGTGACATGGTATGTACCACACTCAACATGGACCAGAGGAAGCGAAGGAAAGAGTTGTCTCAGGGGATTCGAAAGAAAATTATAGACTAGCATGTTAAAGGTAAAGGCTATAAGACCATTTCCAAGCAGCTAGATGTTCCTGTCACTACAGTTGCACATATTATTCAGAAATGTAAGATCCATGGGACTGTAGCCAACCTCCCTGGACGTGGACGCAGGAGGACAATTCATGACAAATCAAAGAGACGGATAATCCCAATGGTAACAAAAGAGCCCAGAAAGACTTCTAAAGAGATCCAAGGTGAACTTCATGCTCAAGGAACATCAGTGTCAGATCGCACCATCCGTCGTTGTTTCAGCCAAAGTGGACTACATGGGAGACGACCAAGGAGGACACCATTGTTGAAAACAAATCAGAAAAAAGCCAGACTGGAATATGCCAAACTACATGTTGACAAGCCACAATGCTTCTGGGAGAATGTCCTATGGACAGATGAGACAAAAATGGAACTTTTTGCAAAGGCACATCAGCTCTATGTTCACAGACGGAAAAATGAAGCATATGAAGAAAAGAACACTGTCCCTACTGTGAAACATGGAGGAGGCTCTGTTATGTTCTGGGGCTGCTTTGCTGCATCTGGCACAGGGTGTCTTGAATCTGTGCAGGGTACAATGAAATCTCAAGACTATCAAGGGATTCTAGAGAGAAATGTGCTGGCCAGTGTCAGAAAGCTGGGTCTCAGTCGCAGGTCATGGGTCTTGCAACAGGACAATGACCCAAAACACACAGCTAAAAACACCCAAGAATGGCTAAGAGGAAAACACTGGACTATTCTAAAGTGGCCTTCTATGAGCCCTGACCTCAATCCTATTGAGCATCTTTGGAAGGAGCTGAAACATGCTGTCTGGAAAAGGCACCCTTCAAACCGGAAACAACTGGAGCAGCTTGCTCATGAGGAGTGGGCCAAAATACCTGCAGAGAGGCGCAGAAGTCTCATTGACTGTTACAGGAATCGTTTGATTGCAGTGATTGCCTCAAAAGGTTGTGCAACAAACTATTAAGTTAGGGGTGCCATCATTTTTGTCCAGGCCTGTTCCATTTTTTTTTTATAATTCCATTGAAGCATGGTTGAAAAGCAATGTCTGACTGTCATTGGTTAACATTCATAGAATTCTTATTTATTATTACTTTTGTCCGATTAAAGTTATTTCTGTGACCATTGTGAGTTTTTCTTTCATTGACCGAAGGGTACCAACAATTTTGTCCACGTGTGTATGTTAGACCCAATCATTTCCTAGTTCTGATAGTTCTTTTATTTGTGTTACTTAGATGACTTCTCAGGCGGCATGGTGGTGTAATGGTTAGCACTGTCGTCTTGCACCTCCAGGGTCTGGATTTGATTCCCGTCTCTCGATTCCCACATGGAGTTTGCATGTTCTCCCCGTGCTTGGTGGGTTTCCTCCGGGTGCTCTGGTTTCCTCCCACAGTCCAAAGACATGTAGGTTAGGTTAACTGGAATTCCCAAATTGGCCGTACTGTGTGAATGAGTGTGTGTGTGTGTGCCCTGTGATGGATTGGAACCCTGTCCAGGGTGTACCCCGCCTGGTATAGGCTCCAGGCGCCCCGTGACCCTGAATACAGGATTAAGTGGTATAGATGATGAGTCAGTGAGTGAGTTCTTCCCCCATACTATCACCCATAGTTCTGCTAATATTATTTGTTTTCAAATCCCTTTAGATCATCTAATATCTTCCCTTCCACAGTTTTCTCAAGTGTTTCTCCTTGTTGAATATTATATTAGTCTTTCTTGATGGTTGATTATAAACCAGTAACTCACACTGTATTAGCACTTAGTTCCTGTACTGAGGATTAAGACAACATGACATATAGATGGTGATGAGGTAATAGATTATCATAAGTGGTGGTTGCAAATTTGTTTGGGAAAATCTGCATTCAAACTCCAATGTTTTTGTTCAAGAATACCACTATGGCTGAGCATGATGATGAACACCATGTCTTCGCTGTGTTGGTAAACAAGTTTCATCATTTCACCTTTGTGAGGCAGATTGCTATTTCTTTCCTTAATGCATTTAGGAAAGTAGAAGTGTGGGGGCAGGGCACTTAAATCCCAGAGCAATCGCGGGTTAAGCACTAGCCTCGAGGGCATCCTGATGATTAGCATTCGCCAGTGGGATCGCACTCATGACCTTTTCCACCACAGCCATTTACCCACCATTAAGTCTTTACCAAACGACCGGTTTTATTGCTCTATTCATATGCAGCATAGACTCCATAAGGCTTAATATAACGTGTCTTTACTAAAATAGCTCATCAAAGTTACCTCTGCATATTTAAACGATCGATTTAAATTAACAAGCGAATTACAATTTATCTGCACACATTGATAGTGTGGGAACTGCGTGAAGATGTTCTTCTTTATTGAGTAGACAATATTTAGTCCATTCATAGAACTGTTCATTACGGGTCATGGCCTTAGTGTCATTCGGGGTGAATAATAAACACTCTGGAGGACTTATGCGAGCATCTTACTCCTGTCACAGAAACACAACCACATTCTTTCTCTCTCTCTCTCTATCATACTATTTTTTTCCAAAGGCACCCCCACCCTGCATCCTGTGTAGACTTACAATTGATTGGTTCATTGTGCAGTGTGTGAATTCTGTTTCCCTGATTGTCACTAAACACACGGAACAAATATACAGTAGGTGTACGTGTGCGAATGGCAATATTGCCAGGTGTAACCTGGTGTACGTCTGATTACGGATGAAGAACTGCAGACGCCAAGTTAAAATTATACATATAATAGAAAATAAATTGAAAAGTGTTCACACTGAAACGTCCTTAGTTACTGCTCGCACGCTATATGCATGAAAGTATTTTGCCAAACCTACAATGACAGTGTATTCAAATACATACACTTCAATACGGAGTTGGTCCGCCTTTTACGGCTATAACAGCTTCCCCTCTTCTTGGAAGGCCGTCCACAAGATTTTGGAGAGTTTCTGTGTCCATTCATCCTGTAGAACATGTATGAGGTCAGGCACTCATGTTGGACGAGAAGGTCTGGCTCGCAATCTCTGCTCCAGTTTATCCCAAAGGTGCTCGATGGGGCCTCGATGAGATCAGGGCTCTGTGTTAGGGCCGGTCAAGTTCTTGCAAATCTTCATGGTCCTCGCTTTGTGCACTTCCTCAAACTGTTGTCACAATGTTCGTAGAAGCAGAGTGTTGTCCAAGATGTCTTGGTATGCTGAAGCATTAAGATTCTCCTTCACTGGGGATAAGGGGCCTGACTGATTGAAACACCTGAAATAATCAATAATTAACAGGTTTACTTTTGTCCATATAGTGTATTAATTTAGTATCATACATACAGTCTGTATGTTTATGTATGTGTGTTAGTTTGTAGTTTTTCAAGCATGGGCTGGCAAGAAAATGTGAAATATGAAATATGTCTCAGGAACAGTTTGAGCACATTAGTTAAAACAGTTTCAGATATTCGAGGTGCTGAGGACTATAAAGTAAAGAAACTATATGACTATGAAAACCCAGAAGTAAAAAAAAGACAAACCAGTCAGAGGATAAACACAGAGCGGGGCATGCGATGACATACTCTACATGGGACTGGGACATGCAGTGGCTGATGGGTAGTGTAGGCCAGCGTGACAGGATTTATGATTTCTTACAAATTCCTTCATAGAGATCAGAAAAATAAACGAGCCAATTACCATTAACCTATGGACTTCTTTCTCTCTCTCTTTTTTTTTTTTTTTTGTATTTCTGAAGTGGATTCTAGGTGAAGGTTCTACACGAAATGGAAGAATCTTGTAGTTATACAGTTTAAAGATGAAGACAAACCAAAAGAACCTTTAGAGACTTAAGTCCTACCTACTATAGACATGTATACACTGCATATGAGAAGGATCTGAGGAAGAAGACTATATAAAGAATTGAAATATAAGCTCATATCAGTCAAAACTCCTTCATTATAAGAATTTCCAGTGGTCGTCATGATGTTAGCTAGTTAAACAGTCGATGCTGGTTCAGAACGGGAAATAAAGCATCGGTCGCTGTTCGGTTGCCGAGGCGTTGTTCCAGCCGCCGGAGTGTGTTTTCACACAACGCGGCTCTGAAGGGGGGAAAAATGCAGCCGGCAGAGCGACTGGAAACACTCAGTTGTCCGCTTGTGCGAGAGGAGCGGCGCAGATGTGCAGCGCCGGAACAGAAAGGCACGTAGCGTTGGAACGACAACAAAGAGTAGAAGCTCATTATGGACAATCTACAGTATATCGGTTCTTTCCTTTCTGCTGCACATCTAAGGACAAACACCTCAAAGTTCTCAAACACCCTCCTTTACCTTTAACCCTCTGTGGAGTGTGTGAGTGTATATAAAGTGTGTTTGTACACACATATATATATAAAGTCTGAATATATTGAATGAAACATGACGTCATCGAAACACAGCGCCATCTTTAGGAAGGATGAGAGAGTCGGCGAGAAACTTGGTTGCTGCAGTTGTGAGAAATGAAGAGATGGTGAACACATTGATGAGTGCGTGTCCGGCCCAAAGCGGTGGCACAAACCGCACTCAGTATCAGACGACGGATGAAGAAATGTATTCGCTATTTCACCGCGGAAGACCGGAGTTATGCGCTACAATGCCCCCCTGCCACAGATTGCACCCCCCTGATACTGAGTGCTGCTTGTGCCACCACTTTGGGCCGGACACGCTCTCATCAATGTGTTGACCATTTCTTCATTTCTCACAACTGCAGCAACCAAGTTTCTCGCCGACTCTCTCATCCTTTCTAAAGATGGCGCTGTGTTTCGATGACGTCATGTTTCATTCAATATATTCAGACTTTTCATTCCATATATTCAGACTTTTCATTCAATATATCAGTTTTCAATCAATATATTCAGAATTCATTCAATATATATATTTTTCAATCAATATATTCGGAATCCATTCAATATTCTCACAGTTCATTCAATATATTCAGAATCTTCATTCAATATATATAGAGTTTCAATCCATATATTCAGAATTCATTCAATATTCTCACGTTTCATTCAATATATTCAGAGTTTTCATTAAGTTCTCTCAAGAATATTTTCCTAAACGGCATGCCATAAAAAAAAAAAAATAAAAATATAATATATAATTATATATATATATATATATATATATATATATATATTATTCCAATGGTACCAGTGATTATCTTTAAAAAAAAAAAGAATATATACAACTGTAAAAAAAATTATACACAGTTCAGGAAAAGAAAAACTTGTATAAATATTTTAACACATAATATATTGCTATATGTTATATATTGATATAATATGATAATAATATTGATATTATGCAGATCATATTAATATTAATAAATATATTAATAAATAATAATCATAATATTGATCATAATCATTATATTGTTATCATATCCATCATACTGTCACGGTTCGGGGTGCGAGGCATAAACGCAGAGGTCCAGGTGTTTAAAGGAAACAATGCTTTATTATTATAAACACGAAAACAGGGAACTTAAATAAACAAATATACTTCAAATGAAAATGAAACTAAAACACACAGACATTAGCCACGATAAATCAACAGATGCAACACCACAAACTCAAAGAAACCTAACTATTTATAATGAAACTACTAACCAACTCGGTTCAGGTGAGCGTCCATGGTCACCTGACCGAGTTGCCACATGGAAAATGAAGTCTAAACGAAAGGAACTACAAACAAACACAGGGCGCTCTGGCGCCCTCTAGGGGTTATCCCTGACACATACTATGTAGTGTGTATACATTTTTTGGCTGACTATATACTGTATATATAGTCAGCCAAAAAGTGTATACACGCTACATAGTATGATGTATTTCTATTTTATAATAGAGTTGTCATTGCTATTTGATGTTTTCTGCAAAGGGGCATTTCATCAGCACTTCGGGAAGGAGTCTCCAGTGTCAGTGGTTTAAACCGTTCTGAGGTGAAACTCTTGACTTTAAGCTTTTTAACATTTTTTGGATCAAGAAAGAAATCAACTGGGTGAGCGGCAAGCTGTCAAAATATTATTTAATTATATATATTTTTAAATCCTGATTCAAGACAACAATCAACTCAGAGGTGACGACAGTACCACCGTTTTCTCTCACTGTGCAGGCGCTGATTATTTATCTAAAACGGCACACTGTAAAAATGTACGTTTCAATATTTCATTACACAATTGTATCACTTTTTTTTTTAAGATAACTGATATGTGTAAATAATACCCTTAACATGGGGGAATTATTACAATTATTAAAACTAATATTGATTTAATTGTGTATTTTTTGTTACATGTAAGGGAGTGAAGTAATAAATAAAGTAAAATATATATTTTTTAAAAATCCCCAAAGTATGCAGAAGATAGACACAAGTAGCATGCAACAATCGGCAAAATATAATGAAGCAACCGGCAGCTGAATCAGATTGTGATGCATAATTTACAATCATCACCTGATCCATGGCGTAAAATAATGAAGCCCGGTCGTGTCTCTGCCTGGTAGGAGTATTTCAAAAGCTTTGATAACGAGAAATAACTTGTTCAAGATGCATTGTCGCACCACCAAACAGAGCGTCACTGCGGTGATTGATGTTTCATGGAAAAGCACAGAAATAAATACGAAATAAAGTAAAAAAAATAAAGAAAAGAAAAGGAAAGCCTCTGGTTGAAGCAGTGGCAAAATGCTCTTTAAAAAAAAAAATTAATCCTAAAAAAAAACTTTTTTTTTCCAACATTCCAAATCCAACCTCTGAAATCTGATCCATTTCTTATTGTTGAATCGGCCTTGATACCGATCCCTGTGTATCGGATCAGCGGCGTCTCCGGTTCTCTGCTTTACGTTTCCATCCATATGTTTACGTTTTGTGACCTTGTTGGACGTTATGAAGAGACGACCTTGCCAGGTCACATTATCGTCCCAGATCAGATAGCGATACGCTCTGTATATCTTGTAAAATGCAAAAGCCCATCATATATACTGTATATACTGTATACTGTATGTGTGTGCATACGCATGTGTGTGTGTGTGTGTAGGAATGTATAAAGGACATGTGTTGGCTTGAGACTGACAGGTGTTATAGGAATAGCGTGAGTGTCGTGAGAACAGGCCGTAGTCGGACCGGTCCAGCTGCATCCGACGCCTGCGCTTAACCAAGCAGAACCGAGCAGAAATCCTGCGGAACAGGACGATTCGATCACGGCTGAGGAGCGAAAATCAGAGTTTAGAAAGGACGCGTGGCGTTGCTTCAAAAAGTTTAGAGATCTCGGGAGACTGTTCAAACGTCTCTGCAGATTTATTCTCACCTCGGGCGCATTATAACTGCACTTCATTATAATTAAGCAATCATTTCAAATATTATAAAATCGTTCTGTTGAATGCTCAGGATGAAAGTTCGGCAATGTTGTACGTGTTGAGACGTACTTTCCCGTTGGGAACTCGATGCGGAAAGCTTGTTTGTTGGGTTGAAAATGCATGAGACTGCACGCAAGCACGCCACATGCAGTGACAGCTGTTTGTTTTTCGCATTTCGATGGTATTGACATAGCTGCTGCTCTGTTCCTCCTTGCCCTGCCCACACACACACACACACACACACACACACACATGCATACACAGTATGTTTCTTCAGGATTTTTTATTTTTTTTCCTTCCAAATTGCTCTCGGAGCAGAACTGGGACGTTTTATTTATTTATTCATTTATTTATTTATTTATTCCAGCTCTTCAGCGTTTGTGGTTTTAGCCCCAAACTGCAATGTTCAGAAAATGACAGTTCAATCGAATTCAGTTTTATTCCATTTGTATAACACTTTTGATGAAAGACGCCGCTACGACGTGGCTTTAGAGGAATCTGGATACAGGTTTAGATCCCTAATTAAAAAGCCCAGAGGTAATATAGGGTAAAAAATACACACACACACACAAAAAAAAACCCGGTTCAAACAGGAATCTGTCATCTTTGTGACACCCGGGTAGTGCAGTTATAAATGATTACAGTATACATGTAGACAAGTTTGAGGGTGTTTTTTATTAAAGCACCAGGTACTGTACAAATATCCGATATTATCTACAGGGTCAAGGTGAGATTAGATTAGATTAGATTAGATTAGATTAGATTAGATTAGATTAGTCACCGAAGAGAGCAACTGTCAACCATTCCAACGAAAAAGCATGACAGGGTGCTTTGGTAAACGAAATACAAATCCTGAAAATAATAAACAATAAACAGAAGCCATACATAAGTGCGTTCAGGTCAAACTGGGACGTCTGATCCTTGAAAATCGAGCGATACCTCTTGTGGAATGCGGACTAACTGTAACAGACACAGTGTGGTAGGATTCATGAGAACGTGAGCATCAACGAACTCGAGCATGAAGATGAAGGTGTCGCTAATATCGCCGAGCAGGAAAGAGGTGCAAGTGTTTAAATGAAGAAGTTGGAAGAGGAGAATTTAAAGGGAAAAAAGAGGGAGAGGGTGACAGAAAATAAATTATGTTAATGATGTAAATAATGTAAATAATGTCGAAGCAGTTTCTGCTGTTTAAACAACACATTTTTATTTTTTCGCAAATCCTCTGTTCATTTAGAAAATATGGCTCATAAACGGTGTGTGACTTTTCACTGGGAGTTGAAAAAGTTGTCTCGGAATTCCTTCGTTCTCTCTCTCTCTCTCTCTCTCTCTCTCTCTCTCTCTCTCACTCTATTCCCCCTCTGTTTGTCCTCATTCTCTCCACAAACTTTAAAATGCCTCATTTACCCTCAGACATCTTTCCACTTTACAGACGAGCACGATGAGCCGAACACATGTTAATCACATCACAATGAAGAGCTCAGAGCTCTGCAACACTTTAAAGCTTTCACTAATGTACAGTAGACAGACAGACAGACAGATATATAGATACAGTGGAACATTGGATTCCGAGCATAATTCGTTCC
>QNUK01000276.1:462500-647500 GCA_013621035.1 Clarias magur | reverse complement strand
ACAGGAAGAGGGAAGGAATAAGATAAAGAGAGACAGAAAATGAATAGCATAAAAAGCGTGAGAATGTGAGAGATATTAGAAGAGACGAATATAGTGAGAGACAGAGAAAGATAAAAAGAGAAGAGAGATAGAGAGATAGCGAGACCGAGAGAGAAACAGAAAGACAGCGAGAGAGAGAGACAGAGAACAATAGGTAGCAAGAAAGAAAGACCCAGACAGAGAAAGTTTGGATTTCAAAAAAAAAAAAAAAAAAAAAAAGTGAGATGCGGAGTGAAACATTGCAAGATACAGTAGAGACGGAGGGATAGCAAGTGAGTGAGTGATAGAGTGAATGTGAAGTACGAAAAAGAAGTAAGGGAGAGAGATGTAGTGATGGACAGATGCTAGGAAAAGCGGTCCAATGGAGAGTGCAATAGACGGCAAGTGAGAGAGCCAGACATGAGAGAAAGAGAGAGAGAGAGAGAGAGAGAGAGTGCAGAAGTAGAGACAAAGACAGTGAGAGAAAAATGAAAGAGAGAGAGAGAGAGAGAGAGAGAGAGAGAGAGAGGTCATGGAGATATTATCAGTCCATTACCAGCTCACCTATTCACACACACAAAGCCAGTTCCCTTCCTGCACAGTGGCCTTAATGTAGGGCCGAGCACACACAGCGAGCCGGGGACAAAAGCGCAGCGGCGCAGGTGTCGGAGGATGCCACGGCCCAGCGACAGGACTCTGAATGTCCTTCTGTGTCCTCACGCTGGCATCGAGCGCGGGACAACGGATCCGGCGCACCTCTCCACCCCGGCCGCATTTTTGCCCGGTCAGTCGCTGCAGGAGCGATCCCTATCTCAGGTTCTCACACTCCACCGTGACCCGCGCTGCACTCTCAGACAGACCTGAACAGACCCACGGCTCAGTGCTCCTCACACACACACACACACACACACACACACACACACACTACGGGCAACCTGGGAACGACAGTTAGCCTAACTTGGATGTCTGTGGACTGGGGGACTGGGGGAGAACATGCAAACTGCATGCCCATAGACCCCGAGACAGGAATCAAACCCAAACAGCGCTCATTTATTATTCTTATCGGTGTCCAATGTGTCCAAACAATTACCAAGCCTGTGATGTCCAAAAACGACCCAAGTTTTCCATTTTGCATTAATGTTGATTTTTATTCCAAAAGTTGATTTGCTGTTCAAAGTTGTCTGAAATTGACCAGATAAAAAAATAAAAAAATAAACAAACAAACAAAAGAAACATGACGTCTGACTTACTGTACATGTGGACAGTATAAATGTTCCATATATGGTACATTCCTGGAAGTCCGTCTCTTCTGTGTGAGTCAGATCAGTCGACGCGGTTCGCCATTAAGAGTCGAATCCTTTGGCTCCTCAGTGGCTCGTCGCTATGAGATACATTGAGATACATAAAAACTGTCCGCGATTTAACCGATTCCCACCCGAACCGGCCCCCTTTTAGATTGTTTTCGGTCTGTCCGAGGTTTAAAAGGTACAATCTAAACTTATAACAGATGTTTAAAACGGATCTGTTTTACATAGCTCTATTTAAAATGCACACCTGTTCCCTCGCCTGCTCACTCTCTCGCTCTGTGTCCGTGTCCATGTTGTTGGGGTTGAGGAGCGGGTGAGGACAGGGCCATTGTCACCCTTTTAAGGTGCTGCTGCTGACACGTGGCGCTACTTTCGAGCGCCTGGCCTTCACACGTGCCTCGGTGGCAGGTGCTCTGATGGATGTTCTCACAACTGCCAAAAGCACAAAACATACACACACATGGTCGCATAGTCAGGCCACTTGGGGATGAAGGGGCAAGCAAACAGGCCTCAGACCAGACCAGACCACCACCACCACTAATCAGACCACCAGGTTGTCTTTCCTCGGGCAACTTTTGCTCAGCAAGTTTTAGATGTTTTACTGCAGCACACAGCAGGATAATTAAAACCGTGTTAGACTCGTTTGGCGATAACAAGACTATAATACATCGAGCCTTGACCATCAATGACCCTGTTGCCAGTTCATTGGTTTTCCTTCCTTTGATCACATACCAAAAGTGATCAAAAGAAGGAAAACCAATGAACTGGCAACAGGGTATGTCCTGACCACTGCAGCCTGAGAAAATCCCATAAGAGCTGCGGTTTTGGAGTTGCTCTCACCCCCAGTCCTCTAGCCATCACAATCAAGTCCTTGTGCTTGCCCATTTTTTCATTGTATGCCATAATCACTCACTCACTCATCATCTATAGCGCTTAATCCTGTATTCAGGGTCACGGGGGGGCTGGAGCCTATGCCAGGAGACTTAGGGCACAAGGCAGGGTACACCCTGGACAGGGTGCCAATCCATCACAGGGCACAGACACACCACATACTCACTCATTCATACACTACAGGCAATTTGGGAACACCAATTAGCCTAACCGACATGTCTTTGGACTGTGGGAGGAAACCCACCAAACACAGGGAGAACATGCCAACTCCATGCACACAGAGATGGGAATCGAGCCTGGCCGGGGATCCAACCCGGACGCTGGCGGTGCAAGGCGACAGTGCTAACCACTACACCACCGTTCCCGCCGATGCCATAATCACTTGCTGCCTAATATATCCCAGCCGCCACTGTAACGAGACATTGAACATGTAGCTACTGTGAGACGGGCCAGATTGTAACGGCTAGACGACTGGATCAGAGCAACTCCAAAACTGCAGCTCTTGTGTGATGTTCCCGGTCTGCACTGGTCAGGACATACCAAAAGTGATCAAAGGAAGGAAAACCGGTGAACTGGCATCAGGGTCATGTGTGGCCAAAGGTTAATGCTGTTAGTGATAGGTGTCAGAACACACCAGTCGTTACTGGTGGCCAAAGAGGGGACCTAGTCAATATTAGTCAGGCGTAATACTGCCCTACTGATATAAACGTTCATTAGTATATTTTATATGCAATTGTGATCGGTTTGAAAGTTTTAACAGGGGCGTGTATGAGCGATTCACCACCACAAGCTATACAAGTTAAGGCAGGTTTCTATAAAGCAATTGCGGAGGTGGGTCCAGGGGACATGGGGACTGTACCTCAGTGGTTAAGGAATTGGAGCACAGTTCAGAAGGTCCCAGATTCAAATCCCCTGACCACCAAGTTGTCCGTGTTGGGCCCTTGAGCCAGGCTCTTAACCCTCAACTGCTGTATAATGAGATCAAAATGTAAGTCGCTCTGGATAAGGGCGTCTGTCAAATGCCTAAATGTGATGGCAAGCTCTTTCCTGTTACTCAATCAGCTGGAGCAATGTAGGACTATGGAGAAACACTAAAAAGCGTTCGAGAAGAAGAATGAGAAACCTCAGGGTGTTTCCATGCTAGGGAGAGTACACTCTCCCCCCATGTTTGGTAGATTTGGGGTTTTTCCTTCATAGATGCCACTGGTAACACTGGTATACCGGTAGCTACAGCGCTATCGGTACAGGAAAACATTTCTATTAAATGCTCTACGTAATTCTGCAACTACAACTACCAGCCTATAGTTTTTAAAATAGCCAGGAACGGATTTCATTTTCATCCTGTTTGTGCATGTAGGATATTTTAGTTTTATTAAAGCATTATATACTATTTAGGTATTTTCCACAAGGCATACTATGAAGTATACAAATTACGTAGTGTGCAATTATTAACAGTGAATGAGAGGAAAACTCACAGGATTTATTCTATCCAAAACAAACAAACAAACAAACAAACAAACAAAAACAAACAAAAATGTTCATTAAAATAAGATGAGAAGTGTGACGGTGTGTATTCCAGCTCTATGACCGCGTGCACTTTTTACTGCTCGGTAACTCGATATGCTCTGTACTCATTAATCCAGCTGTAAGTGGCGATCCACTGTAACATACTTAACACTGACCGCTGTACCGTAATTAAAATGTGCCGCATATTTCAAGATGTAGCTCATCGTCATGTTTCGCTGCATATCAGGAAGAAAAAAAAAACACTGTCTGGTGTAAGCCTGAGGCTGTCGAAACAGGATTTGGAATAAGGTCCTGATATAGTCCATGTAGGCAGCAGGTGTGTATGCTTTCTGGAGCCACACTGAGCATTAACTCATACAGCGTTTTTTGATACCATGCCAGGAGTTTGGGAGTCAGGTGGTTCGGGGTGTTTGAGATGAACTGCATAGCTCTTAGACATCTGGAAAAGACCTTGGAGTTGCCATGACCACGGCACGCAGGGAGTCGGACAGGTGCGTGTGTGTGTGTGTGTGTGCGCGTGTAAAACTATATCTTGGGTGGAGGCTCTCGGTATGGCCTGGTTTATGGGGAAAAACGGGTGCATGGTATCAGATCCAACAAGAGTTAAGGAGAAAAATAAAGGTCTTGAATCTGCACATGCAGTACATGCATGAACAAGACTTCAAAACAGGCCTTAAGTGTTAATCATTACAGGGTAGCTCGGTGGTTAAGGTGTTGGACTGCTGATCAGGAGGTCCCTGGTTCGAGCCCCAATGGCTGCCACTGTTAGACCCTTGAGTACGGTCCTTCTCCCTCAAGTGCTCAGATACAATCAGGTGTCGACCTGGCAACCCAGCCACATATCCAGTACGGTAGGTATGTAGTTTGAGAATGTGGAAAAGGGTCCTTAACTTCAATTTTCAAAGGGTACCATTACTGTTTTTCCCTTAATTCTATGGCTAGTATTATTTGCCTTTTAATTTGAAGAAACAGATATATTTTCGGATCACTTGTTTTCATTAATACTTCTTTGTCTTTCGGCTGTTTCCTTTCCATCTCATGTCCTCTCTCTCCTCAGCATCCTTCTACCGATCTGCTCAGAATCTCTCCTCCGAACCACCTCAATCTGACCTTTTCGACTCGATCTTCAAAACATCAAACACGGGTTGTCCTTCTCGATCCTATCCAGTCGTTCCATCTTGTTTTCATCGATACGAAAGAGCAGAATTTTACATGGAAATAAATGGGTGCTTTAAGGATGACCGCGTAAAGACCCGCCAACTATGATATGGTTCGAAGACGATCCATCGAGCTAGCAAAAACAAATCCTTATTAACCTACTTAATTTTCGCCAAAATTTAGAGGCAGTGGTATCCAGTGGGTTTCCCCGTATCTAAGCACAAATGCACAACATATTCTTAGAAACTGGCGAGTATTGTTCTAAAAATCGAGGTCAATTCAAGTGCGATAAATTCGTCTCGGTTTTGCACAATACTCCCTCAAATAAAATCATCAGCTTGTAGTAGACGCTTACTAAAGTTGTATTTGAATGTGCATGTATATATGTGTGTGTGTGCGTGTGCGTGTTATAATAATAGGAGCTGCGATGAGAATCACAGGTGCGTGTGTTGCTTCCTGCTCCCCCAGTTCTGGCCTCCTGCTTGCTCTCACAATACTGAGAAACACCGCCAGATCTCTTTCCAGCCAAAGCAATAAAGATCTCTCTCTCGCTCTTTTTCTCTCTGTCTATTCATTTTACTCTCTCTGGAGGCTTCCCCCCCCCCCCTCCCTTTAACCTCTCTTCCCTGTTCACTCCTTGTCTGTGGTGCGAGTAACGGCATTAACACCAGTCGAGATCTGGCACTTTGTGATGTCCAGTCGCTTCACACGGAGCCTCGTTTCATGATCACACGCTCGAGTCCAAGAGAAGAAGACAAGATCTTTAGCTGTCTCTGTCCAGAACAGTAATATTCCTAGCCAGCACATGGAGTTCAGGCCATCTGTGTTTGGACAGTGAAACAGTTGGTGTTATTTCGTGCTTGTACAGACGTTCAGTTAAAATGAAATAAAACAAAATGATTTGGAAAAAGGATAAAAAAAATTAAAAAAAGTTTCATTGTTCTGCTATAGAATTGATTCAAGATGTGTTAGCAAGACACTAAAAATCTTGTAACGTCTCAAAAAACGTTTAAAGCAGCTGTTAAATGCAAATTACAAGAGGATAACCTTCACTAGAACCCTTTTTTTTTGTTGTTGTTGCTAGTTTTAAAATCTACACGCTAAGAAAGTGAGCTAGCAACTCAAACCCAAACGTATGACTCGTAGCCATTTCAAAAAACGTTTACTGTAGCCGCTAACTCACAGTTTTCTGAATTTACTCATCAACTTTAAGAAAGATGCCAGTGAGGGTGGTACATTCCACAACATTAAGCCTGACCATAAAGTAGAAATGAAGGTGGGGGGGGGGATGGGGGTTCGAGGTTTTTTTTAATAATGTTTTTAATTATTATTATTATTTTGAGGTGGTGGAGCGGCAGTTAGCTTAGTGGTTAGCACTGTTGCCTTGCACCTCCCGGTCCTGGGTTCGATTCCCTTGGCTGGTTTTCTCCAGGTTCTCTGGTTTCCTCCCACAGTCCTAAGACATGCAGATTAGTCTACCTGGCATTCCCAAATTGCCCGTAGAGTGTGAATATTGACCGGAGGTCCTAAATGGGAATAAACACAATAGGCACCGTTGGCCTCCATGGTCCCTGATTGGACAAAAAGGCTTCCTAGATGGATTTGAGGTGGTAAAAATGTCGAAGTTCCTCGATAATTTAAATAATTATCAATATAAAAAAAAAATTATGTTGAATTGGGATATTTATCAAACAGCAAACGTGAACAGAATCGCAATACAAAGACAGTCGGTATCGTGATGCTATCGTATCGGTTGGTCCCTGATGATCTGCACCCCCTGCTATAAAGTGCGAATGAAAAATCATTGGAACAACTGTGATGGTATTAAAATAAAGTGCAAAATAAAACGCTTGATTGTTTTCTCCAAAGCAGCACATCCACGAGTGTTTTAATCCAGAGTTATTACACGTGGATCAGTTTCGATAGTTGGAAATTACACGCTCATACTTGAAAGTACAGAACACCGGCTTTAATGTCAGCAATCATTCGTACAGCGCAACAGGAGTTGGGTCATTCTCCAATTACTTGAGGAATGTATTCAGATCCAGGACCTGTTTCCTTCATCCAAGCCGTTTTCCTTACACAGAAAAACGCAACACTGCACACGCTATCTCAGATGAACATGTGTTCTACACTGTTTAGCGACGGATCCCAGGGGCTGCTCATGGCTGAAACTCTGTCTGCTTCAGCCAGGTGGATCTGGCCAAAAGTTCAGCGCCTGCACAGCTCAGCACACTTTCCTCGAGCGTTTCTAACTCGTGCTCGGGGAGAAGAGCACCGGCCTGGAATTTCACCTCTCCGCTTTTATCGTTTTGGCAGAAACGGATAGGGATCGGGAAACTGGACGTCGCGTAAAGACCCGTTCAGGCTGTCCGACGCAATTATGCAGCGACGGCCGAGCGTACGCAACGGATATATTCCTATTAGCAGATGCAGCCTGATAAACAAACAAACCTCTTCCCGGGATTCAAAGCAAATCCCAGAGTTGTCCCACTTCACATGAGCAATTTGTCAGCCCCTAACGACGAGCCTAACCTCCCCCCTGCCCCACCCCCGGACGCTGGGAGTCATCGGGACCGGGTCGGGTTAATCAAATAAGCGTTTCTTTTTCAGCTCGCAGGAATTTGAAACCCCTAAGGTTAGGCAGGCCCGCGAGGTGGATCTTGGCAGCGGCTGAGCTGCAGGATCCGCTCAGTTATTTTGTTTCGGGGGAGGTGAGTGAGTCCTCCTGAGCAGGCGGGTTCATACAGGCAGCGATATCATAAGAAAGTGAGAGGAGAAAGAAATAAGACACTCGGTGTTAACACAAGTTCCCCTACTGCATGTCAGGGCCGTAATCGGTGCAACGGCAGGAACTGAAAGGGGGTAATAGACGAGCTGTATCTGTATATATATATATATATATATTATATTTGAGCAGGTGAGAGTTAAAGGCCTTGTTCAAGGTCCCGACAGTGGCAACGTGGTAGTGCTGGGGTTTGAACCTGGGACCTTCCGATCAATGCGTTTAAAAGTTATTTAGCATTAAAAAGCATTTTAGCCATTTTAGCATTTAGCATTTTTTTTTTGTTTGGCTGTTTTTTTCTTTATATATATGAAAAAAACCTGAAAAAAAAATATATATATATATTACAACAAATATATTTGTTGTTGTTTTGTTGAAAAAAACAATGTAACCATGTACAGTATATTATATGAGTATATTATGTTATATTTTATTATATCTTATTATAAAAGAAAAAAAGAAAGAAAAAAAAAAAAATATATATATATATATATATATATATATATATATATTTGAAAATATATAATAAATATAATATAATATACTCTACATATAATATACTGTACATGGTTACCATTGTTTTGTTTTGTTGTTTTGTTGCCAAACACTTTGCCACAGTGTTGTATGTGATGTTTATTCTATTTTTTATCATACACAAATTTTGTTGCAACCATGCAACTGCTTCCTGTACCAGCCGTCATGGCTCAATGATTTCAATTCGTTGCTCTTCTGTCAAACGCATTTTGTTAGAGTATCTGCAATCTGCATCATAAAAATATCTTAATTATTATACATGTTTTTAAAAATAAAAATATATATGAAAACCTTTAAGCCACCTTATTTAAAAAAAATTTTTTTTTTAATAAAAAATATTTTATAAAAATATTGATTAAAAAAACTTTGCCACTAGGGTTTTTACGGGTTTAACCACGGAGCAACCACTGCGTTAGAAATCCTATCACGCCCTCGTCTCGGTTAGACACAACTTAATGTTCCGATCGTTCCTCCACCCAAAGATGTGTATAATCGTAATGTTTATAAAAGACCCTTCTTTCCCATACCAACTTTGTTAAAGTAGTTTGCTTGAAACTGTACAGCCGGCACACGTGCTTAAGTACTTTTCCGCTTTTCCCCATAGGAGCAGCTCTTTGAGAGGGATGTGTTTCATTAGAAAAGATAAAGAGACAATAAGAAGACAGATGGAAGAATGAAATCAGAGATGACGTGTACGGACCTTTTTATCCAGATTACATGGTTTCTTCTGTTGAGCAACTCTGGAGGACTTTCCTGGCAGTGTGTGTAAAATGCTCGGGTTCGGTTGACGACAGGTGGTTCATGCATTTGTGCAACAATCCTCCTCTTCTTCTTCTTCTTCTTCTTCTGATGATGATGATGATGACTTTCACATAATTTCAAAGAACAAAAAAAGAAGCATATTCACTTTGAAAGGGTCGAACCAGAGCACGCTAAAGACTTCATAATCTCATGTCTACACTGTCATGGTTTAAAACCCTGACAATGAGATGGATTTCGTTATTCTTAATAAATGTTTCAAAGAGCGGCCTTTTCTCTCTCTTTTTTTTTTCTTTTCGCAATTGGCAAGCTAATGCACATTTCTATACGAGCTGTCCTTTTTGATTTACTGTGCAATTTGCAGAGACGCTACACTGCGTGCTGTTCTGCGGTTGAACAGTTAAGGGCTGGAGATGTGTAGGAGGCGAAGCGCTGCCAAAAGCGAAGCAGGAGCGCGATCAATTCTGGCCCGTTTGGAAAGCCAGAAGGCCGCTGTCGCTGACACCGAATGGAAGAGAGTGCTCTGGGAGAAGATCGTGTAGCATTAAAAGTCGGTCCTTTCCTGCTAAACCTATTCGCCATGCTTTAAAAAAATAAAAAGAAACTCCAGGAGAATATTACGATTGGGAAGGGCTGTATTAATACTTAGGAAAGATCCGAAGACAGAACGTCTCCCTTGCTGCTAATAGCAGAGACAGCAAAGCGCTTAGCGAGGGATCAAACGCTGGCTAGGCTCAACATTGAAATCCGGGAGAGCTGTACAGGTATCACCAACGTAAGACTGGAATATTTACATTATTTCTAGTAACGGGACACAAACGGGTCCACGATGTAAAGTCGAACGGGTGGTTGATGGACGATACATGCAAACAGTTCCTATGATTCTCGTTTTGGTGGAATAAAGTCAACCTGCATGCAATTTAAGTGTCCAGTGAACACAATATAAACCAGAGGTTTGTAAAGAATTAAATAGCATTGTATAGACCAAGAAGCGTTTTAATATATATATATATATATATATATATATTTAAAAGATGGTCAAAACAATGTTCTCCAAAAGTTTCTAGGAAGGTCTGGGTTTAAAAAGTATCTCTAAAGAAGCTGAAGAGATCGACAGGTTGAAGGACAGCTGTTAGGTGAGATCATAGCAAATGGGACCCAGAGTGAAGCATGGTGGTGGAAGCATCATGTTGTGGCGTTAGAAAGGTGGAGCCTAACACAGGACAATCCTAGAAGAAAGTCTATTCTAGTCTGAGAGAGAATTAAGAATTCAGATCACCTCCCTTCCTTCCTTCCTTCCTTCCTTCTTTCCTCCCTTCGCCCTTCCAACAGAACAACAACTCTACAGTAGAACAACGCAAATACTGCTAACGTTCCTCCACTGGAGTGGCCCGAAACCAAGTAACACAGAGTGTAGAAATCGCAGAGTCAAAGCCCAGCCCTCAATCTGTGGCAAGACTTTCATTTTTTTTTTTTTGTCTCCAGATAATCTGACAGAATTTGAGCTTGAGAGTGGGCAGGAACCATCAGGATCCAGATGTGCGCAGCTGATAGAGGCATTTCCCAGAAGCAGCTTGCAGTTAAAATTCCAGCCAAAGGTACTGTAGTTCTACCAAGTGCTGACCCAAGGGAGGCAAAATAACTCTTATTTTTTTAACTGTTGGGCCACGATTTTTTAAAAACCGTTGCCCTTTATTATTGTGCAAATCTGATCCCGATATCAATACCACATTGTCACATTACACAACGTAGGAAAGTTCGGCAGGAGTGAATATGTATCTGTTCACATCTGCAGTACTTAGCGTGATGCTCCTCTGATCAACTTCCCGAGACCTTGTTTGGGGTCTTCACCAAAGTTATCCCGATGAAAGGCCGAAGCCCCGCAGAGTATATCACGTACTCGACGTCTTGTGATGTCTGAAAGGTTAAAGGTGTAATTTATAAATGCTCGGGCTTGAGTGTTAGTGTCACCAGGCAAGATGTGTATTTTAAGAAGGCAGCAAACACAAATCGGCCATGATGTGTGTTCTGTAATCGAACACTTCTACTGGGTTAATAGGGAAAAGTGCCGATCAGCTGGAAGATGAGAGGGAGATGGGAGGCAGAGAGGCAGAGAGAGAGAGAGAGAGAGAGAGAGAGAGAGAGAGAGAGATCAGATGATATTTGGCTTTGGGCTTTAGGAAGTATCATATGTGACACTTCTGTGAGAGAAGGTTATACTCCGGGTCTGCTTCCATTGCTCACATGGGAAGACAGTTCCCCACACACCCCTCCACACACACACACACACACATTGATTAAACCATTTGTGTCTATTCAGATGCATTAAAAGCTCCACCCAAACAAACCAGCTCAATAGAGGGTTCATATCTGGTTGTTTCTATTCCTGATCATCAATTCTAATTGAGCTTAATGCATGAATTAAATCAAGTACATTTGGTACCCTAAGGGGAAAAACAGCACCATCCAGTTTGTCCCAAATTTGTCCCATGTAGTCTCAAATTCAGCCATCTTCTCGTCTACCAGGAACTTGAGATGAATGTGAGCTCCTGATGTCGGCGTCCTGAGGAGCTTTTCTGCTCAGCGTGGGTGTAAAGAGTGATTATTTGAGTTCCCACAGCCTTTCTATCAACTCGATCAAGTACTAAATATTTTCACATCTCCCAACCCTAGAACTTGTGTGTGTGTGTGTGTGTGTGTGTGTGTGGAAATCTTGTACCTTTAATTACCTTTAAGCTACGCTCCTTGCACCGTTTCCAGGAACCGGCCTTCATTTGAAAAGTCCACCTGTGGGAAACAATACCTGCTTTACATAAAGGTGTCTTTTCTGTAACCATAACTCCGCCCCCTCCAACCTAACCTTAGCTCTTTATACAAATTGCTTCATGCAAATGCGTGCACATTTGCAAGCTGGAGAAACCAATTTTGAATTGGAAGAGCGTTGACGTTGTCATAAGTGAAATAAAAGTTTGGTCCAGAGGTTGGATCTTATCACAGACCACCCATGACAGCCACCTCTACATCCACACACACACACACACACACTATTCTCTCCTGTTCCACCCGGAGCCGGACACGATGATTGACGGTTCGAGTGTAAATTATTAAAGGGGTCCTCAGGCGTGTGTGAAGGGCAGACGCCGATCTCTCAGCGCTGCCCAGAGCAGAGGTGGCACCGTCATGAAAAATTGATTTCACCACCCCCACGATGTGCTCCCCATACACTCTCAAAATACACACACACACACACACCCATTATGGTTAAAGAGAGAGTGTGACAGAGTGTGACACTTCTCTCTGTGCTGTCTAATTGTCCTCTCAAACCTAACAACCCATTTAGTTATCAGTGTATTGCACTTAATTGGATGGATTACACTCAGCTCTGCTTCATCCGACAATAAAAACTGATCTCAGATCAGTGCAGATTCGGTATTGAGAGAGCATGGAAGTGCGGTGTATAATATCACACACATGTGCCGTACATGTGCTTTAGAGTTATGCTTTAAATTTTCCCATCGTGAAGCCTTTAGCTTGAACTGCATTTTAGATTTTCAGAAACAAGCCCTTATAAAAGCACAGATTTGTCATGAAATGTAAGTTTATAATCATAAAATGTATTATTTATTATTTTCTATTCTACAATGGAACTAAAACTGGTCATGTGATTGGATTGGATACCTTATCTATTTAAATAAAAAAAAAATAAAAAAAAAGAGGTTTTGTCTGTACATTGGGCAGAACCTTAGGAACCATTTTCAGAAAATCTGTATGTCTGTATGTCTGTCCAGCACGCTTTTGTCACAGCATCATGCAACTCTGTCTGAACAGAATTTACTGAAACTGTTGCAGCACTTAGATCTCTGCCTGAAGTTTAACCTGCACCATAAGTGAAATATAAATGTTGAGTTAGCGATGTTATGAACAGTTATGTGTCGGATTCAATAATCTACTTTAAAATAAGCTACTAATAAGTTACTTGCTCAACGTAAAACAACAGTGTTGGGGGACGTTACTTTTTAAAGTAACTAATTACTTTACAAAATTACTGTCATTAAAAAGTAATCAGTTACATTACAGAGTTACGTTCCGATAAAAGTAACGGGTTCGAGTACTTTTCCATTGCCGGCAATGAAAACTCCTTTGTGCTTCCTCGTGCATGTTGTTTCAGTCAAGACCTTTATAATTATTCTACCATCATCACTCAGCGAAGTTTGGCGAATAGTCTGTTAACTACGAATACCCCATCACCTGCACGGTTCCGCGCGGTGGATTCATCATGATTCACCGCGAGTTTTGGCGCTGTGATTAGGTTTCCATCTTTCTGCACATCGGTCCTCGCATAGTCAAACCGCATAGGTGAGATAGGGGTGTAACTAGCAGGAATAACAGAGCGGGGCGGGTTATCGGGGGCGGGGCTTGTAGGACAGCATTCTCACACACACACACACACACACACACACACACACACACACACACTAATGGATTGGGAATGACTGCTGTCTGGCTCACGGATTACATTTTTGGAAAAGTAACTGAGTACTTGAATGGCGGACCGAAAACAAAAAAGTAATCTGAGTACTCTAACGCGTTACTTTCTAATAATGCGTGACTTTATGAATATTTTATGAATATTCTTTAGTCATATCTATTGGTGCAGGTGTTTAAAGTAACATGTTACTACCCAACACTGGTAAACAAACACCTGCACCAATAGATATTAATTAGAAAAGTTCGTTCATATTTCCACTTTCGCTGAAATAACAGCGCTGAAGTGGTACAGTATAAGTGAATTTTAATGTGCTGGAGTCATTTTAAGACAAAACTTTAAAAATAAAAAATCTACTTTTTTCGATTTCTCATCTCCGATTACCGAACAGCGAGTGTGTTTGTCTGACCACGAAAGAAGTACAACTTAGTGTAAACAAGGCGTCAGATACTCGACCTTACAGAATGTGATTTCTGTGTATTAATAAGTTAGACAGAGAGTTCTGCCGTACAGAGAGACACACAGACATGTACGTGGACTTCAACCTGAAATAATAATAATATCACTGATTACATTAAAGCTGATCGGATTATTTTGAGCTTCAAGCTTCTAACTTTTCCTACAAACTCTTTAACCGTCAACGACATGTACAGTACTTACGCTAGCTATTTCTATTGTACGAACTCACATATGGACTAAAGAATGCGCCATATGAACTGCATTCAAATGTATATAATTGTCAATAAGGTAAGTTTTTTTCAATTTTTGAAGCATTAATGTAAGGAGTCTCCAGTTACAGGGCAGAAGTTAAGCAGTAACTTTTGTAAGATTTTTGCTACTAAAACTCACTGATTTCAGACAGGAGACAGGAAGAGGAAAGTCTATAAAAGAGCAAGTGATTTCTCAGATCAAACCACATTCCTGTAGTGCTCCATGGTCCGGCTCTGATGCTAACGTGCACATTGCACGCGCTTTCAGTGACTGACACGGATCGGCATCTCGATGGCACGCTGACCGTTCTGCAGCTCCTCAACACTGTGTTTTCTGACACCCTTCTATCAGACCCAGCATGATCGGATATCCACAATGCCTGTTAAAGCAGGGATTGGATCACGAAGGTGACACATGCATCTATGTAGGTACTAACCAATGCATACTGGAAACGCCCCACAAGACCTGCAGTTTTGGAGATGTTCTGACCCAGTCATCTACTGTAGTAATCACAATTCGACCCTTCTTAAGGTCCTTACATTTGCCCATTTTTCCAGCTTCCAAACACGTCAACTTCAGGATCTGACTGTTCACTTGCTCCCTAATGCTGCCAAACTTTGACAGGTGCCGCTGCCACTGCAATGAGATAATCAATGTTTATTCATATCACCTGTCAGGAGTCTATTTACACATATGGATAAATAGGTGCAAACTGGCAAATATTCCTATATGTTCTCGTCAGACTGGATTAGCTTATTTACCTTTAAGTAAGCAGAGGCAATATGTACTGCTTACCTAACATTTACTTATTATATAATGACTTAATAAAATACAGCAGTGTAAAAAAAAAAATTCTCCCTCTCATTCCTTAAAGGCGCAGTTACCGTTTATGGATTTATTCATTTATGAGGCTGGTTAAAGGAAAACCTGTGTTCGTTCATGCAGTACAGATGGGAGACAACTCAAGACTTTGATGTATGTGTGTGTGTGTGTGTGTGTGTGTGTGTGTGTGTGTGTGTGTGTGTGTATCAGCGTGTTTAGCTCTAAACAGCCACTGCACACCCATGGAGTCATTTATCCACATACCAGAAAACCCTTATGCGTGTGTTTCACATAGTGTGAACATGTGCATGTATGTGTGTCCTTGGGGATTTCGAATGCATTTAGGGTGCGTGTGAGAGTGTTTACGCATGTCTGTACACTGTGTCTGCGCATGCATGTGCATGAGTGCATACATGGGCGGTGCACAGCGAGGCACTTGATGTGCAGCACATGTTGGATTGCACCGAGAACCTTCAGGTCAGACATGTTTAAAAAATTACACAGTTCATTTAGTAACAGAGGAGCAAGTGAGCCCCAGGGGTGTACACACACCAACACACACACGCACACACACACACACACACACACACACACACACACACACACACACACGAACACACAAATTTGTGTGTTTTTTAAAGCTGCTCTATATCTTACATTGACCACTTTAGATATATCTAGCGTACAGTGTCCTGGAGGTTTTTATTTATTTATTTATTACTTGATTCGATCTAAAAAAAAAAAAACCTTTAAAGATAAATTTCACAGTAGGCACATATTTATGATATTAAATTACGGCTTCTGCTTATATACCGTATATGAAACCCATATGGACCATGAAGCATGATTTTAACTATATTTTACTACTGTTTGTATCCTAAGCTCAGAAAGTTTGCTCATGTTACGCGGTAAATATCGCCGGCATAGTCAAATTACATGTAACGGCAATGCCGGGAGTTCATAGAACTCACTTTAAAACCCCAGAAACCACGATTTGAAGAAGCAAATTGAAACTAATCAAGCTGAAGGCTTTTCAGAAAGACTTATGTAAATGTCATGTTTCGAAACTTAACTTAAGTTGCTTTGATAAAATGCAAACTATCAAAGGATTTTTAAAATGAGCAAAACAATTAGCAAAAGATAAAATGGCTTGCTAGTATGCTAGCCTTTCTGTTTGTTACTGCTTACGTTATTAGTTGTCTACACAGGAATTCGATGAATTTAGATTAGCTAACTAGCGTTAGTAGGCGTTAGCGTTGATGGTTAAAGAGTTAAAAGGGTAAAGCTAAAAATAATCTGATCAACTTTAATGTAATCGGTGATATTATTATTATTATTATTATTATTATTATTATTATTATTTCAGGTTGAAGCCCACGTACATGTCTGTCTGTCTTTCTGTATGGCAGAATAACTTATTAAAAATTTTGTAAGGTTGCGTATCTTACGCCTTGTTTACGCTAAGTTGCACTTCTTTCATCCTCAGGCAAGTACACTAATCGGAGAGTGAATCACAGTCGAGAAATAAAGATGACGTTTGGTCTTAAACTGACTCCAGCCCATTAAAATTCACTTATACCACTTCAGCAATGGCGGCCGGTCGATACGGGGCGCAGGGAACCCTCCCACTTTTGTTCTTAGCGAATCGATATTGTTTTTAAATATTTGTGATTGGACCGTTCTCAACGAGTCTTTTCCGGCACTTCTTATGGCGAGCGGAGCTGCTGACGGGATGCGATGTGAGTCATGACTTTATTTTATACTAGTAGTAATGATGCGCAATCACCTGATAAATGCCTATTTACAGGCGAGTATTAAAAGTTACATTTTTATTTTGTTTGCGCCCCCCCCTAACCAATTTTTTTTTCGCACCAGCCGCCACTGAAACTCAGCGCTGTTATTTCAGCAAATGGGAAAATATGAACCGATCCCAGTAAAGATATTCAGTTTAGCTTTTCTAATGAATATCTATCGGTGCAGGTGTTTGTTTACATTGAGACAGTAGCGCATTAGTAGCTTATTTTAAAGTAGATTATTAAATCCGACACATAACTGTTCATCGCTTTTACTCAACATTTAGATTCCACTTATGGTGCAGATTAAACTTCAGGCAGAGATCTAAGTACTGTACAAGTTTCATTAAATTCTGTCTAGACAGTTTTGTATGATGCTGTGACAAAATCTTGCTGGAATTTTTCTGAGACTGCTTTCGGGTAAAGATATAATTGAAAGAGGGCGCTCTGACCAATGTACAGACAAAGCCTTTCTTTTATTTTTATATAGATTATATATCCATGCTTAAAATGTAAAAAAAAAAAAATATATATATATATATATATATATATATATATATATATATATATATATATATATTAAGATTGACAAACTAGCAAGATGCAAGGTGAGGTTGCTAGCATGCTAGTCTTTCTATTTGTTATTGTCTTAGCTATGTCTCAGTCATTAATGAAATGAATACCCATGAATGAAATGCATTATTTAAAATGTATTCTACATCTAGTTCTAGTTTAGTTTTCATATTTACCTGAGATAGAAAACAAAGGGTTTCATGCTAGATTTCTTTGCTAGGTCATATGCTAGTTCAGTGCATAGCAAGTGTTTCCACATTGCTTCCAGTGCATATTATCAGGATTTTTTTTCCTCCTCCCTTAAATCATAACACAGTTTATTGTAAATGTTTTAAATTAAAGTAACTGTTTAAATCAAATAAGTTGCTGTAATAAAATATAAGAAAATGACACAGTATGAGGGAATTCTGAGGTACCTGTTCCTGTAAGTGAAATGCTAATCCTTCCATATACAGTAATATCAAGGTCAACATGTCTGTGGTGAAGATTTAAAGTGTGTTAATACACTGAAAGGTTGCGAAATCGATCGCGGTTGAGGACGAGGTGTCTCAAAGTTGTCATCGGAGGCACCTCCGGCCCGTCCAAGGTGTCGACAAACTTGAAATTACCTCAGAAAATCCTTCGAAAATGTCAGTTATGAAGACAAAAAACACAACTCAGACATTCCTGTCTAAACCCCAAGCTACCTCGCAGGTGTGTGTTTCACCAGAACGGGACACCTGGAAGTCAGGGTCAAAGGTCAACTCGGGGCTCAATAGCAGTGCTCGGTTTAGCTTGTCAGAGCTGAACGGATGAGGCAGGAAAGGAGTTGATGCTTCTCAAAACGTGAAAAAAAAAAAAAAAAACGAATGAAGGATTAGACAGCAGTGTACGTGTCACGGCCTTTCAGTAAGACAACACACTCACTCACCACAGCGCGCACACGCACACGTCACAACACAACAGCTTGATGGATCTTGTGCATCTGCTGGAAAAGAAGACTCGCGGACAGCAGAGAGAAAAAAAGAATAAAAAGGCATGCTGGTGTTTGTTTGTTTGTTTTAGAGTCGTGCAAGGTGTAAAGAAAGACCGCACCTGGGCCGCTCTGTCGTCTTTTCGTGCTTAACGCGTGGGTCACGTGTTTGAAGCTCGAATACAGCCGGGGAGCGGGGGGGGGGGGGGGGGGGGGGGGGGCAGCTGGTGTAAGTGTGCTAGTCGGCTTAAACCCTCTCGTGTATCAAACATGAAGAGACATCGGGATAAGATTTCGTCTTTGGTTTATCTGTGTCAGACTATTTGCTGTAAATGTCTTAAAGAGAGTTTACACCTACAGTATTAGACCGTTCATTAGATCGAGCCTGAATCCGAGTGGAACTGATTCTTTTGGAATGGAAATCACAAAAATCACACAAACGCATAAAAACATACCATAAATGACTGAATAATTACTTCTATTATATTTCGGTGTTCAGACGAATCACGGCAGAAACCCAGTTGTAGGTGTTTCCACTTTGAAATAACACACACTAGGGTGTTCAAGGCAAACCGGGACTTTTAATCGTGCACAGTTGTAAAACACCCCTTTTATTTCTCGATCTAATAATATTTAATCCATTGCTACACTAGTGCACTTATCCCATCGTTCAACATCTAGATGTACGACGGAGCCGTGACCAGACTGCGTGCTTCACGGGGATCTTCCTTTAATGGCCCGAACATGTGGAAATGCCTTCGAGCGAGGTCAGGACTGGACGGGGGATGTGGCGATTACTCTCGGCCGAGTTCCTGTAACGTGCAAGTGGTGTCGCTGCATGATTGTGTGTACGGTTCCCACAGACAAATGCGTCTCATCCGCAGATTGGAGATGTCGATTTTTAAGGATCAGGCGTTCCACTCGCTAAATGTTCACTGGAAAGGCTGCAGTGGGCTCCGAGCCACCTCGGCCAGGATCGTCATTCGCGGACATATGGTCTTCTTTAAAATGTTTGCACCGTTCACATGTTTTACTGCAGCTGAGAGTCTCATCACCATACTGTGCTTAAAGTCGTCTGTAAATGTCAGTCGCCTTCATTGACCAGAAAGTTCATGACAAGTCCCGGTTTGACTTGAACACCCTTTGGAAAAGCACGAATCCAGCTCTGCGTTTACACATTAAATGAGTGTGATGTGTGGTCATTTGTGTTTACCTCCTATCTAATATCACAATTACATAATAACAATAATAATAATAATAATAATAATAATAATAATAATAATGTGATTTATGGGAATAATGTTTTACTAGTTGAATCCACTCTTTTTTTTTTTATTTAAACTAAATGATAAGAAGGATCATCTGTAAGAATTTGCAGCTCTTGTCTTAACAAGACTTAAGTGGGTGGATGACTTTAGAGGGGAAAAAAAAAAATGAAGCGAGAGCGAGAGTTTCTGCCTCGGCACACAGATGGCTGCTGATTGCTTTTCTCCGCAAGCGTTACAGATAATCACTTCGTCAAGAGGTCACAGTTGGGAGAGAAATGAGGAATAATGGCTAATGATGGCTGATTGCCCATCTGCTGGCCGCGTTTCTGCACAGCTGGGGAGCGCCGTGAATAACACCACTGTCTCACGCGGACCGGGAAACCCAGCATTATTTGCCATTTTTTCAAATTAGCATAATGTATACAGCTGTTGGTTGGTGCTTTTTTTTTTTTTTTTAAGCTAACTGCCTTTGTCTTATTGATGTACGAGCTCAGAGTTCAATTAACTCCTTGCCCATGTAGTAATTACAGTGCACCACTCATTTGGAAACACTTTATGCCTATTAGACATTACAGAACTTTGCTCATAGCTGCAGCGCTCACACATTTATCACTCGCAGGCTCTTGGACACTCCATGAGTGCTGTTTAACGTGGAAGATTTCCAAAATGGGGCCTGGTCGGCGCTTACACCCTTTTGTATAGAAATAAGAGAGATTTTTTTGTTGTTGTTGTTGTTGAGACAAGCTGTTAGAGGAACTTCTGTCCATTTTCATGCTCCAAACACTCCACTGGTGTCATTACATTATTTTATTTCTAACACTTTTTCACTCATTTTTGAATGAATGTGTTTTAATCAGAGCCACAGTGCGTGCATGCACCATTAATTGCCTGCATTTGTCAACATCAACTGGATGAATAGAATTTATTTAAAATACGCCAAAACAATTCATCCCTAACCCAGTACATTCTGGGATTCTTTGGAGTGACTTTGGCATTAGAGAAAAATTCTTACAGCCTAATTTGTGGATTTGTTTCATGCTGGTTTGATATAGAGACCTACAAATAAACGACAGTCAATCATTTATGTGAGACAGACGTATTAAGATTTGTTTATATAATATACAATAATAATAATATTTATATAATATTTGTTAAACAACAATCAGATTTAGAGTTCTAACCTTTAATTAATTTGAAGCAATCCATAGAGATGCTTACTTTGGTTGAAGCTTTAATACTTTTTAATACACTTTTAAATAGTTTTCCGTGCAAATAGGTTCAAAATGGTGTTTGAAAGTAATTGTTTGCCTGTTGAACTTTATGTATTTGCGTTGTATGTATTCATTTCCTTTTATTTGGTTTTAGTTATTTACTATTCGTACTGGTATTACTTCGAGGCCGTTCCCACAATCTAAATCTTTATAGATTTCTGGTTGGCCGACTTGTTGTGATTTCACATTTCACATTCTAATAACATACGAATTGCTATGCATTAGCCACCTTTAAGTTAAGATGTACTTAAAGGTCAGCTACTGCTATGAACCGTGCCAAACTCAATGCGGAATTGTCGAGAACTGTCTAAGAACTGTTAAGACTGGCCTACTAACTGTTACTACTACACATCACATTTCGCTATTAGTTGTCAAGAACTGCTGTGAACTTTTCCTCACCTGATAGCTGTGACTACAGATGCCATGTGGTATAGTATCTACTAGAGTGTAACATAGAGTAGTTTAGTGCCCATGGTTAAATTGAGCCTTGGATTTAGTATTTAGATCTAGTATCTAGAAACTCTTTAATAGGTTTGGTTCTGTTTAATATTTAAGTTTTGGTATATAGATTTAATATCTAGTAAACCATACTATCACCACTACAAAATATATATATTTTTTTATTATTTGTCATTTATATTTCTGTGCATTTGCGGTGGTAATCTGTTGCAGTTCCTCTACAATCCTACAGGTGGTGCACGCTAAACTATTCACACATTGGCAGGCAGCGCAGCGTCCTCGGTATTGAAGCGAATTATTCCCTAAGTTTGTTTACAATCGTTACAAAATCTAAAACAAACATTCATATCGAATTGGGAGATTTATTAAATTGCAATACAAATCAAATTGGCACCTATTAATTGCGATAGTTTAATATCGTATCGGTTCGTCCCTGATGTCTCCCATCCCTACTAGAAAAGGAGTTCTGCGTAATCGAAGGATATATTTACAATCCACTTTTCAAACAACTTAAGAAATGGTACGATGGTTTTTTAAAAAAATTTTTATTCTGTGACTACTTATTAAAACCTTTTTATTGGCCGGATCATGATGTGGACCTTCCTTATAATGTCACACACTTCCTTATAATGTCCCTTTGGTTTTCTGCAATCTCAAGCTCTTACCATTACGGGATCAAACGCAGGAACGTGGGAAAGCCGCCTCCTACCCCTAACCCAATATTAAACCAGGTTACACCGCAATGTGAACGAGAACGAAGGAATTAAATCTTAAAAGATACATCCATAGAGACATGTCTTGAAGTCAGTCTGTAAAATCGATCACAAGTCATGATTGAAAGGTAAAAATGGCTGATCGATAAAACAGCCTGGAGATCAGAAGCTTCGTCCTATACGACCCTGAACAACTTCCAGCGTTCACATCCGTCCTGGAGCTTTACTTTTACTATCCAAACAACAGCCACCGGAAAGAAACTATATATAAAAGTAACTATCTATGACTGAGTCATTTTTAATATTTATTGTACATGTGAGCGTGGTTCAATCTGACGGATGCTATACTGGAGACGCCTGATAGATCGGACAGAGAAGAACATCGCTAGCGTTGGTTCTGTTTGTAAAACTGTAGTTACCTCTTTCTAAAAGACAACGATGCAAATACATCTATTACATGTATTGCATCAGAATGTATAGCAGTGATAGCTTTTACCTTTTACCACCTCATAAATACATTTCCAACACAGAACCAGAAAAACATTACTCAGTATTGTCTGATGGCTCGTCTGATCGTTCGGGCAGATCTGCATGACATCAAAGTGCTTTAATTTATAACAAGGATTTCAGATTTCTCATGGAAATGACAATTTTGCATGTCAATAATCTGTCCAACAGATACACATGTGGACAAAATTGTTGGTACCCTTCGGTCAATGAAAGAAAAACTCACAATGGTCACATAAATAACTTTAATCTGACAAAAGTAATAATTGAAAAAAAATCTATGAATGTTAACCAATGAAAGTCAGACATTGCTTTTCAACCATGCTTCAACAGAATTATTTTAAAAAATAAACTCATGGAACAGGCCTGGACAAAAATGATGGTACCCCTAGAAAATACCGAAAATAATGTGACCACAGGGACATGTTCATTCAAGGTGTGTCCACTAATTAGCATCACAGGTGTCTACAATCTTGTAATCAGTCAGTGGGCCTATATATAGGGCTCCAGGTCGTCACTGTGTTGTTTGGTGACATGGTATGTACCACATTCAACATGGACCAGAGGAAGCGAAGAAAAGAGTTGTCTCAGGAGATTCGAAAGAAAATTATAGACAAGCATGTTAAAGGTAAAGGCTATAAGACCATTTCCAAGCAGCTAGATGTTCCTGTGACTACAGTTGCACATATTATTCAGAAATTTAAGATCCATGGGACTGTAGCCAACCTCCCTGGACGTGACCGCACGAGGAAAATTCATGACAAATCAAAGAGACGGATAATCCCAATGGTAACAAAAGAGCCCAGAAAGACTTCTAAAGAGATCCAAGGTGAACTTCATGCTCAAGGAACATCAGTGTCAGATCGCACCATCCGTCGTTGTTTCAGCCAAAGTGGACTACATGGGAGACGACCAAGGAGGACACCATTGTTGAAAACAAATCAGAGAAAAGCCAGATTGGAATATGCCAAACTACATGTTGACATGCAAGCTTCTGGGAGAATGTCCTATGGACAGATGAGACAAAAATGGAACTTTTTGCCAAGGCACATCAGCTCTATGTTCACAGACGGAAAAATGAAGCATATGAAGAAAAGAACACTGTCCCTACTGTGAAACATGGAGGAGGCTCTGTTATGTTCTGGGGCTGCTTTGCTGCATCTGGCACAGGGTGTCTTGAATCTGTGCAGGGTACAATGAAATCTCAAGACTATCAAGGGATTCTAGAGAGAAATGTGCTGGCCAGTGTCAGAAAGCTGGGTCTCAGTCGCAGGTCATGGGTCTTGCAACAGGACAATGACCCAAAACACACAGCTAAAAACACCCAAGAATGGCTAAGAGGAAAACATTGGACTATTCTAAAGTGACCTTCTATGAGCCCTGACCTCAATCCTATTGAGCATCTTTGGAAGGAGCTGAAACATGCTGTCTGGAAAAGACACCCTTCAAACCGGAAACAACTGGAGCAGCTTGCTCATGAGGAGTGGGCCAAAATACCTGCAGAGAGGCGCAGAAGTCTCATTGACAGTTACAGGAATCGTTTGATTGCAGTGATTGCCTCAAAAGGTTGTGCAACAAACTATTAAGTTAGGGGTACCATCATTTTTGTCCAGGCCTGTTCCATGAGTTCATTTTTTTAAATAATTCCGTTGAAGCATGGTTGAAAAGCAATGTCTGACTTTCATTGGTTAACATTCATAGAATTCTTATATATTATTACTTTGTCAGATTAAAGTTATTTATGTGACCATTGTGAGTTTTTCTTTCATTGACCGAAGGGTACCAACAATTTTGTCCACGTGTGTAAATACCCTTCACCTCTGTTTGTCGAGGTCAGAAAATTTATTGAGGCGGTGGTGAAAATATATGATGTTTGGAAGTTGTTCTTCTTGAATGGAACCGAGGATGAAATCTTCTTTGGAAAGAAGCAACTAAGGCAGATCATTAAAAAATAAGAATGACTGAAGCAGCTCACCTGGAGCAAACAACTAATGCACATCATGGAAAAAAGGAAGATGAAAGAACCTCAAGAAGGTAGCTCATCTGGAAGGAACTATTTGAGGCAGCTTCTTTAAAAGCAACCAAATGAAGCAGATTGTCCATAAAATACAGTACAAAGAAAGTGTCAGATCTTTGGGAAGGAATGCACTGCGACATCTCATCTGGCAGGACCTAACTGAGGCAGTTCCTCTCCAAGGAACCAACTGAGGCAGATATACAAAATGGTAGCAGATTTTTGGGAAGCAATACACACTGAGGCAGCTAATCTGGCAGGAACTATTTGAGGCAGCTCCTCTAGAAGGAACCGACCTTGGCAGGATGTTCTTAAAATAGTAGATAGTATTAGATTTTTGGGAAGAAAGAACTATTTGAGGCAGCTTCTTCAGAAGGAACCAACTTGAAGCAGATTGTTCATAAAATACAAGAAATTATGACTATTGAGGGAAGAAAAACACAGCGAGGCATCCTACTTTGAGGATGGATCTTTTATTAAATTTAAGAACTTTTAAGAATTTTTAAGAAAGTGGGAGATCTTTGGGAAGGACTACAGTTAGGCAGCACATCTAGAAGGACGAGTCAAATTGAGTCAGAACATTTAGAAGGAACCCCATGAGGCAGATCTTGGGACACCTACTGAGCCTTTAGAAGGAAACCACTGAGGCAGACCTTTGGAAACCAACTGAGCCTTTAGAAGGAACCCACTGAGGCAGATCTTTTGGAACCAAATGAGCCTTTAGAAGGAACCCACTGAGGCAGATCTTTTGGAACCAAATGAGCCTGCATGTTCATAGAATTCAAGAAAGAAGCAGATCTTTGGGAAGGCCTACAGTCATTCAGGACATCTGGAAGGACCTAACTGAAGCAGAACCTTTAGAAGGAACCAAATGAAGCAGGCTATTCATTAAAAGGAAGTGCTTGGGAAGAAACACAGTGAGGCATCTTAGAGGACACAAATGAATTGTTCATAGATTTTTGGGAAGGTCTACAGTCAGGCAGCACATCTGGAAGGAACCTGCTAGCACTTCTACTCTGGTATCAACAAAGAAGAAGCTCATCTGGAAGTTACAGTGGGAGGTAGCTTCTCTGAATTTGGAAAGAACACTGACTCAAGACCATCAGACAGATGGAGCTTTTTTTTTATTTTTATTTATTTTATTTTTTTTAATGAAAGTGATTTCAGATGAAAATGAGTCAGATCCAGCTTTCCTGTAAGACACAGAAGAAAAAAAAGTCCCCCCCAAAAAAGTCTCTTAAAAAAAAGTGAGCCAGTTCTCTGGAAAGAACAAATCGCGTTGGCTTTTCTAGAAAGAAATGTGAGAAATGGGGCGCCACAGCGAGGGGGCGCATCTCTTTTTAAGGGCTTCATCACGACAGATAGCTATCTGGCATAATGATATACCTCTTTGAATTACACTGTAGGTCTTTTTTTTAATTTATTATTTTTTTTTTTTATGTGTAACCAAAGTAGAATATCTGTTGCAGCACATAATAAAGATCCAAGAAAAACACAACAAGAAGAACCTTCATGAAGTGAAAATGTGTTTCATTATACCTTACGCGACAAGGTGAGGAACAAGACCTTTTTATTATCCGCTGGCAGGGCTACTCTTAAAGGAAACACAAGATGTTTTATTTTTCTTTGCTTTTTCATTCCTCTAGGAAGCATTCCCGAGCTTAATGAAAAGGTTAAAAAAATATATATATAATAAAAAAGTCCCCAGTCCTAATTAGCAGTGTAGAGCGCCCTAGCTCCAACGATAACCAAACAAAAACCATTCAGCTATCGGTACAAATTGTTTTGTCCTGCAACCAAAGCAGTGGCCGCTATTGAAGCTATTCATGCAGGTGCTGTGTGAACGGAACGGTTAATTATGAGCTTGGGGATAATGGGCCTTTCAGAATGCTATCAGGCTTTGAAGGAAGGGTTTTCTGGGAAATCTTTGCTCAGTTCCCCCATAATTCAGCGTACACAGGAGGGCCCCTGGCCTGTGTCAAAAGCTCCCAGCTGGGCTCCGGAGCTGCACTGAGGAGCTGAGAGGACGACTGGAGAGGAGCTGAATGGCTTTGCTGAGAGGGGGTCTGAACTTTTGTTGCCGCTCAATTGAAGTTTCAAAGGAGGGAAGAGAGGTTCGGGCTGAATTGAGATGCATAGCCACAAATGCCTGGACTGACAAAAAAAAAAAAAAAAAGAAAAAAAAAAGAGCTGCTCATTATCTCAAAGCGCTAATTAGCAACCGGTTGCATGGAGCTCTTTCTTAAGCTAGGGAGAGTTTTAGTGTTTTTTTTTTTTTTTTGGGTTTGTTTTTTGCACAGTGTATGTCCTGATGACATTACCATTTGAGAGCAACCTATAAAAATGTACATAAAGTTTAACATCCAGTTCCCACACTCCAACCACATTCTCTCTCTCTCTCTCTCTCTCTCTCTCTCGCTCGCTCTCACCTCCAGGTCCACCACCAGATCCGAGTGTGATCAAGGTGGCAGCCATTATCCCATTATACACAGTGAGAACCTGGAGGCAGAAGAACAGCTGCAAGCGTGACGACTAAAACCTCCTCCTGTTCAGAAATGAAGTTAAGCACAGCGAGTTATTTAAGCACCTGTTATCACCTTGCATCTGGTCTACAAGTTTCATGTACAAGACTTTACACGGACTGTGCACGCATCTGTAAGTGTAGCCGTGAATAATAATAATAATAATAATAATAATAATAATAATAATAATAATAATAACAACAAAAATCTGTTTATGAAAACAAACTAAAAAAAAAAGATGATAATTTTGCTTAATAAAGAGAAAAAGGAGAAAACCTGAAAGGATGAACTAGGGAAAAAAGACAGACGTTTGGATAAAGAAAGAAAAGGGAAGAAGATGCAGAAAAGAAGAGAAATGCAGCAGAATAGATGGCAAGACAAAAGAATTAGTAATATGGAGTAGGGAAGGCAAAAAAGAGATGAAAGAAGAAAAGCTAAGGCAAAAAGTAAAAGAAGAGGAGAAACAAAGAAAAGAAAGAAAGAAAGAAAGAAACAACATTCCTATACTTTATTAAGGGACCAGATGTACATCTCTCTCTCTCTCTGTCTCCTGAATAGCCCTTTAGTGAGTGGAGGGAGGGCTTCTATCCCCCTGAACCCCGCGGTGCGTTCCTCACTAACCCGTGGCTGTGATCCGGTAGGGAGGACGGAGCTGTGTTTAATCGTTCATAATAGAAATTAGCATGGTGTAATGAACTCGCTATGAATGTCCATTATTTGCATGCTTCAAAGACGACGGCGGACTTTCTAGCTGGAATGTTTTTCCCGGCCTAAGCCAAACTGCGGTAGGAAAGCATTCGCTGCTCATCGTGTGCGAACAAACATTTGTTTTTTTTACGACTGAAATATGCCTAGCTTTAGTAAGAATGATTTGTATAATCCAGGTGCGTCGATATTAAATCAGTCATTTGTGTTATTAAATGTATGCGGGTCTGTAACGAGTTCTGTCTCCTTCGTTGGAATGTGTTTAACAGGGTGTCCTGTGATGCCTTGACCTCGTTCACCTTGTACCGGCCCACCGCCAAGACACGCAGCGTGCCTCTGCCCTGCTTCCTGTTCCGCCGCGCCTGACCTGAGACCTGGTGGAGCGTTCAAATGCGGTCACGAGACACACCTATATTTATACGTACAGCCACCTGTATTGGAGAAAAAAAAATCATAGCGCAGCAACATCTTGGATCAAATCTGAGACATCAGCTTGGCATCCTTTTATTTGGCCCTGGTCCGTAGAATAGGGCAGAAGAGAATTGATTTGGGTGGCACTCCCTGTGCAGTGACGTTTTGGGTAAGTGTTGGCAAAAGTACCCTACCACCAATGTGGGGCCAAAGATTGGCTTTATAACACTTTTGCATACTCATACTCTACAATTCCGGGATACAATCGGCTTAGGCACATTTTTCCTCCATGATCTACCAAGGAGTGGACATGGGGCTAGCTTGCGGCGCTTTCACTGCTGCATCCCAAGATCAGATCCTGGTCAGGAAACCAACCCCAGCTGAGGGGTTACACGAGTCAGTGCAGTCTCAGTTCCGGTCCCAAGCTGGATAAACTGGGGATGGTTGCATCAGGCAGGGCATCTAGGGCATGTACAGTGGACGCGATGCAATCTTGATGAAACTTTTTGGATTTTTTTTCCTGATGAGTCTCAATAACAAGTGGTTTCCTTAAGGCCACACCACTGTTTAGTCCCAATCCTGAGGTCCTGTCACATTGTGTGTATATGGGAATGCTCTTATTTTCACAGATTTCTACTGTCAGTTTTTTCCCCCCTCTTTTATCATGCATCTTTACTAAGCATTTACACTAAGTGATCTTCATTCATGATTTTTTTTTTTCCCCGACCATATATCAACTTACACAAAGTTGAGGGTTCAGCACTATCCTTACAGGTTTTCGCAGTGTGTTGAAAAGTTGTTAACCCTTTTCCAATCACTTTACTCCTTAATTGATTTCGTTACTTGATGCAGGTGAAGAATTTGCCCCCTGTCTTTTTTTTTCCCTTTTTTTTTTTTTTTTTTTTGCCTGAGCAATGTACTGTATATATACCTGGCCTCTAATGGTCACCATTTGGCCTCCATGGTCCCTACAGAGGTTCCTAGATGAATGGATGGAGTGTGCATATGGTGATTTGATGTAACTGCCTAACTTCGGTTTAACAGGCAAAAAGGTTTGTGTACAAGGTTTTTTAAAACAACACTGCCAATTTCTAACCAAGATTGGCAAGAGACCACTTTCATAACATCATATTTAACATTGTTAAAGAAACAATTTTTAATAACAGGTCTATAAATTTTAAGGTCGATGTTGGGAAAAGAACTATTTTGATAATGACCCTACTAGTTTTTGGACAATGCTGGCAAAGTCCAGCTCTGGCAAAGATGGACGTTTTATAGCAGCCCTACCAATTTTAGGCCAATATTGGCACTGGATAGACTACCAGTCAAACTTTTGGACACGTCTTCTAATTCCATGGTCTTTCCTGCTTTTTATTTCTTTCCACATTGTAAAACAATGCCGATGGTGTCTAAAATATGCAATAATCTCCTCTGAACAGTTATTCAGATAATGAGATGTATATCTGCTACTTCTGCTCTGTAAAGTCTTTATAACGGCTCTAATCTGAGGTGCTGGTTGTTACTTGGTGATTTCTGAGGCTGGTGACTCTAAATGAACTTCTCCTCTGCAGCAGAGCTCAGTTTTGGTCTTGCTTTTCTGGGGTGGCCTTCATGAGAGACAGTTTCATCATGGTGGAGCTTGATGGGTTTTGCAAATGCACTTGACACCATACTGTTCTTGCAAGAACCGTTCCAGAACAGCTGATCGATGTCTTAAAATAACAACTGATTGTTGGTGGTGGAGGTGTTCCTTAATTATGTAATGCCATACAGTACAGACCGAAAGTTTGGACACACCTTCTCATTCAAAGTGTTTTCTTGCTTGTGTCCTTTAGCCCAAACGCGTCTCTTCTGCTTGTTGCCTGTCCTTAGCAGTGGTTTCCTAGCAGATGTTCTAGCATGAAGGCCTGATTCACACAGTCTCCTCTTAACAGTTGTTCTAGAGACGTGTCTGCTGCTAGAACTCTGTGTGGCATCGACCTGCTCTCTGATCTGAGCTGCTGTTAACCTGCGATTTCTGAGGCTGGTGACTCGGATGAACTTATCCTCCGCAGCAGAGGCGACTCTCGGTCTTCCTTTCCTGGGCCGGTTCCGCACGTCAGCCAGTTTCTTTGTAGCGCTTGATGCTTTTTGTGACTGCACTCGGGGACACTTTCAAAGTTTTCCCAATTTTTCGGACCGACTGACCTTCATTTCTTAAAGTAATGACGGCCGCTCGTTTTTTTTTTTTTTCTTCACTTACCTGCTTTTTTCTTGCCATGATACAAATTCAAACTCTTTGAATGAGAAGCTGCGTCCAAACTTTTGGTCTGTACTGTATGTGTCATTTCATAGTTTTGTATAATGTAGAAAAGATACTAAGAGGTAAAAGGTTTAATAAGAGGTGACAATACAAGCTCGGGTCAGTGGCTGCCAGATTTGGCCAACCTTCTCCGGACAACTTAAAGTCGACTCGATGGTAAACAACAACCGTACTGCACTAACATGGTGCCTGATGATGATGATGGTGATGACGCTGATTTCCGAGATGGGCCTCAGGAGCAGCGTATGGTTTGGCGGTTTATTATTATCACCTTATCTTTATTGTCAGCTCGTGATCTGTTGCTAGAAATACAGTATGGAAAACAGTCTTGCCAACAGGGCAGGGGTATTTATCGTGCGAGAGAGAGAGAGTGAGAGAGAGTGAGAGAGAGAGAGTCCTTGGCGCAGGCCCATCCAGCCTAAAAAAAAACTTTGAACAAAGAATGCTCTCAAACAAAAGCAGTCGCACCTCGAGTGCCACGCTGCATACAAGCCACCTTTCATGACTCGGCTGCTCCCAGCATTCCTCGCTCTGAGCTGAACAAACAGTTCTGGGCCACTGCTTCTTTTAGCACATGTTCTATAGCTCTGTCAGAGAAAAGTCAACTTTTATTGGTCCTTCATTGAGGCAAAAAGAAAGAAAGAAAGAAAGAAAAAAAGAAAAAAAAAAGTAGGACCTGTCGCCCGTAGCCAGCTTTGTGTGCTGATACATTTTTCTTCAGAAACAAATGAAAACAAGGTATTCACACGAAAAACACACACGCTGGCTTGACGATGCATGCCCTCTGACAGACACTCGGCTATGAGGAAGCGTAACTGACAAATAGACAGGTTCCTCAGCAGCGCAGCCGGGGTGAAGGAAGACTTCTTTCAGCATGACGGAAAAGAAAGAAAATAACGATAGCGCGAGCGAGATTCATTCGCCTTATTAAACAAACAATGGGAAGAAATGTAAATGTTAGTGCACGCCACACAATAAAGAATCCCTGTCCGCTTGTTTGGACACCTGCACGGGGTTTTGTGTGTCGGTGAAAAAGAAGAAAGCGCCGCTCGAGTCGCACGGTTGACCGCGAATTCTAAGTGGCCTTAGTTTCACATCGCTCGTTTCGGAGGCCTGGAGGAACGCCGCTTCAATGAACACACTGTATTTAAAAAAGAAAATCGTTTATCTTTCCTGATTTCTCAGATAGGCTGCTGTGTACATCTTCTCCATCGTGCCCCATCATTGTTCATTTTGAACAAGTGGGACTGTACAAAAGAAAAACCTTTGTGTAGCAGTAATTCAAAGGTTAAAACTGGTCTAGTAGTTAGAATTCAGGCGTAATATCGACATGACAAGAACAAACAAATAAATACTTTGGGACTTGGCGGTATGAGGCGGAATTCTTTCTGGGGGCAAATGGGATATTGGGTTCCTTGCAAATGTCAGTCTACGCCTGCACAGAAATTCCTTCAGGAGCACAGAGATTGATCAGATTTACTTTGGACGTCAGACGATCTTTTGGATCATGCAGGGGTGTCTGAATACTTTTGGAGCTGGATGGGATTGTTCTGGTCACGTTGGAACCGAATTCCTCCGGGACAGTCTGGAAATTTTCCAGAATTCTATGGGAGAAGCGGACGAGCTTTTCAACGGGCGCTGGCAGGGCTGGTTGAAATTCCATTGGAAGTGAGCCGGACTGGTCAGATTATCCTAGAGATAGGGTGAAATTGGCGAAAATGATTTCAGAAATGAGCGAGATTGGTCGGAATACTTTCCGGAGCAGGTAAGATTGGTAAAAAGGATATAATAAAACGGCTACCGCTATGCTTTGTTTAGCAGAATTTCAGAAGATGCAATTGTGATAGTAGTTTAAATTTAGTCTTAATGTTGTATGTATGCAGAGGTGGGACAGGAAAGAACTAATGGGACTTGGTCGGAATTCCTTCTAAGCAAGGAGAATTGGTTGCAATTCTTTCAGGAACATAGGAAATGGGGAATGGGTCGGATTTCCTTCAAAAGCACCTGGGATTGGTCAGATTTACTTTGGGACTATGCAGAAGCAGGATTGGTCAGAATTTTATGTTTGAACAGAATTCCTTTGGGACGGGGTGGAATTTTTCCAGAATTCTTCAAGAGCTCGTGGTCAAAAACTTTTTTTTAGGTTTTTAAAGTTTGGGTGGAATCAGAGAGATTTGATGGCTTTGGGAGTGAGAACGAGATCGGTCGGGAGACCTTGAGGAGCAGGCGGGATTGCTTGGAATTCCTCTAGGAGCAGACAGGATGGTCGGAATTTCTTCGCAATGGGCAGGACTGCCTTCTAGATAGGGTGGGATTGGTGAGAATCTCGTTGCGCATGAGCGACATTGGTTATATTTTCGTTCATGATCGATCAGAATTCCTTGGGGAGCAGGTGGGATTGGCTAGAATTCCACTTCGCTAAGGCAGCCTTTATCAAATTTCTCTACAGAGTAGGTGGAATCGGTCGGAATGGTCGGATTTCGGCGGTGGCCGGGATTGGACAGAATTCCTTTAGGATCACGTGAGATTGATCAGACTCCCACCAGGAATGGGCGGGATTGGTCAGAATGTTTTCAGGAGCCGTCGGGATTGGACCGAATTTCTTCGGCAGCGTCTGGGAGTGGAATTAGAAATATATTTTAAATAAAACAGTCCTCCCATACACATCTCTTGTGCTTCAGGAAGACGCATGATGTGAAAGCTGTCTGGCCTGCACGCAAGTGTACGAATGTGGCGTATGGATCATATGGATCGTGCTCTTCAGCTGCAACTCTGTTTCTTATTAGGCGAGGCATTTCCACACTGCCGGCCATCCTGCGCGAGCTCTGTGAGCCCACCCGATTTCACGCCTCCCCTGATTTACTGGTGATGAATAACTCAAACAGATGGCCTGGTTATCTTTTAAGAATCTGGCACGGTGAACATCACAAACACATATGCACAACCCATTCTCTGTAGAAAAGCTGGAATAAACGTGTGGTCAGGGGCTGTGGTCTCTCTCTCTCTCTCTCTCTCTCTCTCTCTGTGGTGCATCTAATGTCTTTACGCTTTGCACCTTTAGTCCAACCGCATGCTGAAGTCACTTTCATCTCCTTCCAGCGGTACGTGAACAGGGCTGGAAACATTCAAGCGCATAAACACACAAAGAATGAGAGAGAGAGAGAGAGAGAGAGAGAGAGAGAGAGAGAGAGAGAAAAAAAGCAGACAAAGAAATACAATCAATCATATGTTGCTTTCATTAGGTCGTGACTAGAATACTCACACAGTTCTTATTATTCGGCCCTGACCGAGCCAAACACGGCCCATGTGTTCCCCGGGCCCTGATTACTGAAACACTGGTTTGGAGGGGGGTGGAGACTTTAAATGAGTTTTCAAACAATAACGTAAAGATAAATCCGATTCTGTCAGATGAAAGCGAACGAACCGCATCCATGTCATCTCCAGATCCAAATGCACATTTTAAAAGTAAAAAAAAAACGTGAACCGAATGGACGTTTCGAAACATTTCTGTACGAGACGTAAACGCTTTGGCATCAATTAAGGCCGTGGCTACAATAAAGCCCGAGTATCATTATCTTTTTAGTGCTTTAGTGTTTTGGATTAGCGGTTTTACCACATAATTAGATGTTAGTCACGGCGCGGAAACCGTAAAGCTGCAGCACGGCTAGAGCGGGGTTTACTAACAGACAGCAGAGTAAACACTCGCGTTCCACCGTTAAATAAAGACAGGAGGTTAATTTAGTCACAGAGTGATGACTGCACACCAGTTGCACTCGTTCCTGATGGAGGTTATTATAAACGGCAGACGTTTGCTCGGGGGGGCATTTGGATAACAGGACACGTTACAATTCTACGACAGAAAGTTATACATACATAGGTATAAATTAGTCTATAATAAATTACATTTTAGGTAGATTTACAGAAGGGCAGACAGACAGAGACCAAACTGACACAGTGACACAGACAGATAAACAAACAGAGACACAGATGATACAGACAGACGTAGAGAGATATAAATGTGCAGAATGAGAGATAAGCGAACAGACAGACATATATGCAGGAACTGTAATATATGTATAATGTCTGTGTAATATATGTATATATATATATATATATATATATATATAACTGTCTTTTATCTGTCATTCCCAAAACCTGAATATTCAGTTCACAAGCATGGTTGCTACTGAGACTGGCAACGGAGAGACAGACAGACAGGCAGACAGACAGACAGACAGGCAGGCAGACAGACAGGCAGGCAGGCAGGCAGGCAGACAGGCAGGCAGGCAGGCAGGCAGACAGACAGACAGGCAGGCAGGCATGTTAGGCAGACAGACAGGCAGGCAGGCAGACAGACAGGCAGGCAGACAGACAGACAGACAGACAGACAGGCAGGCAGGCAGGCAGACAGACAGGCAGGCAGGCTGGCAGGCAGACAGACAGACAGGCAGGCAGACAGACAGACAGGCAGGCAGGCAGGCAGGCAGGCAGGCAGACAGACAGACAGGCAGGCAGGCAGGCAGGCAGGCAGACAGACAGACAGGCAGGCAGGCAGGCAGGCAGGCAGACAGACAGGCAGGCAGGCAGACAGACAGGCAGGCAGGCAGACAGGCAGGCAGGCAGGCAGGCAGACAGACAGGCAGGCAGGCAGACAGACAGGCAGGCAGACAGACAGACAGGCAGGCAGGCAGACAGACAGGCAGACAGCAGTACACCTTCAAGTATCCAATAAAGCAACGCCACTAGGGATTAAACCTTCATTAAGGACAAACAGAATCCTTTAGAGACAATGTATTCTCCGACACACCCAGGGAACTCGACTGGATTCAGGCTTCCTAACCGAGGCTTCTTCCCCACTGCACGCCTGTCCTTCACCCAGTCACCCACTGACCTCCGGCACGTCACGTTACGGTGCGTGAGCTTCTATTGATCCTAATCTTAAACTCCAACTTTGACCCAGCGCGTCACTCAGGAGTTATTTGTAAAGCAAATTATTTACAGCTGGCGAACTGGCAGGTAAATCGCCGTGGAAGCCATGTCAGCAGGCGTCTGGAAATAGAACGCTGGCATACCTGAAGCACATGCCTTTTAGGTTAAAGAGGGGAAAACGCACGGCTTCAGATTCCACGATTGTTTTCCAGCAGCCGAGAACTGCTTTCTGTCAACCGGCCGTGTTTATTCACACTTCGACCAGAAATGATTAAACCCAGGAGATCTTACGTATGATTTACACACAAGTCATACACTGGTAAATTATTGTTTTGGTTCAATCTACAACTTCAGGGCACAGCTGATGCACTGTGAGAACGTTTCTTGGACGCACACAGCTGCAGGCTTTGACATAATCAACAGCACATCATCCGGGATGTGAATTTGATTGGGACTGATTTGTTTATTGTCTGCGTTGTCTGCTTTAGTTATTGTCATAAATATGTTGTCTTCATTTGGAAGAACTGTCTTTCAAACTGTTTACAGCTTACAGTGTGAACATAAAAAACCTTGATGATTGACAAATGCGTCTCTTCTGCTTATTGTTACAAACACACTTGGCTTGGATTTAAAGAATCTGTGGAACATTGATTATAAAAACAAATGTCTGTCATCTGGCCTGGGATTCATTGTATATTTATCATAAATTCTTTTTGTTTTTTTTTTCTTTAAAATCTTAATATTTTCATGTTGGAATTTAAAGATGATAAGACTTGAAGTATACATAAAGAAAAAAAAAGTTATTTATCCTGTCAACATACATTTTTATTTTTTATTAAATTGCAGTCTATTTATGACTTGCATATATGCATATACAGTATATTCATATAAAGTATATTATATAAATATATTATACGTATAATTGCATATGTATTATATATCATATTATTTACATATACAGTATAATCAAATATTTGATCTTTTTGCAAAATGTTATGGAAATATATGTTTTGTAGAAATTATTGTATATATGACTTATAATGAACTAATAAAGTTTTTGATATGTTGTTATAATTTACTTGCATAAAAGACTATTACACACACACACACACACACACACACACACACACACACACACACACATATATATACACACACTGTATATCGCATTCAGGCATCATTAGTTTACATTGTTTTTATCTCCATCCATCCATCTATCTATCCATATATCCATCCATCCACTTAAGGAATATATAATCATTTTAAAATCAATCTACTTGTTTCCATTACATTTTGCATGCCTTGTATATATCTTTTTTTATTTATTTAATTTAATTAATTTCTAAATATGCATTGATTATTGAATAATTTAATGTAAGTAAATTATGTTATATATTCACAATATGCTTATTATTTCCATTGCATTTTGTAAAAAAAAAAAAAAAGTATAAATGTATATAAACAGTACACACACATACAGGCATAATTAGTTTGCATTGTATTTATTTTTTACTTTAGTTTCATTTAATTTTTCCCACGTATGATGTATCTCACTGTACTTTCCTCACTGTATGTCACTCAACTCCACTCGGCGCTCACTCTTCCTCCTTCCTTGCGGTTGAGAGTGAAAGGGGGCGTGGCCGTTTCACACCCCGCGGTGGCGAAGGTAGGCGGGGCTAACACGCTGTGATTGACGGCCATGTTGCTCGCGAGCCGAGCTGAAAGCGTGGCCAATGGGATCCTCAGGGCCCGGTAGTTCGACCAATCAGGAGGGGAGGGGGGCGGGTCTTATGGAGTCCGAGGCTTTCAACGTGGGGCAGGAGAGTAGAGAGAGAGAGAGTCCTGAGAAAGAGAAAAGGGGGAAAGTAAAGACCGATCGGGGAGAAAGGAAAGAAAAAGAGAGAGAGATGTGGTGTTAGGATCAGAAGCGTTAAATAATCGGATCGTGTCGGATTTTAAGGAGAAGCTTCAGCGCGGAAAGTTCCCGGAGCTTGTTCACCCGGACACACCGTCCGTCTGTCTGTTTGTTTATTTGTGTATTTGTTTGTTTGTCTGTTATTTAAAACACCCTTGCATATTCAAGGGACACAGCTGGAGAAAGAGAGGGGGAAGAACAAGTTGTTTAGTCGTGCACTGGACCCTGGACATGTCTCCATGGAGCCCGAGGACGAGATTTCTTCCAGTTGTCTTTTGGACGCACGTTACCGCGACGTCAGCGAGAAAATAACACCGACTTCTGTCCGCATTTCCTGCGCGAACCCTCGCGACAGCCTGCCTTTTCTTGGATTTATTTTTCAGACCTTCATTATCGCGATCTCTGTTCGGATATCGGGGGAGAATCGGGCGCGCGCGTGTGCACACGTTCACATCTCGTTTTCAACCTTTTAAGGACAAGAACAAGCTTTTGGACTCGGACGCAAGTCTGCCTCTGGTCAACATCAAGGGTTCCCTGCAGTCTTTTTTTTTATTTATTTATTTTGTTTTTAGAAGCATTTATTTCTTTTTGAGTCCAAACAAACAACAACAAAACTTTGTGCGCGCGCGCGGACTGGGGTGAAACCGGGATATTTTGTTAACTTTTTTTTGTGGTTGTTGATTTTATTTATTTTTTTATTTTTATTTTTTTTTGCTTCATGCACTGATACATTTCTCGCATCCAGACAATGCAATGGAGGACAAATAATAATCATCACAATAATAAATAAAAACAAACAAATAAATAACAAGCAAACCAACCTGAGTCGGAATCGTGGAGAGATTCGATCAGATCCTGATAGTGGAAACAAAATGGCGGCGGCGGCCCCGGGACACATTTCTACTATATATTATTATGTTCTTTATTCCTTAGCAACAGTGGGACTCTTCCTCGCGCACGGCTCGTGCACGGATTCGCCGTGTTCGCTCAACTGCACGTGCACCTCGGACGCGGCCGACTGCAGCCAACGGAAATTAACCGACATCCCGCGAGACTTACCGGATCGCACCGTCTATCTGTGAGTACCGCGTGCTGTTTGATCTGAAGAGATCAGACATCCGGGATCGGTTACCTGCAGGCCTAGCCCTGAGTGAACACCAAAACACACACACACACACACACACACACACAAACCCCCCCCGACGCCCCCCTCTCTACCGTTTCACTGTCACTGATTGTAGCATTTCACGTTTGAAACGTTCCGTGTAGCACTCTTTTAGATATAAAGGTCACGAGTGTGTAATATTAATACAATAGTGAAATATGAGGCGGCTCAGTGGCCGGTAGTGGTCAGCATGTCGCCTCGCACCTCCAGGCTCCGGGTTCGATTCCCGCTTTGGATCTGTGTGCTTGGTGAGTTTCTTCCCGGGTGCTCCGGTTTCCTCCCACAGCCCGAAGACATGCTGGTTCGTCTGAGTGGCGTCCCCAAATTGCCCCGTAGTGTGTGAATGTTGACCACTGGCCTCCACGGTCCACTAGTCGGACTACGGAAGACTGTGGACTACTGTAGATGGATGGAGTAAAATATGACCATAAAATATATCTCGATATGTACTCATGACGCCGATATCGCACGGAAAATATCACGATACATATTTGTCACACAGATATCGCACAATATTTAGGCATCACAATACCACTATGAAGGTACTGCGCACATACATACACAGTGCTGTAAAAAAAAAAAAAAAAAAAGTATATATGTCATATATTTGTTAACAAAATTTGTTTGATGATCTGAATCATTTATAAAAAAAAATATCAGGAAGGGGCAAATACTTTTGCCCAGCGCGATCTATTATGTGCTTGGCAGAATAATGACAACGTAACATACTATGTAATAACAACATATACAACCTAGCGTCTCTATATACACACACTAACACACAACCTCATGAATAGATATGAATTGGTCCTGAAAGTGCATCAGTTTTTATGTTTTTACATATTTCTGCCTTTTTAAACGAGAGTGAGTACGTTGCTTATGTAACAGAAAAAGAATAACCTGAGAGACATAACAAGACTAGCATGAGATCTCACGCCCTTTCATTGTAGGCCTGATTAGATCTCTCATCTCCGTACGTCTGCGGCGATAAGAAACGAATCATATCTTATCGCCCACGCTTTTAGTTTTTTAGTTTTGGCACTCAGTTGAGAGAAAGCGGGACTTTTTTTTTTTTCGAGACGACATTCTGTTTCAGACCAGACGGCTGATCGTCACGGTGTTGAAAAGTTATTAATAGTGAGGACGACAAAAAAAAAACAAAAAAAAAACGTACGAATCTGTGGAGATAGATTTCGACGTAGAGCTTAAGAGATTGCTCGGGCATTACGATGCCGATATAACAGAAGGGTGTAACATACGCCAGGGTGACAGTCGAAACTCTGAATGTGTTGCAGGATTGCATTCAAATGTCATTTCACTTTCTTTGAGAACATTATAAGAGATTCGCGTGAAACTCTCTTACAAGACATTTAGAGCTGCTTGAACGGTTCACTGCAATAAAAAAAAAAGCGATGTGTGTGTTGTGTTTAAGCACGAGCCATATCAGTGCAATCATGACAGATCTATAAGTGTGATTATTTCTTTATAGATATATTTATCTATTTTCACAATGTCTCCCGTTACTAACTCGGATTATACGGGTCCTGTTAGCTGCAGATACACGACTACAGCGTCCTTGTGCACCACACCTCTCTCAAACCTGTTTCCTTTTGATCCTGTTTATGAGATAAACTTCTCGCACACTTTGATTCGGTCTTAAACCGTGCAACTATGGAGGCTTACGTACTTAGTCTATGTGCTGATCACAACGACTTGGGATCAAACGTTGAGTGTGAGATGGTTGCAGGAAGAACAGAAGGAGGGCCTAGCGAGCACAATAGTTGGATTAAACGTAGTGCGAGTTGCTTACAAAGCAGTCAGTCAGTCTTACTGGGATGGATTATTATCATAATACTTAATGGCACGTTCGAAGAGCGGTAATAAAGCGATAACAGAGTAGCTCAGACAGTAGTACGGGATGACCATGTAAACAGAAGAATAAAATAAAAAAAAGGTGTCAAAGGTTTTTCAGGAGAGATTTCATGTGTAAGGAAGGAGTCTCCAGTGCCAGGACTAAAGCGCGCCGACATGGTAAAGTCTTCAAGACAGATGAGTTTTTAGATGTGGTGGGAGGGGTTGGGGGGTTCCTGGTCACATGACGAGCTGCTTTTTGTTCTTATTAACTTTACAAGAGAAACAGGAATCATCAGGGACCAACTGATACAATGTTGTCATGATACCTAGATGCCGATTTCATTTATATCATGATTTTATAAATATTCCAATTCAGTGTGATTTATTTGTTATTTATTATTATTATTATTAATAATTCATGAATTTTTTAGATTTTGTTACAATTTGAATTTGTTACATTTTAGAGGAACCGTGACATTTTGCTACCTCAAACGCAAACACGTATACAGTCGACCCCCAAAATTCACAGGGGGTTACGTTCCTAGAGCGTTTCCCACGAATTGTGAAAAAATGCATATTTTGGATATGGTAAAAAAAAAATTTATTTAAAAAGCCTAGAAATTTGTGTTTTTATAGTTTAAACCCAAAATATGTTCCCCAAAACCCATTAATTTCATTTCAAACTCAGCCTAATACATAAAAACAAAAAAAAGAACGTAAATGTAAACCCGTATACTGTACAGTACTGTAATTCATGCATTATAAAATATGCATATAAAATACATGTTTGAACAATTCATATTATTCATTAATATTACAGCCTGTAGGTCTGTAATAAGTTGTAATAAGTAGTAAGCTGATGAAGCTTTAAAAGACCACGATGTTCATGATGATGGTCATGACAGAAGCTGGACGATTCGCAGGTTTCACAAACGCCCCACAACGTGTATGAAGTACTCCGCGTACTCCGCGATCCACTGTTTTGCACCACGGCTTCGCCAGTAAAAAGTTATTTTGCGTAATGTTTGTACAGCTTGTTGTTTTTTTTTTGTTTTTTTTTTAGGTAATTGAGCAATCTGTTTCTTTCCAGTCTATTGTTTTTTTTTATTATTTTTTTTTTTTATGTCCGTCTCGTTACCTTCACCTTCAGTGCTATTCTTTAAAATCACATGATCGTGAGCCAGATGAGTTCAGCACACCCTGATCTTTTTTATAATTCTTTTTTAAATCGGTTTTTATTTCAGTAACATTGTGTTTTGTGTAGTCAAAGGGAAAGGCCTTGTGCAGTCTGTGCAAAGAAAGAAAGAAAGAAAGAAAACAACAACACAAAAAAAAACCTACGCATTTGGTCCAGGACGGGAAAGTTCTAGACTGCTGATGACAGAGAGGAATCGTAGATGGTTATCGTAAACCTTTTCAGTAAGAAAGCTCATTCGTTTTCGCCTTGTATGTCTAACACCCGAGTTCAAGTCCATGTCAAAGTGCTTGAGGTCAATATACTGTAAGTTCATCGAGTGGCGGGGAAAAAAACAAAAAACAAACCCTAGCGTTCTTGTTCTTGAGCGTTCTTAATAGTTGGTTGTAAGTTGCACGAAATATCGTCACTGCCACGTACCTCGAAAAAAAGGAAATCAAATGGAATAAAAAAATCAAGGAATCGACTTGAGCCCAAAATCAGTGCTTCAGCGTACGCGCAAAGATTCACGCAATAAAAAAAAATTTTAAAAAAACACAACCCATTTCCTGTCTCTTCCTTAGCCTGAAACGAATCAGATAAATGCAGTAATTTGTCAAATTACTCAAAAAAACAACAACAATCAGCCATGATTATAGTGTAAACAGTGACACCTTTGTAATTATTATAATATAATATCAGGAAGTGGAGAGATTTTATTGACAGAACACAGGACACGTAGGTGGTGTCAGGGAACCAGGTACTGCGCACTTTGCTTAAGGACAATTTGTCTTTTTTGTTTTTTTTACACACATCAGGGACGACATTTCTGCCAAGCGTGTGTCAGGGATGAGTGGACGTGAATCACGAAAACCTGACAGAGCTGTTTCGGTGTGTTGAGTGACGGGAAGCGTCTCGGCTTCGTCGTTGGGTCACATCATTTGAATAAAACGTTCTCAGGAACAGACTTGCTAAACTAAAAATGGAGCATTGGGTTAAGGAAGATTCCAGGGTCGAGGAGCTCACTTAAGGCGGCTCTCTTAAGGTGGCATGAATTGCACGTGCGAGGTTTTTAGACGCTAGCCCAACTCTGGCGCTACTCTTGCCTTCCTGTCTAACAGCCGTGTTCGATGGCGGAGGCCCGGCTGCCTAGCGCAAAGTGAAAGCCTTGCACAAGTTCTTACCAGCCCAGGTTCTTACAGTTCTCCCAACATGTTACAGGTCCAGAACCGTCCCTCATATGACCTAGCCGAAGCCCTCGTGAATGACCCGCGGATTATTGAGCTTCCTTCTGGGGTCCTTTCATAATGTCAAAGCTATAAATAATCACAGACTCAGTATTCAGGTCTGACAGATAACCTGAAAGATATGAAAATAACGTCTTTTACAGATTACCAACTCAAATGATGTAGCTGATGATCAGAGCCGGTATTCTCACGTCATGCGGAGGCGTCCGTTTGGTGTCAGCATGGCACCCGAGTGGTTAGCACTGTTGCCTGCTAAACATTTTTCATGTTCTGCGTGTGCTTGGTGGGTTTCCTAAAGGTACTCCGGTTTCCCAAAAGGTCCAAAGACATGCATTGTAGGTTGATTGGCGTTTCCAAATTTGCCCGTATCGAACGACCAGGTGTATACCGCCGGCCACGAGTTCCAATGGCAAGTTAGTAAAGAAAACATGAAGAAAGGGTAGGTGCAATATTTCTTTCGGAAGATTAAGCCAAAACCGCTTCAAAATAAGAATATTTAAAGTATGTTGTTAAGTCCGTCCTATCACCCTTTATATCAAATCAGGGTGGGCAGGTCCAATTCGTGGCTGAAAAAAGTTGTCTACGATCATGTGACTTGGCGATTTCGCGATGAGGAAGTCGCCGCTTCCTTTCTAAACACTGAGAAATTTAAGCAAAAGTCTCAGCTCTTGTATGATTTGAGAATTCCTCAAAAAAAAAAAAAAACATACATTTTCTAGTTCTAGTTGAGTTTCTAGCTGACCCATGGATAGACCGGTATTTCAGCTAGAGAGGTAATTCCGAGGTGTCATTTTGGCGTCCATCCATGACGCATCAATCACAAAGCCGCAACAACAACAAAAAAAACCCAACAAACTCGAAGTTCTGATACGTTCCAGTTGTCCAAATAGTTTGCTTGCTTTTTCAGGGCTCCCCAATGGCCTGCTGGGAAACATCACGTGTAGAGCTTAACCGAGAGAACTGAACTAGGTCTTAATTGCAGTTGAGGCCATTTAAGAAGATGTTGATTTTATGTGCTAGCAAGAAGACCATTACAATGTCTGGTAGTGTTTAATGTCCACTCTAACGGTCTCATAATCATCCTCATCATCATCATGATGGAAGATAGTCGCCATGGAGCTCAAAAAGCTCCCGATATTTTATTCTTTCAGGAATATTTTGAAGCACTTTACAGCCAAATAAGGTAACCGCTATAAACCGGGATGTTGGACAGTTTAATGTTAAGTGCTGCCACGCTGAATTATCTGAACAATCAGTGAATCGGTAATGCAGTATCGGGTGTCGTCGCTGATTTAAAAAACAAAACAAAAAAAAACTCTTTGTATCAACGCTGAGCCGGTTTTAAGTTTTTAGATGGTGTGATCCGAACCCAGCGGCACGAGGATTAGAATTGAGGCCCTTGCGATCAGAGCAATGAGCGAGTGGAAGAATCAACCTGGGACTTTTGATGAGCGTTAAAACGTCCTTTATTTCTCTATATAATCCCATGCTACACCGATGCACTTATCCCAGTGGTTCACTAGTGCTTGGACACCCTCAAGGTCGAAAGTTCTCTCAGAACTTTACGCCAGAACTCCTTTAATGACCCACACATATGGAAAAGGCTTGGAGCGAGGTCAGGACCGTACCTGAAACGTGCAAATGGTGCAGTAGGCAATATGAGGTTGTCCATTGTCCCGGTACAACAGAATGCGTTTGGTGATCGAACCAGACCATATTTTATTTCCATTAAGGAAAAGGGGGCATTAAAGGGGTTCCTGGGAGGCCGGCGTTTCAGACCTGGCGTTGTTTTGGCGTACTGAGAAAACTTTCTACCTTGATGGTAACCAAGTGCTGGGATAAGTGTGTTAGTGTAAATTAGAATAGAATAGTGTTATTCTGCCCAATTAAAAGTCCCAGTTTGACTCGAACGCCCCTATTTTTAAAAGAAAAAATAAAGGCTTGCATAAGCAACCATTTTTCAAAGTGAGTCTGAGGTAATCAATGCAGTTTTTCCCCCTATCTATCTATCTTGTCTGTTGTAATGTTTTGGTTCCGAGTTTCACGCCATACCTGATTTTCCTATTGGTGGCTTTCGGAAGACTTTGTCGTCCTCGAGAAAAACCACCATCACTTTATTACGAGAGTGACCGCCGGCGTGATGTCGTGGCTCGTTACAGCCAGCCACGGGATAGCGACGATGTTTTAAGATAACTAGATATCTTAGACAGATTAGCAGGATAGCAGGAATTTTTCGGTTGGACGGACTTTCCCCTAATACCCCGGGGACCACTGACGAATAACCCCACCAGCCGAATCTAAATCCTATTCCATAATCCTTTTCGGTCATTAAAGCACCATTATTTCGCCTAGGTGTGTATAAGTGTCTGAAACAAGTGGCCATTTTCCCAGTTTCCCATTCTAAGCGGATAAAAGGACACTATGCTAATCGAGCTCGGTGTGACTCATACACACCCTCAGGGTTGTAAGAATAGGGCTTCAGTGTTTGGGTTCCCGCCCTCCGCCCCCACCCCTCTTCGAATACTGCCTATGGGGTCATGACCCCTGACCCAGAATAGCATGCTGGGTGGCTTTTTTTTTTTTTTGCATTAAGCAAAGGGGGTAGAATCTGGCGAGTCCTTCTGTGATTTGCATTCGTATGGTGTTTTTGGTGTTAGTAAGCAGTCTAGAGGTGGCTGTGTGTGTGTGTGTGTGGGGGGGGGTGGGTTTGCAGTAATGCTGGCGCTTTCAGCTCATAATTAGAGTGTGTCACTGCTTCGATTAGCACCTCATGACGTGCCGGTTTCTGTACGTTCGCCCGCGTCGATGATGAAACCCAAACGATACGGCGGACGCGAACAGCTCGACGTGGAGCGAGAAACAATGTGCAGAGAAAAGTTGAAACGCAAACCGGTTTGCTCCAGGTGTGCGCTGTAGCCTGAAGCTCTGTGTGTGTGTGTGTGTGTGTGTGTGTGTGTGTGAGAGAGAGAGCATGTGAATGTGTGTGTGTGTTTGCGTTATCGGAGCTACCCGAGGGCCAGGCTGTGTTTAGCTTGGCTTGCCTGGCACTGAGATTAACAGCCTCCTGCGTTCGAGAGGTTCGGAGCTCGCAGCTCGCATGTGTTCAAGGACGCTTAGCTGGAAGCCGACTCGCGTTCAGACGATTTATCACCTAGATCATTTTAAAGTGCTTGTTTTTTTTAAAAGAAGGTGAGGGATGTAGACACGGACACGCGGTCTAAATAAAAATGACAAATAACTCTGTAAGAATAGGCAAAATAGTACGTTTTGCTCACCGGAGCAGTGTCTCCTCCAGAACTTATTCGGTTTTACAACCGAACCAAACTTCATACTGTATATCTAAGTGCCTCGTGTCTACCCATGCCCCCCTACACACACACTCCTCTCTCCCTTTTTTTTTTTGTTTTAAGAGAATGTCTACAAAGTGAGCTTGATGAATGAATCATCTGTGCATTTTCTACATCTGGTAAGAGTTTCGAGATCTGGAAAATACATTAGAGGGAGAAAGTAGAGGTGGTAGGGGGGGGGGGAACGAGAGTCGGAGAGCACGGTGCCTTGAGGAACACCCCCCCCCCCTCCTCCTCCCATCGGCAACAACCTGGTAAAAAACCGTAGTGTGTAGGAGAACTGGCAACTTTCAGCGCTCGTGACTTGAGCGTAGGTGAACAACAGGCTGGTGCTCCGTGTCACGTCCAACACCGTATTGTCGTCAGTAAGATTACGGGGATTTCTTTGTTGTAGATGGATTTGATTCAGCGAAATCGATGGGTCAGGTTTAATATAACTGCGTTCCATTCCGAAGTGTACTTCACAGGGCGCTCTCTACTCTCTGCTCCGTTTGCAGGGATCTCTATCAATCGGAACACCCCGCAAAGTCCATGGTACCCTGCGTTACCATGGAAACATGTACCATGGACTTCGCGGGGTGTTCCAAATGGTGGAGTTATGCAAGTATAGAACTTGTAATTATTGAATAATAATAATAATAATAAAAATAATTGTTCAAAGGTGTACAGAGATTTTTTTTTTTTTTACAGATGATTACTAGCCTAAATAAGACACAAGAGACTGATGGGAAATTTCCCATTCCCTTTTCCCGGTGAAGTGAAGACCTGTTCCCTACACCGTTCGTAGTTCCCGTTGAACTGAACATTTTCGCTGCCTGCGATTTAGAATCATACTTAAGACGGCTGAACACCCTGTGAAGTGGCCTTTCCGGGGTACTTCAGGCCGACTGGAACACAACTTTTGTCTACTTTTTTCCTCTGTTGGGTTTAGCAGCGGTCGGTGCAATACTGCCACCTACTGCACTGGAGTACCGAGCAGAAGATAGTGTTTTAGCACCATGTTTTGAGAGTTTATTAGATCAATTTAATAATTTTTAGTACTTCAAAAAATGCTAGGGAATCAAAATCCGCATTGGTTAGAAAGTCTTGTCGCTGTTGGCGGAGTGGAGGAATTTCAGCTGCTCAATTTCTAAACTTATTCGGTATTCAGAGGAACCATGTGTCACAATTTCTTTTTTAACAAGTTGTAGTGGAAAATAATTTTAAAAAAAACACGCAAACATAAAACAACCTTCTTGTTTCTTCTTCGCCAGCCTCTTCGCACATAGATAGCTGGGGGAGAAAAAAAACACAATCAATCCAGCGACTCACCATCCAGTAATATACGACTACACAAACCTGATGTCTGCGGCGATTACCAGGTGACTGATTCATGACCTTTACTCCGAACATCATTATACTTCGGTTCAGGCGCAGAAGCCGTGTTATTTACCGCCCACGCTCTATAATTAGCTGTGAGGTAAACTATGATTACCGAAATACCCGTGAGTGAGGCGTGAAGTATTTAATCTATGCGTATAATTAAAGGGATGAAACCTGTAGAGGTGGAGTAATGATGAACTTTGTATGTTATGGATGAAAGCGAACTGATCGAGCCACGGTCTCAAAACAAACACAAACCATCTGCACGCTTGCATAACAGAGTCCTGTCTGTTTCCCGGCGTCCCTCCTCCCCCAGCCCCCTCCCCCGTCCAATCCGCTGTCCCGTTTCTCGAAGTATGTCTGTCTGTCTGTCTGTCTGATCTCGCCTCTGTCCAAGCCGATTAGATCGTTGCGTAACACAATCACATGCGTTACGATCCCTTCTGGCTAAATTGGCACGGTGATAGTGACAAAAATCCGCAAGCATAATAAACTCTGCATCGATCCCTCGCTTTCCCCGCGCAGCTGTATTTATTATCTTCTGCAATAAATCTTGGACGCCGTCTTCTCGTATGCACCGTAAAACGACGATTCTTTCCACAAGACAAAAGAAACGCAAAGCTCATGTAATCAAGCCTAATCTATCTCTCTCTCTCTCTCCGTATGTGCATCGTGTCAAGACTCTTGGCTGGCGTCTGCGTGGCTCCGGATCGTTCCGTGCCCGGGGCAAGAGCAGACCCTTTTGCCCGTTGCAGCATGTGCGTTTGGCTCCTTTCGTTTATTCAGCGTTTGTGCACATGGGCCCAAGATGTGATTTTTTTTTTCCCCCCTCAGCTTTGGATCCAACAACAAGGCAGGAAAAAGAAACAGAGTCCACGTTAATCATCTAGCAATTAACTTCTCGTTAGAGCGCGAATTTTGGGAACGCGGCCCTGCTCGGGTTTATACGTTCTCATTTTCGCAGACGCTTTCATCCACCCGACGTATCTCTCTGCGATATTTGGTCTAGGACAGAAAGCCCCTGGATTCGCTATCAGCCCTGTTGCCGGGCTGTAAAAACTCTTTATGACAGGAAAGCCAGCAAGAGAAAGTGATGCAGGGAGAAAGAGCAAAGCCGACAGTCTCGCCAGCGGCGCTCCGGTGTTCTGTCTTTCTCGGCCCGGGTTATTCTTTGACTAGTTTATGGCCGTCTGAAAGGGGACGCATTAAATCGCTTCTCTGTCTGGCAGCTGCGTCATAAAGACCCGTCGCGGCCATCACTTCACACTTCTCAGGAGCGAAGTGCACGCTCGGCGTGTCAGCCGTAAAGATCGTCCGATAAGCAGCACCATCTCCAGACCGCGTCATGAATCACGGTGCTGTTCCTGCAGCTCGACTTCAAGACATAAGACGTTTTTATTGATTATCGGCACAGACGTGGCGCTGAACTTGCTGTATAACTGCTCCCCGGAGACGTATAGTGTATTATTTAATGGTAGAGCACTGTGCAAAAGTCTAAGGTACCCTGTGGGTTTTAGTACACACTTATAGATTTTTAATTTTATGACCCCCTCCCCCACCACAGTCTTGCACCACAAAATTAAAAACAAAAAAAAACAAAAAGTGGAAGCTGCCGGGAAGAAGCAGGTGCAAAGCAAGTCAAGTCTCCGGAGGAACTTTGTGTGGTTCTGCAGGACGCTGAGTAAAACTTTCCTCGTGAAGCTGCGCAAATTCTACCCGAGACCTGAGACTAAAGGATTCTCCAAGCTTTGTCAAACCAAACTTTGACTTCATTTCTTTAATTACTGTTTGCCAGGCTTTATCATTTTGAGATTTCGTTTTTTCAAGGCATCCTTGCAGTCCAGCATTTATTTACATGTGCCTGAGATTTTATGCACAAATTATTCTGCGTCTGGTCGGCTTTGCCCGAACAAGCCTGACCTTTATTGTCCCCTTGCTCGCTCATTTCCTGGTATAGGAAGTCATTGGTCAATTCTTAACGAAGGGAAATGGAGACCAAATGACTAATTACAACGCTAATACTTGTACAGTTTATGCACAGCAAAAACAATCTGTTTTTTGAGTATATGGCTGTGCGAATGTTTCCTCCCTCTGCGAGTCGTTTCCTGAGAAAGTTTTCTCGGTTCTTTGCGCTCCGAAGCCAGGGTTGACCGGTCAGCGGAGGGAGCGGATAGCGCTGTCCTCCGAGTGTGTTACTCCGCCCCCAACGGTGCGCGAGCGAGCAGTTCGAAAAGATGCGGTCGGCTGGCGTCACGTGGTTCGGAAGAAACACGTGATGGTCTTCGGCCCTCCCGGCTGAGTGGTAGTAGTAGCCTTAATGTGGGAGCCCCCTAGTGACGGGGAGGAATTGGACACGACTAAATTAGGGAGAAAATCGGGGAAAAATCCAAAACAAAAAAAAAAAAAGATTCAAGATTCAAGAAAAGATCCGAGATACCAAAACAGTTAGCTTGGGGAAACCTTTCTATTTTTCAGGCATTGTTTGAGCCCATGAACTTGGTAGAACTTCTCTAAACATTAAACCCTTTCACCGTGGAACGGCTTCAGTCGCTTCCATTTGTTCGCCAGTTCTTGCTAGACTTGAGATGACTTTTTCCACCAGATGAAACAGACGTGCAGACGAAGGCTTCACGGCTCTGAGATCTGCCGGGAGTGTCCTGCTCAGCCTACACGCCAGCGGTTGCGACAGCCGTTTGAGTTACGACCTCGGGGTTAAGCAGTAGGTGTGAAAGTTAACGTCATCAGATAAGATAAAGCCGGTGAAAAACAAATCAGGGTCGACCGGGGCGGATCAAATCAAAGTTATATAAACACTCGTTTCCTTTCCTCCTTGAGCCCGTGGCCTTTCGAAGTTGTAAACCACCAGTGAGGAGAGATACTTAAGACGTTATGAGCCTGAAGCGCGGCTCTGTTAAAACCCCTGTGAACTCGAGAACCCTTGGGTTACCGAGGCAGAACTTTGGTGTGAAGGTGATTTAGCAGTAACTGATTTACAGAACATTAATGAGTAATACAGGACCGTGAAGGAACCGCCACAGATGGCATGTCTCAGCATATTCAACTGACTTCATTGGTATTCATGGATTAGGTTTCAACTAAACCATAACACCAAATAAACAAGCTCCCCCATGGAACCATATAAGGAACAACCTTGTGTTTAGATACCACAACAACAACAGATCGTGCCACACTTTTTTATCAGGTTCTAGTCAAAACTTGGGACTTTTCATCATGCAGAATAATTAATTTGTAAAAAATGTGATATTTCTATATAATCCCCGCTAATTCCAGCTTTTCAGTAGTGCTTGGATAGCATCAAGGTAGAACGTTTTCTAGAGCCGTGATTGGACTGTCTGGCGTCCCAGGAACTCCGGAAATGGCTTGGAGCAAGGTCCGGTCAGGATTGTAGTGAGGGGGGGTGGAGTTCACGTCGGTTTTCAAGGATCTCGCATTCCATTTGCTGAATGTTCATGAAAACAGTTCTTGATGAAAGTACAGGCTCTTTTAAACGCTCACCGTTCCAATGCTTTATTGTAAATAAGAGTCTCATCACCGTACTTGCGCTTCAAGTCGCTGGCTTTACGTCGTCGTTCACATGGGATTTCATAAGTCCCGGTTTGACTCGGATGCCCCTCGTAGTTACGTTAACAGTTCTTGTTGTGACTTTCATTATAGCAAATCTTCTCGTCTCAGCTTTGAGACACCCATCCATCATCTGTACCACTTATCCCATGTAGTGTTGCAGGAGGCCTGGTGTCTATCCCATGTCTCTACCCCAGGCACCAAGGCGAGGACCCAACCCATCACATGGCACAAGCACACCCACACCCACACACCCACACCTGAGCATACACTTCAGGAAATTTGGGAATGGGGCAAAAAACCAGAGTAGCCTGGAGGTGTGAGGCGACACTGCTATCCCAGCCCCCTCCATAAACGTCTCCTTACAGAATACCTCACCCTATCGGCCACCTTTACTATAAAAATCCAGGATTTGTTTAAGATTTACAAAACCACACAGGAAACTTATTAAAGAGCGGTCGAAATCCTGCTTCGGGCGATCCGTCCCATAAATCCCGCGCGCTAAGATTTATGACGAAGCCCAGTCTGATGGCTGTGTTTAAAAAGTAATAAACCGTCCACCACAAAAGCCCGACACTGTTGCTTCACCAGACAGCCTTCTGCACTAAATCAGCTTCCTCTCACTCTCTCTTTCCGTATCTCTTTCCGAAATGGCGGATATCTGACACCCATCAGTCGCTCGTTGCTCCCGAACAGAGGCTCTTTGAGCGCTACCACGCTCAGCCCGGCCTTCATTATGGCCGCTCTTTTAGCCGCGCAAAAGCTTGTCCTACATTCGCGCTGATCCCTGTTGCAGATTAGCCAGGCCTGACTTAACTTTTCTTTCTTCTTTCTGTCTTCAGTATTCTGCCCCTCCCGGCAAGATTTGAGGGAAACCCTGTAATTTTTCACTTTGCTTTAGCATGATTAGGTAATTGCTTTCTGTAACGGCGATGGAAGCTTAGCACCGCGCCACACAATGGCAGCAGGAGGGCCTGGTGTGCGATTATAACACACCTCCTTGCTGCCTCGGGGGCACATCGCACTCTGATATTATCTCCACACACACACACACACACACACACACACACACACAAAGCAGAAGCCAGTGGTTTCCTATCCTGGTAGCTATAATCCTTCCACGTGGACTTGTGCTAATATCGTCTTTGTTGGGTTATCTGTCTGTTAATTTACTTCTATATACATTTTTTTTTTCTTCAGCTGTGATGTCACATTATATCTGGATTCCTAGCCAACTTAGCGACGTTAGCTAAAAGATGCGCCACGTCATTGTGACTCAGTAACGAAACAAATAAAACAGAACAAGTCATTTTTTAAACCCCGTGTTATGTTGGTGCTTCACAGTGTAAAAAAGATTCAAAGATTAAAGATTCAAGGCTTGATTTTAAAAAAAAAAACGAAAAATAATAAAAACGGAAAAACTCGCCCACACCTTAGCAACACGTTAACGTATCATTTCTGTAGAACGACACAAGCTAGTCTTCGGATTCAGCTCAATTTTACCCCTGATTAATCCGGTTAGAGCATCTGCTCCTAATAAAGCCCATTGCTATGTCACTAGCTCGTGCTAACAAGCTAGTCCTAGTGCATTTCCTGGCTACAGCATTAATCCGCTTCAGCATCGAGGCTGCAGGTTTCGATCAGATCCGATAAGAGCATCTCTATCGGGCTCAATGACCTGTTATTTGTATGTATTTATTTATTTATTTAACATTCTCCCGTTGCTGACCCGGTCGCTGCTGGCTGTCTTGCACACACAGTTCGAACTCTTTAAGCCTGGACTTGTGCATCTGGCACTTGGTCTCAGCGGTAGTTAAGGGGAGTCCTAATCAACCTCGAAGTCTCAGCAGGAAGAGCCGGAGGCCCGGGTCGGTCGCCAGACCCGTTTGCAGATTTTTCCAGATCAGAGCTAGAAAATGAGAAAACGTGCCGAAATTAGAAATTATACGGAGCGAAGCGTCAGCCGCGTGACCGCTCTGCTTTTGTTGTTTTTTTTAAAAGCTGTTGGTGGAAGCGAGCGATCAGGGAGAGAAGATCGACCACGGCAAGAGAACGTTAAACACCAACACTAGGTCCTTGGTCCTTATTGATCAGTATTGTTTTTTTTTTTGCTTTTGTCTCTCTGTTACAGAAACCTGAGCCACAACATGCTGACGGAGGTCGATACGGACATCCTCTCCAATCTACCCAACCTTAAAGAAGTGTGAGTGGAAATCTGCGTCTTCGAGCTGTCTCTGTGTGGAACGCTCTGCGAAGCGATAAATAAACCTTTTTCCATTAAAACACAAACTTGAAAGATTGGAATCTCAATATCTGATCCAAGATCAGCGTAAAAGGCCGATATGCACCCATTATAGAATGTCTGTAAAGTCACGGAAAATAAACGAAAAATCTCAACTTCAAATCACAGTGAGCAAATACACTGAATAAATAAAGTCATTTTACAGTTTTATTTTTAAAAATCTATTTTATCTATTCATTTATTCTAAAATTAATAATAATAATAATAATAATAATAATAGCAGCAAGAAAAAGATCAAATTTTCACCTTTGACTCACTTTGAACTATAAAAGTGAACATTTTGCACCATATGTAGTAAGCACACATATAGTGAATAAAAAAAAACAATGTTATATTTTAGTTTTATTAAAAATAAGCTATACATTTTTATTGCAAATAATAATTAGTACATTACTGTGAGTAAATTATAAACATTGCAATTCCTACGTTATACTTTTTATTCAGTTTTAACTACGCATTGATGATACAGTATATGTAATAAAGAAAAAGCCACTGGTTGATTTTTACAGTTTCATAAAACTGTGTTTATAGCAAAAGCTAAAAATGAATTTCTAACAATAACAGATGAGATCACTTTTTAACTGTAAAAGTAAACATTAAGTAGGCATATATATAGTGAGTAAAAAAAAAAACAAAAAAAAAAACAAAGGTTGATTTTACCGTAACAATTCTATATGTTTCTAGCCATAATGAGTAAGTAAAAGTAATAATAATACTATTAGAATTAATTAATTAGAACATGACCGTGAGCAAAAAAGAAAAAGTGAACATTGAAATTCTTTAAAAAAAAAAAAAAAAAACATTTTAAACTGTGAACGTTTCATCAACCCAATATAAAACAGATTTGTTCTGTTTGAATGAACATTTCTCATCATTAGCAATCATTAATAACCACAACACATATAGAGCGTAATAATGAAACGAATATATTTGATAATGCTGGAAGCATGAGCTTTAGGGAAATATATTTTTTAAAACATTATTATAACATTGAAGAAATTCAACAAATGATTACCCTCCCCCACATACCTGACTGATATTTGCCAAAGCGCTGCCTTATAACCCCCAACCAGTGATCCGGCGCTTTCTTACTGGCGCTCGGAGAGGAGAGCGCTATCCGCCCTCTTCCACATGCATGAGCTGACACAGAATCATCAGACTGAGGAAGCCTGGCCCATTAGGCCATCGTTTGCGCCTGCAATCTTTTCTTCTTCTTCTTCTTACGTCTAGGTGTTTAGAAGCTCTGTAGAGACACGGTTTTAATCGCGTGTGTCACTTACAGTGCGGTAGTTAACGATTTCATAGCCCAACTGTCAGTCAGCTTTATTGGGCACTTAAGGCTTTTTGTCGGAGGCTATTGTTCTCAAAGCGGGGGGAATTGGGAGTGAAGAGGAGGTTTGCTATAATAAGGACTTTCCATCATCACCCGACACCACTCACTAACCTGCCCTGTAAATATTTTATACGGAGAGGGGCTGCAGCTGGCCACCGGCCAGAGTGCTCCACTCCTCCTCGCCCTCCTCCTCTCTTACTTCGCTACGCTTCTCTCAGAATTCATCAAAATTCTTTACGACCTTACAACCCCCATCCCCATCAACCTCCTGTTTATAACCAATTACACACCCAGCAGCTCCACATCGATTTCTGCTCTCCGTGTGCCTCTCTGATAAAATACCTTGGCCTCGGTTTCGACGTGTAATTAAACCGTCTTCTTGTGTTTGACCCCCAGGAGACTGGACCACAATGAGCTGACATCAATCCCCGAGTTTGGCAGCGCCTCGCCGGCCATCGTCACTCTCCATCTGTAAGCGAACACCTTCCGAGCCGTGTTCTCGCGCGCACACACACACACACACATACACACACACACACACACACACACACACACACACACACACACACACACACACCCACCCTAGCCCAAGCTCCAGGCCACTCTTAAAGATCTGTCCTTTATAGAAAAGTTACACAGCGTACAGGACGGAACCCGACCGACGCCGCGTCCTGGATCTTGTTAACGAGATCTGGTGCTCGGTCACGAGGTTAACGTTTCGAGGAAGGAGTCTCCAGTGTCAGCGCTGGAAAGCGTGCACAAGCTAGGTACAAGGTGCATTCAGGCCGAAAGTGAGGAGGCTCGTGAGAGAAACGCAAAAACGGGAACCAACATTACACGCAGTCTCGCACGGATGAGAACGCCGCTGACAGATTTCTTTACGGTCGTATCATAAAAACAACTGCTCTGAACAGGAAACTGACAACTTCTGCACCCTCCAGTCGTTGATTATTCGCCGGCAGCAGCATGCCCTGATGTGTTTTATGACCTCCGTCCATAGTCATAATCATCGAAAATCTATAAACACTCGCGTATAGGGAGTCGTGCGTATACAGCACTGCAGGTCATGTCCTCGTGTATCTATCTCTAGCTCTATACAGCGTGAGTGTGTGAGTGTGTGTGTGTGTGTGTGTGTGTGCGCATCAATCGTTCCGGATCACATTCCCTCTTTCTGTAAGATATCTCCCCTGCCAATGTGTCATCCATTTGAGCAGTCAAATGATCCCTGTTCCTGATTGCTCTCGGCTGTGCAGTCATGGTGTAACCTTATTGATTTACATTTATTCATCATTCTCTTTCAGAGAGAGAGAGAGACTGAGAGAGAGAGAGAAAAAACAACCAAAAAAACCCCCAAACCTACTCACACTGATTTGCTGACAGCGTGGATGAGCTCGAGCGTCTGAAATGCAGTTGTTTGACATTGGGTTTGTGTTACAGGTTGCGTGGGTTTTTGAGAGTTTGCAGTCGCTCAGGTCCGGGATGGGATGCGAGGCGAGGCGCGCTCATCCATCCCCCTCCTAACCCCGCTCCCCTCCCCTCCCCTCCTCCCAGCCCGGCCGGAGTTGCTTTTTTCGTCCTGGGTCGCGGCCTGTTGCCGTGAAGCGCCGGCGCACGCCGGGTAAAAAGTCTATCTTTACCGAGCAGCACAGCTGAAACGCGAGAGAAGGGCGGCAGCTGGGGCCGTCAGTCATACATACGGATTACTGTAAAATGAATCAGAGGAAAGGGGCGGGAAGCGGTGGGGGTCATGCGTGATGTCATCAGACGCGCATGGAAAAGAGATCGGAAGTAAGATGGCGGGCGGGCGGGCAGCCGCGCGAGGGCTGGAGTCACCGCGTGTTCGGTTTCCGTGTTGGAGCAGACCATGCCCCTCTCTCGCTTAGTATTTTTTTATCTTCTATTTTTTTCACAATCTCAGCAGCTGTTTAACCTGCTGTTCAGTGCAGGCTCAGAGCTCCAGGAGCGACAGGAACGCCCCCGCTCTCATCCCTCACCATCACGTCCCCCTCGCTTTCTGTTTATTCAGGTGCAGCGGTGGAAGGAATGCTCTCTTATTCTGTCTCGTTCGCTCTCCGTCAGTCTTCTTCAGTCCTCTGGTTTAAAACAGTCGGCTCTGGGGTTGCACATGTGTGTGTGTGTGTGTGTGTGTGTGCGTCTTCGTGGGAAAGGCCTCGAATAGTCCGGGGATTAAATATAGTAACGAAAGCTTCTTATAGTGAAGTTAAGGCGTAATAGTTATCCGTTCTTATTAGCAAGCAGAACGGAGGCCATTAACGTCCGGGCAGCCGGAAGCTTTAGACCGAAAGCTAACATGTAGCTGAAGCTAACATATATTAATATTACATGAACAATCTCACTGTTAAGCTGTAACACACTAAAGTGTGTGTATAAGTGAGACTAGATGAGATGAGATCGTTCTGAGCGCCGCTACCCGGATCTTCAGGTAACTATTCCGTACAGTTTTTACAGTATGTATATTGTACTCAAGGCTACTGGTTTGCGCCGCTTTTCTCCGGCCCCGGACGCAAACCCAACAGCTCCAGATGTTGACCGAAAGACTCCGACCTTTCATGCTTTCCGAATGCGAAGGCGTTGGAAAACAAAGCGCCGATTCCCAGCCCCGAGTCGATTCTCACGGCTGCGAGAGAAACAAGAAGACGCAAATAGCCAACACGCGTATTCCCTAGGAGGGCCGGCTGTTATGGTAGCCGCGCCGCCGCGCCGTCACTGTGACCGGCTGGGAACGACCTACCGAAAGAAAAAAAGAAAAGAATAAAAAATAAAAAAAAGTCCATATTAAGAGAAAATTTCCTAATGTGCGGTTATTCATGTTTTCCATTTTAATATGATGTGTTCCGCGTCTAAATTCGGCCCTAAACAATCCCAGATGTTTTCCTTTCACCTTCGCCCAATCAGTGCTGAAAAGTTATTATTAACTGCAGCAATCAAAGTCATGCGACGACATTTTTTTTTTTTAGTGTATCATTATCATTGACAGGACGCCAGGCGCGTTGTGTACGAAATTATTTTAATGACCCGCCGGACGTCCATCGGGTTCAGGGGCCATGTGTGCGTGTGTGTGCGTGTGTGTGTGTGTGTGCGTGTGTGTGTGTGTGTGTGTGTGCGTGTGTGTGTGTGTATGAGCTCAAGTTTGTGATGTCACAAAATAAACTCGGACCAGTAATCATGCTGTGACAAACGATTACACGATGACGTAGACGTTTTCAGGTACACGGTGTGCACATGCTAAGCCAAGTTATCCACAATTGATTACAATTGATATCAAAATTATTATTATTATTATTATTATTATTATTATTGTTAATGTTAGCATTGTTGTACCGTGTAATGACAAATTCGTCTACTGTTCTGGAAATCATTGAGAGTAATTTCCCCAATTTCGCTTACCAAGGGCCAGAATTTTTTATTTATTTTTTTTTTTTTTGCATTTTTAATGCAGTCTTGAGGAAAAGTTCTCCAGCCTTCATGTTTGTTCAGCGTCACAGTGACCTATGAATAATTTAAGCATTCAAATCATCTAAGGTGAGGCATAAACCAGTGAGAAACTGGTGCGGATGATGAACAGATGATCAGGCCGGCGATTAGGATCCCGGTGACGCTGAATGCTGTGTGGTTGGAACGGACGAGAGGGGAAACGAGGTCGCTGCGGAGGTCGTTACATAAACTACCGGTCTTTTAAATTGTATCTTTAGGGACTGAAGATATGAAGAAATAAAAGACTTTTGTCACATGCATTCATTCCTAATGCTCTAGAGGTCCAATCGTCCTGGTTTCGTTTTTTTTTTTAAAGCAATTTTTAACACCCTAAATCGGACAGATATCAGACTCCCTTCCCCCGTCGCCCATAAAAGCTCTCAGTGTGCCAGTATCTCTTTCGGTTCACTACGGTGCATTGCAGTTCACTTCCCAGGGCCATATCTCTTTCCCAGTGTATTAATTATGACAAATAAACCGTGTCAGGTATATTAACAGCGCTCTCTTATCTCTCTCACAGGCACCATAATAAGATCAGCAGCGTGCAGGGCAGCCGTCTCCGAAACCTCACCCACCTGGAGACTCTGGACCTGAGTAATAATGACATCATCGATGTGAGAGAACACTGCTTCCCCCGCGGCCTCCGTGTCCGAGAGCTGTGAGTCAATCCTCCTGTCTCTCTCTCTACAGCATGATTCTTTCTTTTCCCTCCACCACATTCACGTCTTTGCCAATGTGCTCCTTCTTCTCTTTTTTTTTTTTTCGACGTATTTTCTGGCACTTCGTTTTTCATTGTTCCCGACATCGCAAAAATGGGACATTTATCAGGCCGTGATGTCTGACTTCCCCGGACACGTCTGTTAAAGATCTCAGTCTTTCAAATCGTTTAACAGTTTAACGGTCATAAGGTCATCTAGTAATAGTTAGGATACAGTCCTTGAAGAAACTGACACAGATTTTTAATGTTTTTATATATAAAAATATGTATAATGTAACAATGTAACAAGTATATATACATTAGCATTATATATATGTTATGTTGTAAAATATAGTTGTATAACATAATAATGTATATCTATCTATCCATCTGTCTAATATATATATATATATATTTTTTTTTTTAAATATATATATATGTATATATTTTCTGTACATGTAATAGACAGACAGACAGATAAATAGAGAGAAGGGGAAAAATTGCAAATAGATATTTTGAAAATCTGGAAGTTATGAAAGGAAAATAATTTGTACGGTTTCTTAGACGTACGGTTAAGCATTTCAAACTAACATCCGTCCAAACTGTCGTTTTTGGTCTAATCGCCTCGGTGCACAAAATCCACACGGAATTTTTCACCCGAGTCCCATGCAGAGTGTATTCTCACCCGGGACGCTCAGTCTCCTGATCCGTCCTAATCCTGAGCAGGGTAAAGCATTTGCTCAAGATTAGACTGTAATGTATGGAATCTCTCTCTCTCTCTCTCTCTCTCTCGCGCTCAGGTCGCTCAGCAGTAATAAAATCGTACACCTGGAGTTTGGTGCGTTCAGGAACCTGAACGAAACTCTCCAGGTCCTGAGGCTCAGCAGGAACCGGCTCACCCAGCTGCCTGTCAAAGGCCTCGAGCTTCCCAGACTAACGCAGCTGTGAGTATACACACACACACACACACACACACACACACACATACACACACATATATATACGCACACATGTACACACACGTACACACCTTAGACAGAACATGACCTGAATTCACCTGCATACATCAATCAACCGGGACCGATTTCCACACTAGACTTTTTGAGCCGCACATCTCGGAGGATAATAAAAATCCGCGCTATGTGGAATATGTGGATATGAAATTGAAGGCGTGGTGTATGAAAAGGAAAACAAATTGATACAACCAATTTAATTACAGAGCATTCATTCAGGTGTGTGTGTGTGTGTGTGTGTGTGCATGGATTAGCACTGCTCAGTATAGGATGCTCCATGCTTGTCGTTCCTGGCCCAGGAATCTGAAGTCTAAAGGAATCTAAAACCTTTCCTGAAACTCTGATGCAGGAACTGAGTCCCTCAAGAGAAAAAGACCTCATTGGAAAGTTCCTTCGAAATGTTTCCGCATTTCTAAGTTTCTACTGAAAGTAATGGAAACATGCCTAAAGTCCCCGATTTCCCGATAACATTCAATCTTTTTTTTCCTTTTTTTTTTTTAAATTAAGGGATACAGTGAAAGTTCAGCTTTAGTTCTTGAAAGACCTCCAAGGTCCTTGTGGTAGAAACCTATTCCTGAGGTTCTGTAAACATTGCCGAGAACGCTTCTGCAATAAAATCCTGAACTAGTTAGTTCCTGAACTCGGAAAAAAAAAAAAATCCCAAGGTTCTTGTGGTAAAACGTGTTCGTAAAGTTCGGTAGAAGTTTCTCGGGATTCCGGGAGCGATTTTACGACGACGGTCGAGAATTATTTCCCCAGTTGTAGACCTGGTAGACCTGAGTTTTCAGGAATGTTCCTGTATTAATTAAAAAAAAAAAAAAAAAAAAAGGTTCCTGTGTATCTAGAAAACGCTCTCCAAGCTTCTGTGAAGTGGGAAAAAAAATCCTGAAACTGGTTTAGTTCGTGAAAAAAAACCTTCGTGAATTCGGATTCTTTCCGAAACGTCTGAAAGTGGTGCTGGGCTCCCTGAAGACGTTTTTTGCTCTCAGTTGTCACACCATACTCCTCACACCTGTGCCGTTCATCCGAAGAGGGTGCCCTCACCTCCATTACACTCTCTCTCTCGGCATGCTTTGTTCTTTCGGCTCGGGGGTCACTGTATCTCCCGTCTGCGTGTAGCAGGAGGGTGGAGAACACAAAGCCACCACCGGCATGTTTGCGTCTCGCTTTGCTTCCAGGCACTACACACACTCTAGTCCTTCACACCTGGGTGTTGTATCTGGTTCCTCAAAGCCAGAGCTTGTGTGTGTGTGTGTGTGTGTGTTTTGGAGGGATCGGTTGGTTCTAATGGAATGGTGACATGAGACGGAGGAGGATGAACACCTGCTAAAAGAATGTTAACTGGCTCCATGTCACTGCCGTCCTTTTGTTATGCGCTTGATATTCGTAGAGAGCGAATCTAGATTTCTTCCACAGCACTGTTGATTTCTGATTGGTTGGAAATGAACCATTAAATTGTGATTGGTCAGAAGTTAATTGATGGATTATTATTGGTCAAATGTTAACCAGTGCATTCTTATTGCTCGAAAGTTAATTGATGAATTTTGATTTGTCAGATGTTTATTGGGGTGTCCTGATTGGTCGAAAGTTAACTACTGAATTCTCGTTGTTCTGATTGGTCAGATATGTCGGTTGGTTAAAAGTTAATCACTGAATTCTAATTAGTCAGAAATTGGTCATTGCATTCTGGTCGATCAGGTGTTTATCGATGTATTCTGATTGGTCAAACAGTTAATTGATGAATAGTGATTGGTCAAGAAGTTAATTGATGAATAGTGATTGGTCAAGAAGTTAAATGATGTCTGACTGGTTGAAAGTTAACCTCTAAATTTTGATTGGTCAGATGTCTATTTATTTATTCTGATGGGTCAAAAGTTTCTAGTTAGTTTCCCAGATCAGCAGCTCTGACAGTAGTGATATGTGAAACTGTATCTTTCGTATTTATTAGTCATTTACATGAGATTCCAGGCTTCATCCCGTTTCTCCGTGTGTGTGTGTGTGTGTGTGTGTGTCTCCCCAGGGACCTGAGCAGGAACCGGCTGCGCTTGATTGAAGGCCTGACCTTTCAGGGTCTCTCCAACCTGGAGGTGTTAAAGCTCCAGAGGAACAACATCAGCAAACTCACAGACGGAGCGTTCTTCGGCCTGGCACGCATGAGAACCCTGTAAGTGCGCTGTGTTCTTTGATGTAATTGGATATATTTACAGGACGGTACTGACGGAAATCAGAAATCAGACACTCAATAACACAATTCAGTTCTGTTTTTCTAGCAATTATATGGGGGGTGGGGGGCAAAAAAGTTTTGAAAATTTATAGAGACCGGTGGAAAAAAAATTTGCATACTAAGTATATAGAGTTTGATTCGTTTTATGAACCGTTCTCGGTCTTGCTAATTAGGGTAATTTCATGTCTGGTATTTAATTACAACGAGGCCGAATTTGGATGAAAGCCAAAACGCGGTCTCGGCTTAGTAGTTCGAATCGACGTTAAATCTGGGAGACATTACCGACCTCTTAAGTTCGAACTCGCTGCCTTCAAGACGTTCAACAAGCCAAGTGCAATTTGTGAAATTTCCCTTAATGCTAAATCATATTTAGAGCCATCCGTCTTCATTTCTGCGCTCTGACGGGTAAATTGCAGCCGGCTTAGTCGTTTAGCTGTAATAACCGAGCTCTGGCGTTTTTTTTCTTCTTCTTTTTTTTTTTTTTCGCTCCCGCAGCCATTTGGACTATAACAGTCTGAAAGAGGTGAACAGTGGCTCTCTGTACGGCCTCCAGTCTTTGCTACACCTCCACTTGTCCAACAACTCCATCGCAAGCTTCAACCCCGAGGGATGGCGCTTCTGTGAGAAGCTGCGAGAGCTGTAAGCTTTGTTTATTTATTTATTCCGCCTTCATCTCAATGCCTTGTATATCCATAAAAATGCAGTTAATATAAAGGCCGAAGGAAAGCCGGTTTTAATAACGAGGACGTGTGGCATTTCTCGCAGGCATCTGGGCCATAACAACTTGACGAAGCTGGCCGAGGGCAGTTTCGTCAAGTTAGCCAACTTACAGACTCTCCAGCTGAGCCACAACTCCATCAGCTATATCGCAGAGGGAGCCTTCAGGGGTCTCAGCTCCTTACGCTTACTGTAAGTGCAACACGTCACAGACATTTTATGAATGATTTATGTTACACGCATTGAGTAGCGTTGAATCTTGATGTTCTTTCGTACCGTGGCTTTGAAAAAGGTTGTAAAATTTGGTGGGGGGGGGAAAAAAAAAACCCTCCAGACCGTATGACCACCAACAAGCATCAAGACCAGCAGACATCTCGGTATTATTTTATAGATTAAACTGTCGCACTGCTGATTCCTGCGGTCATAAGCACTACAAGTGAGTTTGTTTAGGGGGCGTGGCTTTTCAGTGAACTCGCCATACTTGTTTGGAGTTCGGGTTAGCCTTTAAATTCGTACACACCTACACTCAAAACACGTCTCTGCTGATGTTCCCTAAGCATTTAGCAAAACAAGTGTAGATGAGGCTTTCGTGTAGATCTGGGCCGTCCTGTTTTTTTTTTTTTTCTTTTCTTAAGGTACTAAATCTCGAATGACAGCTATGGCTTCGAAAGCGGTTCTTTTGCGTGGACGTGTTGGGAAAAGCTGCCATTTGGGTTTTGTTTCTTTTCATGAAAGCTCTTTTCTTTACTGTTCTTTCGTCTTTGTTGGCTCGTTGGTTCCCACCGGGGCTTCCTGGGTGCATGGGCTCCCTGTGCCAGGCATCTCAGGAGAGCCAGGCACTTTTTTTTTTTTCTTTTTTAAAGCTTGATTAAAAAATATATATAAGAGTCGCGCACACACAAACACACGCACTTATCCTCTACTGTTGCTTGTGTTGTGTACTATTATTTGTTCTTGTTACGGCTCTTTCTCTCTCTCTCTCAAAGAATTACGCCTTTGCATGAAGGCTTTCGCTCTCAGTAGGGTGCCAGACCTTGGCCTTAGCGCCCCTTTTTACGTCTGATGGCTAAACCATGGGGGAAGGGGCTCCTCGTGTGGGAATGAGAGGGTCTCCGTTTGACCCCCACCTCTTCTTTCTTCTCGTCCTTTTCTTCTGTCCGTTCTCCCCGTCCGTCTCGCTCCGTTGCTCCCTCGTCCCGCGGCTTGTCCTCCTGTTTGATGTGCTAATCTTTCTACCTCTCTGCGCCTCCGCTGAGAGTTTTCTGCGGGGTTAATGTGTGCGCTTTGCTATTCTGCTCTGCTCCGCTCAGCCATCCTGCTTGTTCTCTCTCTTCCTTCCTTCCTTTCTTTCTTTCTTTCTTTTTATCTCAGTACTGCTTGACAAGACAGTTCTAATCTAATCATGGATGTAGTGTGCGGCGATGAAAGGGAGCAGGGCAAGCTTTAATTGGGAATGCGGCGGGTCAGAGGGAGAAAGAGAGAGAGGGAGGAGCGGGGGAGGGGGGAGGGGGTTGTGTGTGTGTGGACCGGAGGCCCTGGGCACCACCATTAACGACCCACCGTTCATTTAGGACCATCCAGCCAGAAAGAAAAGGAAACTGGCAGCCAAGGCAGAATGAAAGAGAAACAGAGCCAGGGTTGTGTGAAAGAGGGAGCTGTCAAAAAATCGCAAAGGAAGTTTAGAGGAGCGGGTTTGAAAGAGTGGCGCACATGCACACAAAGCAGGTCTCGAAAGGGAATTATTCGAGATTTTCTTTCCCTCCCTGTATTTCTTAAACTTTTCGTTTAAATGCTTAAAGATGAAGCTCGGAGGGGGCGCGAGTTCAGCTAGCATGTGAGCCCGCTGGCGCAACACCGCAATGATACGAGGGAACTTGTATCCCGACGCTGGCGCGGTCACGACTTGCCCACTCTGTCTGGCATGATCCTGCCAACAGCTTCATGGTGCTGAAAGATTCTGAGGCCTCCGTGTTTGTGTGTGTCAGTAGCTTTCAACTGTCATGCATTATGCATGCGTTAGCCTGTGCATGGCTGTTTTCCGCAGCTTCATGCTTCACAAAGGAAAGAATGTGTTTGGCTGGCAGAGAGAGAGAGAGAGAGAGACTGAAAGTGCTCAAGGGTGGGGGCAAAGAGAAAACGCTGGAGGGAAAGAGCTCATCAGACCAGGTGTGTTCAACCTGTGACTCTCAACCATATGCCTGCCAAATAGAACTGAGCCAGGGCCAAGACTGCCTCACTCACTCTCACTTCACACTCACTCTCTTTCTTTCTCTGTCTGTCTATAGGGAACTCGACCACAATGACATTTCTGGAACAATCGAGGACACCAGCGGTGCCTTTGCCGGCCTGAAGAAACTCCGGAAGCTGTGAGTCTTTTTTTTTTCCCCCTCTATCCTCTTTTCTCTCCTCTCTCACTCTCTCCATCCCTCATCTCGCCAAGTAACTGGAACATGCCGGTGAACCTCAAGCCCTCTCTCCATGATCAAAACCAGACAGTTTGGGATTACTTCACTTATTTTTTTGGGGGCTGAGTCACTGTAGATCTGTTTCTGGAGAGAATTGCGAGCAGCAAGAGTTCGATCGGACAGACACTAGGAGATCGTTGAGCATAGGTCGAGTGCCAAAGCTTCCTGTGTAACCCTGGGAGCAGCATGAGCTAACGGGATTTGAGGATAGCTGTTGCAGCCGGTTTGCGCCAGAAGGCCAATCAGCAGATGATTAGACGAGGCAACAAGATGAGTTCGAAGCATTTGTTCCATGATGAGCTGAAAGTTCCATCAATGGTGGAAAAACAACCAGAACTTCACTAATTTTGTTGACTCGAATCTATAAGTTATTATAGATTTTTGCTTGCTTGTTCTGGGCTTGCTCTGAGTATCTTTTTATGGTCAACTGGTGTCCCGCCTCCACTCTCCGATCTATCAGATACTTTGAGTGGCGCTTCCGTTACTCAAGTGCCCAAGAATCAAAGGTAGTTTCATATTTTGAAAACTCAAAAGATCAAAGAGGTGTTGCATCAGTAATCCGAGCTAAGTTGACCTAAACTCTTTCTAAACTCGGTGTCATGTGACTGCGGCATCCATGAGGCACATTAACTAAAAGTTAAGTCTGGCGATTCGTTGACGAGTGTTTCCACATTACGCCCAATTGGTTTTCCTACCGTGCTCAGGATCGATTGATCCCCACTCCCCCAATGGCATTGATTTTTGTGCTCCAATCTTGAGTACACTTACGTATTTACACCCTCCGATACAAGCCGCCATCAAACACCAGAACAAGGATGTTGTAACTTCTCCACACGCATGCAGAGATTTCCGTTCTCAGGTACGATTGGCTTCTATATCTGATTCCATATGTGCCTGAGATCACCTCTTCAAGTGGTTCCCGAGCATGGACCGATTGTGTTCCCACTGATCAAAATGAACCAGACTTTGGGGTCAACTTTTCTCAGAAACAGTCGCGGCATCCTAATGTGTAAGACACCGACATTGACCAAGTTTTGTTCAAGACCAGTACTCATGGTATCTGCAAGTATTTTTAGCAAATCTAACAGAGCATGTATCATCAGTAATTTGAGCTATGTGACCAAGGGAACAAAGTCGCGTCCAAGCAGAACTTCTTTCTAAACTCATTGTCACATGCCCTGCACTCATCAACATGACCAGGAACTAAACCAGCATTCCTATCTTTTCACTGCACAGTGGAAGCATGGCGTAACATCTTACAAAGTCTTCCCATGCTTTGGATGAGAACGTTTGGATACTAAGAGTGGATTCGGATGGAACAGTAGTAGTTGGAGGGACTTCTAAGAAGGTTTTCCGTGGCGAATTGAGCAAGCTCCGTCTAGTCCCCGCCGTTGTGCCAATTAATCCTGAGGGTGTGAAATGCTAAGGTGAAGGGGCATCTGGCCTCATCAAACACTACGTTCGCCCCCTGCCCAGCTCCTTTCATCCCAGTGATACGCAGCCGGGATAAAATCCCACTACAGTCACTAGGGTCTTGCCGGTGAGGCCATTGATCCGGCCTGGGAACGAGAGCAAGGATGACGGGACGAAACATCAAAGGGCCTTCCGCCTGCTTTGTGTCTGTGGACATTCCCATAGAGCGATGCGGATGAGAGACGGGTACGTAGCTTTATCAACCGAGTGGACTCTTCGCCGTCGCTTTGTTCCCATCGTTCGTCCTTGCACATTGATGCGACTAAGAAAATACCCAGCGTCCCTTTATTTGCTCTCACTCTTCCATGAAGTTCATTGATCTCCCTTTGGGCAGATTACGACTTCAATCCTTTTTATCATGCGTGGATCGCTTGAAGTTTAAATGCAGATCAACTCCGCTTTCATTATTCAATTTTAGTTTAGTTTTTGCTGTTCTCTACATAATACCACATTTTTTCCAGGCGGTGCAGATGTGTCTTATTTTACTAGCTGCTAAATATCCATGCTGTCTTACATTAAAGATGGAAAAAGGGACAAGAACCGAAGGCAGGCGTTAAGGATGAGGCTGGGGAAAAATAGAGCTCAGTTTAAGCACAAGCTTTAAAAATAACGAAAGATCGGTACAGATGTTCAGGGCAAGGCAGAAGCAGCGTTGAAGCAGTCGAGGTTTAGGACGAGGACACAGAAGAATCTGGGTGGCTGCCCCGGTGATTAGCAGCCAAAGGAGATGAGGGAAAGTGATGTCTCTTTCTGTTAGGAGTTGACAGTTCCTGTCTCGCTGTCACATACATTGTCATAGATCACGCATGCACACACACAGCCTGATGACAGACATTACAGAGTGCCTTAGTCTCAGTCTGGAGGAGGGACCAAGTAAAGGACTTGCATAGCCAGAATTCAAACAATAGCATCCAACCTGCCAACACCGCAATCGTACAGAACGGGGCCAAGGTTCTGGAAGCATGACCGCCATTTAGCCTGAAACTACTTAGCACTTCTTGTTGGGAATTGTCGTACAGCGCCATACAGTGTTTTTAGTTCAGTTTGACCGACTTGTCTTTGTTGAAACCGGAGAGAGACGACCGTATACGGTGATGACATTCAACTCTCATTCGTCAAATGTTTGACAGACGGTTAACAGATGGTTAACTAGATTACTGAAACAAACAAACAAAAAAAAAGGCTGACAGAAAACCATTGTTGATGACGGCTATAAAAGTTCATCCACCATAAAAAAAAAAAAAACTTGCAATCTTGATTTCAACCCAATGCTGAATGACATAGAAACCAGTCAGGTACCAGACTCGACTCGAGCAGGTACCCAAGAAATTCCTGGGGGTCCTCAAATCTTGTATATCACGAACGAGCGGGATTAACCTCTTAGAAGGTCACCAGCAGCTTGTTTAGCATTTGATAGCCAACCCATGACAAGCCGGCTTACCAATCTATAAGCTTCCGACTTGCTCCCTTCTCTGTCTGAGGCCTCTTTTCATGGCCCTGTCATCACCGATACATTCTAATAAAGATAAAAGTGAGCTTTGAAGGGCAGTGTGGGAACCCCATTCTCTCATCCTCTTCCTAATCTCTGCACAGTTTGAATCTCCAGTGTCTTATCAGATTAAGCTCCACTAATTATGCTTTCTCTCCCTTTCTCTGACATTTCATTTATTAAACGTTCCCCCCCTTTTTTTTTTCCTTTCTCCCCGTTGTCCCATCTCTTGCAAACTCAGGACGCTGTTCGGAAACAAGATCAAGTCGGTGGCCAAGAAAGCCTTCTCAGGCCTGGAAGCCCTGGAGCACCTGTGAGTATCCCAGAATGCATTGCGGCCACTGGCGCACTCTGCCAAAAACAGATGCTTGAGAGGGCTGCTAGCAATTTAATAGCGTCTTTGTAAAAGGAGAAGCTGCATGGCTGTATGTTTTTTTTTTTCTTCTTCCCTTTCCCTTACTTGCTCGCTCAGCCAGCTGCTCGGAGTATCGCTCCAGCCAGCTTCAGCCTTTTTCGCAAGACGAACATTTTGTCAAAAGTAATGGAATTTAGTCTCAGGGAATCAGCTCGAGGGTACAGAAGTAACATGAAATACACTGGTCGCGTTTTTGCCAGGGCTAAAGTAAACTTTTATACAGACAGAAGTGTATATAAGCCAGGGAGTCGATATATGTGTGTATATATACTGTATACCGTGTGTACATTGGGGACGCTTCAAAATCATCTCTGTCACATCTGAACAGAAACCTGGGCGGAAATGCCATCCTGTCCATTCTTCCAGACGCCTTCAACAATATGAAGAACCTCCGCACGCTGTGAGTCTCAGACCAGTTCACAGACGGCACCAGCATATGTTTGCAGTGACAAAACCGTGTGTCTTCATTCTCTGTTTCTTTAAAAAAAAAAAAATGTAAAAAAAATCCCTCTGTGTCTCCAGCGAGATCTCAAGTGACAGATTCCTGTGCGATTGCCAGCTGCACTGGTTTCCTGACTGGGTGGTGGCGCGAGAGCTCCAGTCTGGCGTCCGCGCCACGTGCGCACACCCCGAGAGCCTGAATGGAACCAGCATCTTCCAGGCTCCAGCACAGAGTTTCGTTTGTGGTGGGCATCGAACAATACAAGTTCTGTTATATAACCATATTCCTGTCCTGATGTGCTGTATCTTAGGTTTGGGATTGGACCAGTCTCTACAGGAGAGTTTGATCTGACACAATTTCACGTTCATGGAGACGTAGGACGGATTGTAGACGTTGCAGACTCATGTTTACATAACATTTTAGTCGAAAGCTCTGATTTGAGAATATATATTTATGTCAAATGAACACAAGAATTCCATATTTCTCTGCCACTTCAAATCTTTTATTTCTTTTCCACCGGCAGAAGACCTGCCCAAACCTCAGATCACGGTTCACCCGACACCCACAGCCGGCGTGTTGGGAAAAGACGTGCGTTTAAAGTGCATGGCGGTCAGCAGCAGCAGCTCGCCCATGACCTTCACGTGGCGGAAAGACCAGGAGCCGTTGCCTCATGCACACGTAGAGAACTTCGCCCACTCCTCCTCCAGAGACGGAGCAGGAATCATGGAGTACACGACCGTGCTCCATCTGCGCAACGTCAAGTTCGAGGACGAGGGTCGCTACCAGTGCGTCATCTCCAATCACTTCGGCTCCACCTACTCCAACAAGGCACGCCTCAGCATTAGCGGTAGGTTTTATTATTATATTATCATATGCTTTATTTATAATCTGTGAGATATGGAACACAAACTCAACGCTTAGGGACGGGAATCACCAGGGAGGACCCGATACGATATCATCACAACAGACTCGATACGCATCTTAAACTTTTTTCGCACATTTTTTATTTATTTATTTATTTTTCATTCAGAGCAAATTTCGCAAATTATTAGCACAGGAAAATGTATGAACCGTTTAGAGTAAATCTGCAGTGTTCAACATTTTAGATCTGCAACATTTTACCATCTCGAATGTAAAAATATAGAAATAAAAAATGTTGGCGTCAGTGTGGTGGCGATACACGGATCACGATACATCATTGAATCGTTTTTTTTTTTTTTTCTTTTCTTTTCTTTTCTTCTCTTCTTTTTTCTGGCATATCAAACACTGGACAAGAACAACAACTGGCCTAAACATCAGTCGCTGAATTAATGAACAGCTTCTCCAATCCTTACAGCTGTAACCTTTCCTCCTGGACGACTAGCCAAAAAAAGCACAAGTCCAGATTTTTTTTCTGCTGCTGTTATAGGTTCCCGTGGTTATGGTGTGGAAAATAGCTCAAATTGAAACAAAACGTAAATGCTCCTTTTTTTTTTGTTGCTGTTTCAGATTACTTCATCCTGATAGCACTTACCTTCAGGACTTAGTTGATAAATTAAGGAGCCGACCAGGACTTATTCAGGTTCAGGACAGAAATGTGATTAGTGGCCCCTTGTTTCTTTCCTCCGTCTTTCCTGACCCGCCCCGTCCGAGCACATTTGGAACAAATCGATTTAGCGGCAACGCCGAGCAGACAGTGACTCCATTACACAGTTTAACAGCCAGACGAGAAGATGCAAATTGAGTGTATTTGAAAATTTTATTCAGTTTATTGATTTCTTTCATGGTTTTATGTCTAATCCAGCTGAATTAGTTGGTGTTTATACTTGACCATGGCTAATTTGCTGCCTTTTCCCCTCCATCCACCCACCCACACATAAATTCACAGTGTTGCCTTCCTTTGTGAAAACCCCTCGTGACCTCACCATCCGGGCTGGCGCGAAGGCTCGTCTGGAGTGTGCTGCGAAAGGTTATCCGCCTCCGCAGGTTGCTTGGCAGAAAGACGGAGGCACGGATTTCCCGGCTGCCCGCGAGCGGCGCATGGAGGTGATGCCCGACGACGACGTGTTCTTCATAATGCACGTGAAGCCAGAGGACATGGGCGTGTACAGCTGCACGGCCAAAAACACAGCAGGAATGATCTCCGCCAACGTCACGCTCACAGTGCTGGGTAAGACTTTAGGTTCAAACCGAACGCCGAGAGTTCTTTAGGGTTTAGTCGAAGAAAGAATGTTCTGTTTGGATTAAGTTCAGACACTGACAGAAACAGCAGAGAAACAGTTAAGAGCCCTGTCGGGGTTTAGGTTATACATCCAAGCAAGAGTCATCCGGGGTTTCTAACGCTGCTGGGATTTGGCAAACCCCTGATCCACTCCACTGCATAAAAGAATGTTTTCAGCTTTGGTCTAGCTGGTGCAGCTGTGGCCTTGTTTCTAGGGTCAGGGGTCAAAGAGCACAGAGGAGGTCAATGAGAGGCTCAGAGACATGATAGAGGGCTTAGGCAGTGGGATCTGAGAGCTTTTCTCGAGCCTGAGGGACGGTCCCAAAGTCTGTGGTTACAAATACAAAGCAGGATGTTGGACGCACAAACTAATCCCCGCCTTAGACAACTACCTGCAGGAAACACAAGCCACACTCGGACACAACGCCAAATCAGATACTACGCTTGGACGATTTATGGACAAATTCTTTCTTTGGGAACTAATAATAAGGCATTGGGCATTTGTTGCTCTAAATTCAAACCACAATTGTGTATTTATTTAGCTATTGTTGTGGCATGGTAGCATATTGGGAATTTCCGTGTAAATAATAAGCTACATGTAGCTCGGAACCTTCTGGGTTCAAAGACGCATGCAGTCCTCCTGAGGAACTAGGGGAAGTTTTAGTTAATGGATTATAGTTATAGTTCCGTTTACCAAGATGTTTTTTCAGCCTTACTTCACCTCGACCACGTTACACGTTGGTCGATCTTGTTTAACGTTCTACTGCTTGAAGTTCAATTAAAACTCTTAGTAATTTATTTTTGGCTAAATGAAAATCTTACCCGTGTTTCCCATTAGAAATGCCCCACTTGCTGCAGGGGATGGAGGACAGGAGTGTGGCGCTAGGCGAGGCAGTCGCACTCCAGTGTAAAGCCATGGGTAGCCCTCCTCCTCGTATCACGTGGCTGCACGGCGGTGAGCCGCTGCAACCTAGCGAGCGCCACCACTTCACCCACGCCAACCAGCTTCTCGTGATCAGCAGCACCACGCTGGAGGACGCCGGCCGCTACACGTGCGTCATGTCAAACCCTCTGGGCACCGAGCGTGCCCAGTCCAGCCTGACCGTTATCGCGCGTCCTGGTGGCAACTGCCACGTGAACGCCAGCTCGGGGGCGGTCACCATAGGCATTGTCGTGATCGCCGTGGTGACGAGCGTCGTGGCGACCTCTTTGGTGTGGGTGTGCATCATCTACCAGACGAGGAAGAAGAGCGAGGAGTGCAGCGTCAACACCGGTGCGTGGTAAAACGAGTAGACGTACTAGACTTTTGTCTTGTGAGGGGTAAAGACTCGAGGGCTGAAGTTTTCCCTTGTCGTTTTTTTTCCCCTCCAGATGAGACCATCATTCCTCCTGATGTCCCAAGCTACCTGTCCTCACAGGGGACGCTGTCTGAGAGGCAGGACGTGTGCATAAGAGTAGAGTCCAGCGGAGGATCCCAGCCAAGCGGTCACACGCACAGTAACGGTATGCCTTCTTTACCGCAGCCTCGGGTGGTTAGAGGTTTAATTTAGGGGCTTCCTTCTATTCTAATGAATATGTTTCTTTCCCTTACCCGTCACCTTTCAGGTGGGTTTGACGTTCCAGTCCTGTGTACTGACTGCATGGAAAACGGTAACAGTTACTCCAGGCCACCAGACTACTTCTGCCAGGGTATCGTACCCCCTCCAGGCATGGAGTACCAACAGATTCCGCCGCCGTCGACCTTCGTTAGCCACAAGGCACCCGAGGGACAATGTAACGGCACCCCGAACGGCGTCAGGAAGGAGGCGACGCCGACGTCGCACAAGAAACACAGCGATAGAAAAGGTGAGGGCGGCGAGAGGAGGAAAAAAGCGATCGGCAAAGGCTCATTGCCCAATATCCGCCTGTCATACTTTAACTCGGATCGATTCTTTGTGTTCCGCCCACAAGCGGAATTCTCGCCGTCCATCATCTCTCGATGAAGGAACTCTCTGTTCTGACATCAGATTGATTTAATGATTTAGTTTGGCTTGGTTTTTCTTAACACAGAGAGCATGAACGGTACATTCCATGGCCTCAGGGCTGAGTGAGGGAACAGGACAGGGAGTCTAGAAGCTGTGGTGCAGATGCGCTGTATTTTTAATCGGTGCAAAAGTGGTTTATATTGTTGTAGTGTAATATGTTAAAATTTTAGGTCAGGAGTACTAAAACTGAGGTTAAGACTACAGACTTTACTTCGAAAAGCAAACAAATTCTGGCATAAATGAAATCTTTTGATAATTACCAATTAGCCACATATTGTATCGTGCCCACAAAACCAACATTAGCCTAATTATAAAGTTTCCCTCAAGCTTTAACGATCTCTCTGCAAATAGATTACTAATTACTAAAAACAGTTGACAGACTACTGCTTCAATTGATCTGTTTCTTTTGTTTTTTTTTTCTTCCCCGCCTCAGGATCCGTGGCCAGCAGGACAGGAACCTCGTCTCCGAGTGAGAGCCAGCATCGCCCTATAAAGCCGAGCTCCACTTCCTCTTCCTGCACGGACGCTGAGCTCACAAAGACTCTCTTACCCAACGGCCACACGCACTCGAGTGAGACCGCCCCCCTCAGGCGGGCTAGTGACTAGCACCTCGCGGAGTACCAAGCGAAAAGAAAAAACTTTCGTATTTGCTATTTTTGTATCCTGTTTGCACTGTGAACTGCTACCTCACACCGAGGGGCGCACGTGGAGCTCGTCCCGCGTCCGATCGCGGAGTCTAGGCGTCCGGGTTTGAAGGCGAAGCTTGAATAAGGGGCCGTCCGTGCCCCGGTCCGAGCGTTACACCTGTACATAGTGTTTTAAATCCTCCTAAGGGAGGCTTCGTTCACCGCTGCAAAATTATTAAAAATAAATAATAATGTGACTTGCATTTGAAGCATGTTAATGTAGGGAGAATATTGTATGATACAACAGAGTGCTATAATGTTGGACTTTAAATTGTACATAAGAGTTTTCATATATATATATCTATATCTATATTATTATTATATAACTTTTACAGAAGAGTATTTGAATCTATTCTGTGCATGGTCCGATCAGAGTGATGCTATTTTTCCCTGGCTTTTTATAAACCTCCCAGCCCCGGTGCCTTACAGCATGAACAAAGGGTCTGTCGTCCGTGTCTCAGGAGCCGAGACTCTTTCTACTTCGGCGAAACGGAAACGTTTTTCCCGCACTTGAATTTGAGATAAACGCTACAATCTTCAGCTACGGCCTTAACGATACGGTTCGCGTTTGCTGGCGACACTGTTTAGGCGCAGTACGGTACGATAAGCTCAAGGGCGAGGAAGGGGGGTGGGGAGGGTAGACGAAACGCAAATCAGCACTTTGGTAGGAATAAGATGAGACCTGACAGAAATTTAACTGCGTGTTTCATAGGAAAGTTTCGTACTTTCTTCCACTAGGATTAAATACAGAAACGTTTAAGCAGCCGGTTTCACCATTCCCGCAGGTGAGACCTACTGACTGTGTTGGATAAAACTGTGATTTTTTTTTTTTTTTTTTTTTTTCATCGTTTGCACAGCCTTAAATCTTAGGAGGGAGGGTGGGGGGAAAAAAAGGAAAAATTCAGCTCTTCCGTTTGCTAAAGGTACACCAAATGCTAGCAGTCACCCAGTCGTCTGTCTAAACTGTACGGTTCTGGTTTAAATGTAAAAAAAAATTTCTGTTTTTTTTTTAAATTAAGTATATTTTATAATCTGGACGCCTATGAGAAAATAAAAGTACCAAAAACACTGGGGAAAGAAATAAACAAACAAACAAAAAAAAAACAACACACTGTGAGAAATATCTTCGCGCATGACAAAAGGGATGAAGATAAACATTACTTACATGAGGAAAGGGCATCATTATCGGTCTTAGCCGGTGTTTCAATGTCTACACACAGGGAACGGCCAGTATCTACAGTAAACACCATTAGATAATGCTACGTCAACGTTACTAAACGCCTCATTAGCTAATGCTAACTCTAGCCTCTTTAAACCAAATAACAGGTACTGAGCAAATAACTGAAACCTCGGAGGCTTTTTAAACCTACTCATTTTGCTTGTTTTTTTTTCTTCTTCTTCTTCTACAGAAACCAAACTGAGGGAATAATTTTCTGTTTTCTGTGTCAGAGCTAGTTAGCGCTCTAGGTTCCAGCATGTCCGTCACTCTGTTACCCGACTAACTAGTCTAGTCTACAAAGCTAGCGTTTCACTAACCGGCTAAAAAAGGTTTTACCGTAGCTCGTGTGACGTAGCCGACTTCTTGACCTTCCTTTTTTTTTTTTTTTTCCTGGATTAATTTATTGAACGGCTGTACATTTGCAGTGCTGAGAATGTTGACGCGTGGCAAGTTGACATGTCTATTAAAATCACAGTCTTGCTCTTTGACTTCTGTCGTCTTTGTTCTCCCCATCGAGTTTATTAATAAATTTTTTTAGTTTTTTTAATACAGAATAAATAAATGGGGGAAAAAACAGCAGTTTTATTAATGGTTTAACCTGTAATAAAGCACAGGGGAGGATGCTGTTATGGAAAAATAATCAACAACGAGCCGTCGCAATGCAGAGTTATTGTTAACAAACCAACACATCACATTGTGTTTTAATTAAAGGCACTAAAAGGCACAGTTTACATTTATTGTTGTGTTATAAATCCACACTTTATAAATCAACATTTTATTTAATTCAGAAACAATGCGGGATATAATGTAATATAGCTATTTGTAGTCCCTGAGTAATATTCAGTGAAACAATATTGCATTATGATAAAATTATACTGATGAGAAAAAAAGTACCACTTGCCTGATGTCACTAAAACACAGAGACGTTATTGTTGTATTAGGCTATGTTCACATTACAAGCCGTATTGTTTAATTCAGATTTTTTTCAGATCTGATTCGCATGTCATGAAGGCTCACATTCATAATTGCAAGTGACTCTAATGTGGATGCATCTCCACTGAAACGACACCTATGTGCACATCTTGGTCATACTTGTGCATTCATTCATTCATTCATTTCAAACAATGGATGCGATTTTAATGAAAGCATGCTTGAGTTTTTGCTCTGGAGGATAATCGTCCAGTAGAGGAAGGAAGAAAGACGCATTGCTTTAGCTGTTTTAGCAGCTGTTGCTAGCACTGGGGTGAAATCCCCACGCTGCAGGTGCTGACTGATGACATCAGTGAGTGCAAAAGGTCGCATGAATTCCAATTCTGAATGTTCTCATTCTCAGGTCACATGACCGCGTATTGAATATGTATCCGATTTTGGACCCCATATAAAAGTGAGTGACCTGATCCGAAAACATCAGATTTTTCCATTCAGACAGCCCTAAACAATAACAAAAAAAATCTGAAAAACATTTTTGTGTTTTCAGACAGCCCCTAAATATTATTATGAATAATAATAATAATAATAATAATACAATTAGATCTGAGAACATTACATTTTTGCATTCTGACAGCCATAAATGACAATAATAATAATTATAATAATAATAAAATTACTTCTGAGAAAGATCAGATTTTGTATTGACAGCCATAAATAATAATAATAATAATAATAATAACACAATTAACACAAAATCTGAAACATCAGATTTTTGCATTCTGACAGCCATAAATGATAACAATAATAATAATAATAATAAAATTAGATCTGAGAAACATAAACATTATTGTTTAGACAGTACTATATTATTATTATTATTATTATTATTAATAATAATTATAATAATTATAATAATAATACTTCTGAGAAAGATCAGATTTTTGTATTGACAGCCATAAATAATAATAATAACACAATTAAATCTGAAACATCAGATTTTTGCATTCTGACAGCCATAAATGATAATAATAATAATAATAATAATAATAATAATAAAATTAGATCTGAGAAACATATGACATTATGCTTAGACAGTATATATTATTATTATTATTAATAATAATAATAATAATAATAATAATTAAAATAAAAAGATCTGAAGAAGATTTTTGCACTTAGACAGCCCTAAAAATATATACTTTTTGATTCATTACGGTATTAGTTTTAAAAAAAAAAAAATTCAAATTTGCTTTTTTTTTTTTTTTTTTAACCATCTAAAAAATGTACAAAAACATTTTGTTTGGACAAAGTTTGAACACAGTCTTTGTTACAGTCTACAAATTTCCGTAACAGGCACCAGAAGCTCAGAAGTTAAAGATGTCCTTGTGACTAAAAGGACAAGTCAAGGTTCTTAAGCTCTTGAACCTCTCAGCTTGTTGCTTGGGTTCGTTTCTGCGAAGTCGTCGAGCTCTTTACACGAGCAAACATTAAGCATGACCTTAGTTCCGTTGCAATGAGAACATTAGCTCTCTATCAGGATTTAACATTGGTCAATATTTAAACTGAACTAACGTGCACTCAGATACAGTTCACTAATGCTTTGTTTGCTAGAACGGGCTATGATCAAACAAGTAATGCCACTAAAGTATGCTACGGCTGTTGATAATTCAGGTCCGCAAATGTTTGCGTTATTATCGCATTTTCCTATTTATTTTGCATGCTTGAGGTGTTTGTTTGTTTTTTTCAAATATGAACTGTTGCACTGTTCGCATGGAGAGACGTACTGTACAGCTCCTGTACTGCACCGTCATCACATGACAACTGTACGTATAATATCCCATTTTACAACATGACTCACGAGGATTTAATCCCATGCTGACGTTTACACCTGTAGACTGTAGGTTTCAGCTACTATACCGGTTTCTCTCCATGGCTTCACCGCTTGTCTTCTTCTACCTCATAAAGTTATCAAAATGCCCGGGAGCTACAGCACGCTACCCGTATTGTTTCACCGATGCTCTCGTGAATCACTCCTCATCTTTATATAAAGTTCACTGCTAAGAAATGAACCGGCGAGTTTAGACTCACCACTTGCATGGTCTTAGTTGTAAGCTGAGCAGCTTCCCTACATCCCTTGTGATTTCTAAAATGTGTCCCAAGTCAGGATCATTATACAGCTACGTACTGTATACACTACCGTTTAAAAGTTTGGGATCATTTTTGGAAAATTTTTATTGTTTTCCAAGGAAAATAATCTGAGTGGAAAATAAGCTGGCATAGTCCAGTCAAAATGGTTTTGATGGAAGTGATGAAAGTGTTCTTCAAACTTTGCCTTCATAAAAAAAGTCTATCAGACCGACGGCATTGTAGCTGTTCAAGATGATCTGATGAGATTTCACCTCATGCTCCTCTCTCACAAGACGGATTGGCTTGAGTAGGGTCTTCCTCAGTACCACACGGCCAGGCTCCTCCCACAACAGCTTGATGGGCTTCAGATCCGGAGACTTGTGCTGGCCGCTCCATTACGGTCCGAATTCTGGGTAACTTTAATTGTTCGTGAAGGAGGTAAAAATTGTTTGTGAATCGTATGGAAAACAAGGACACTTGCAAGTGATCCCAGACTTCTGAGCTGTAGATTATTCAGCTTTGTCCTTCATGCCGAGCTCTACAGCTTTAGACTGTTTACTGTTTTCCAGCTGATGACTGATTTGTTTAACAAATCCGATTCAAAACGATCAGACAATCAGAAAGGGGATTCGTCAGCATCAGAGAGAATGACTTCACCCGAGTCCTCAGCAATCCAATCCCTGTCGCTTTTACAGCACATCAGTCCTGTTGTCATGGCGGCAGTAGAGCATCCTGAGACCATTCATGTGTGGTGTCGCTTCTCAGCCAAGGGAGCGGGCTCACTCACAATTTTGCCTAAGAACACAGCCAGGAATAAAGAATGGTACGAAAACATCCTCGGAGAGCAACTTCTCCCAACCATCCAAGAACAGTTGGATGACAACCAATGCCTTTTCCAACACGATGGAGAACCTCGCCAAGTGGCTCGGGGAACTAAACATTGAAATTTTGGGTCCATGACCAGGAAACTCCACAGACCTTAATCCTATTGGCCGATCCTCAGGAGGCGGGAGTTTATCAGAAACTAACTAAGTCATGACGAACTCAAGCAACTGTGATTATGTAAGAACGTGGTGCCATCAGTCAGGACGTGGCTCAGAAGTTGACTGACAGCATGCCAGGGTGAATCGCAGAGGTCTTGAATAAGAAGGGTCAACACTGCAAATATTGATTCTTAATGTAATTGTCAATAAAAACCTTTGAAACGTGTGGAATGCTTGTAATTATACTTCAGTATACCATAGCAACATGTGACAAAAAGATCTAAAAACTAAAAACCGAAGCAGCAGACTTTGTGTAAATTTATATTCGTGTCACTCTCAAGACTTTCAGCCACGGCTGTACTGTAGTTCTGGTCCACGTGTTAAACGTGTGTCCTGTTAGCGCTCTCATCATCATCATCATCATTATTATTATTATTATGTCAAAATGGTGCCAATGCTTAAAAAATATATTCATATTCAGAATATCATACGGTCCCCACATAAAGGAGCCATTAGTCAGGTTCAAGACGCAGCAGCTGTCAATAATTATGTAATGATATAAAGCATAACTTCAGCTATGTGATGTTTTGGTTAAACCCACTTAGACATGGGTGTAAGTGAGATGAAAAGTTGTATTTATCTTAAAAATGGTTGGCATTGTGGTCGCCTGGCACCTCCGGGGTTGTGAGAATCGGCCTTCACGTCCGGGCTGTTTTTTGTGGGCGCACCAAACCGCCTGGGTATGTGCATGCGACTTGTGTGCCCCAGGTTCCCCAAGTTCCCCTAGTGACCCTATTATACAGCGTGAGTGGTAAAGATAACGGATGGAACGATACCAAAATAAATTGGGCAATCCTGGCTTATAGCTGCTCCACCACTAAGTGCACTTACTTTTAATAAAGTACTCGTTCTCAGAGTCTCAGAGCAGTATATAAACACGTCTATAAAGATCTGGATCGTTATAGTCAGTCAACAGTAACCTAAGCTTATACTACCTTCAACAGACTTCGCTAGCGTTGCATTTGAAGCAACTAAGAAATGCCAAGAGTTTTCCCACAGGGAGTGGTAGTTTGTTGAATTACTTTATTAAAATGAGCTTCTAAATATACAGCAGGAGTGCAAAGTTCAGGAGTAATGAAGTATTTTTGTATATTTCAAACTTTCAGAACAACCCTGGTTTACAATCCGGCCCAAATCCAAGGCATGTTTGCCTGAGAAATCTGCACCCTGGTCACTATTAAGTGCACTATTTTAGGGATCCTGAGCTCATGTGTAAAAGCATAATGCGCTGATGAAATCCTCCAACGCACTGGAAAAAATGCTGGCAACCAAACAGTGACGTCTATTAAATGTTTTGCTGCTTGCAGAGAATAGGAAGTTGGGCTTCATTTGGAAAACATTATATTATATTATATATTATATTATATTATGATGACCTACAGTAAGAGAGAAATCAATGGGATCAGAATATAGAGTATATAAGTGCGGTTACATTACACTTCAAAAATAAATCACAATCACAACCATGACCATGCTTTATTATAAAACTCTTTTAATAACTTTTATGTGAAACAGCAGACTTCCAGGCTGAACGTGATCACGGCGGCAGGCAGCGCTGGTTTAAAAAGTACCTGCAACGTGTGTTGTTAAAGTCATTATATCCAGTGCACTCACTTAATTCAGATAGGGATTTCTTTTTTTTTTTTTTTTTCCTTAAAGCCCGACGTGCAGGGTGCTATCGAAAGTCCTATAGGAGCAAGCGGCGCACTTTTTCGTAAGCTCCGAGGAAGATGAACCCGCCCAAGCTGATGAAGGCCATCCTGGGGATGCTCCCCGCGAAGAGCCTGCGAAAAAGGAAAGATGAAGTCAAGTAGTACGGAACTTTTCATCATTCATTTTTCCTCTGGGGCGTGAGTCGAGGTTAAACACCACCATTCTGCTAGGCATCATGCACGTGTATTCAGACCTGGGGCCAATATACTGTAGAATCGCCAAGGCATCTACCGGCATACTTTAGGAAAGTAGAAGAAAGGGGGCGGGGAAGCTGAACGCGCATCTAGCTGGGTCTGTGACACATCACGAGTGCCTGCTGCATCATAACCGATCATTTAAAGGTTAAAAAAAAAAAAGATTTAAAAAAAAAAAGTTGTTTTTTTTTGTTACTCATTTCTTGACCAGGATAACATGCCTGGATTTCCCTCCTCTAAAACATCCGACATGTTTTGTAAGAGGTCCTCGCAATAATAAAACAAATGTTTTTGTTGTCGTTGTTTTTTTTGGGAAGCTCAAGTTCCTGTCAGGGAGGAATGCGCACCGTTGATTCTGGAGGATGCAGAGGGCCATGAAAGTGCGTCCGTTCCCCCTCGGGGCTCTTTTCCACACAGCTGCTTTTGGTATTAGCGCTGGCCCTCGGGGCCTCTCCACACGACGGATAGCCAGATGACATTCACACACGTCCCTCAAGCATGCAGCCGCCCCCACCCCTCTCTCTCTCCCTCTCTCTCCCTCGTTGTCTTCCTCATCCTCGCCGCTCTCTTTTTATATCTCTGTATATTTAAACCCCTTCCCAATCTTTTCCGCAGAACCTCTTCCACGTGTCTGACTGAAAACGCTTTCTCACTTTGCGCCCTGAAAAAAAAAAAAAAGATTAAAAAGAGAAATTAAGAAACACCTGTTGGAGTTGGAGGGAGGGTGGGTGGGTGACATGAGCAAGGTCAGAAAGCAAGGCACGGGGCAGTTTACGAGCCTCGATTTAGAACGAGGGTCACGAGTGACCCTGGCATGCCCACTAATACATTAGTTTTGTCAACTGCAAAGCTGTACAAGGTGCCAAGCACGGCAGCTATCTCTCAACTATTCAGGCCATTTGCAGAATCCTGCGCGAGTCTTTCTGGATCATGTGTTTGCAGGCCTTCGACGTGCTCGCCTCGGCTTGTTAGTGCTCAAGATCATCTTGGAATCGGTTAGGCAGAGGAGGGTGTATACAGTGTGCGGAGGGGCTACATGCTGCATCGCCTTTTGAGTCAGCGTAGGTGGTTAAATGGAAAGTATAAAAGCCTTCTGGAAACTCAGCCTCAGTCTAATGCCACCAGGTCAGATAGCATACAAAAAAAAAAAGAAAAAAAAAAGAAAGAAAAATATATATCCCGCCAAGTGGAAAGACAGGGATTCCAAGTGGTCTATGATGACAGCAAAAGACCCCTTCACTCAAAGCTTGTGTCAAGTGAAAAAAAAAAAAAACATGATGTCATCCTGGGTTTTAGGGAACATACGGACAGCCAGCTGTATTGAGGAAATCTTCAGCTTTAATTATTATTAGACATGCCCTTTTCGTTCGGTTTCTGTGCTCCTTGGCGGTAGGTCAAGTGAGTCAGAGTTCTCGACTTTCACATTTCCTGCACCTGTTCGCTGACTCAAACCAACGTTATCACATCCAGTTACGAGTTGGCGTATCTAATCAGGACCTAAATTAATGACTGTATAACTGTTTGGTATTTCCCATAGAGGCCTGGACCTGATCTGAGCCATGACTCAATTGCGGGTCAGACGGTTCTTTTTTTTTTTTTTTAAATCAAGTTGAAAAAGTAGACGTTATCGTCATCCGATGAGCACTGACATGAAGATTCTACATGGCGCTGAAGCATCGTCTGAAAGAAGAAGCGCGAATCCAGGCTTGAAATAACGGCAGCGAACAGGATCTGCCTTGACGCTGGGGTTCCACAAACAGGGATACATTTTCTCTACATTTAGTATGCATAATATTGGATAGTAAACGATGCATACAGAAGGCAGAAAAATTGTCTCATCCATAGAAATATACAGTTCGGTAGCAATATATAGTTTAGCGATCCAGTACAAGGCATGTATAAATTATTAGTATTATTGTTATTATATATATATATATATATATATATATATATATATATATACATTTTTTCCTAATCTATTTAAACCCGCTTCCAGTCCTGTACAAGAGTCTTTTATTTATTTATGACAATGTAAAGGCAGAAAAAACGGCAAAGACAAGATAGGAACCATGAGGAACATCAACATTTACCTCCTTTTAAGGAAATGAATGTTGACTCTCTCTCAACAATTGCACTGTAATTACACTGTACATAAATCAACTTCATATCATAAAATGTCAGCATTGTGGACTTTTAGGTAGACTGTGATTCTTTTCGACATGTTCAGGAGAGTACCTGTAGCATCATTCAAATTACAAGAACATATGGTGGCCATACACAAAGCAGGAAGGATTTTAATACGGGAACGTTGGGGAAACCGTGATAGAAGGTGATGCACAGACTTGTCCATTTAAGAAAAGAAAAAAAAAAAAAAAACATTTTATATACATTTACATACACAGATACATTGTGTTAAGTCATATATACTTATGATACATATTTATCTACATACATTACTGGTGTTAAATGAAAGCGACTAATCTTTCAGTGGATTTCCCAGCATGCCTAGCGCTCAGGGCAGTGGATCGTGGATCGGGAGATTAACAGGGACCTTTTTAAATCCATGCGGCGCACAGTCCTCCACTGCAACTCTTCTGAACGGTGCAGTCGGGAGCTTCGACCCCGAGCCCTAGGGGCGGAGCTAAACATATGGAAGCACTTTCTGGCTCGACTGCAAATGTAGCCATTACCATAATTACAGCTTTGAAGCCGGCCAATTTGTACGAGGCACTCAGCTGCAGGAGGGCCTGCGCTCTTCCACTGAGTCTGTCTGTCGAAGGCACTTTTCCTCCTTCGCTGCGCAAAAGTTTTGTCCCCCCCCAGAGTTTATATGTGCAAATATACAGTACACTACCACTCAAGAGTTTGGCAATCACTCTCCAACTCCATGGTCCGATTTTTTATTTCTCTCTACACTGTAAAACGATACTGAAGGCGTTTCTCAAAAATACACAATGATCTCCTTTGAACAGTCGATATTGAGATGCATATCTGCTACTTCTGCTCTGTAAATCCTTCAGAACGGCTCTAATCTGAGGTGACGTTTGTTACTTGGTGATTCCTGAGGCTGGTGACTCTAAATGAACGTCTCCTCTGCAGCAGAGCTAAGATTTGGTCTCGCTTTCCCGGGAAGGTCTTCGTGAGCGACAGTTTCATCATCGTGCGGCTTGATGGGTTTTGCAAACGCACTCGACACACCATACTGTTCTTACGAGGACCGTTCCAGAAAGCCAGAGTCTTAAAATCACAACTGACCGCTGTTGTTCTTACATAATTACCTAAATCCATGTGTGTTATTTCATCCGTTTTTGAAATCCCTGGTTTAAGTTGTAGAACGTGGGAAAATAAATCACTAAACAAAAGCAAAGAATCTGCAAGTGATCTCAAACTTTTAAATGGTAGCGCGTATATTCTTATATATCTTACAGGTATCACCATTTTTTCGATTTCATTGCAATACTAAACAAACTCCTGTATTACAGTTTCACAGACAGAAAACGTGGTTGCAATTCTTTCACATTTTACCCATCAGCTATAGATTCACCTCCTAACGCAATGTTTCTCGTTATTCAAAGCTCACAGCTCTAAGTTTAATCAATATCTTAAACCAGCTAGAAGTCGGCCAAAAAATATACCCAACATTACATATGGTACAAGGGTAAATATATGGACGACGAATTTGGAAGAAAATGCCATGTCCTCATAAGGAGAGACACGTGGAAGAGTGAAAGGTTCTTACTTTAAGAAGAAAACTAGTCCATTTCTACTGGACTGTCTTGTCTTACTTTCCGCAGGCACTTAACGGAAGAGCAGGGCAACAAATTATTGAATAAATACAGTGTATGTAAGCGAACGAATGAATGAAAGAATCGTTGTCGTCGGACAGTCGCGCTCAGTCCGGTCGGCGATTTAACTGCCTATCTTGGCAGGTGTGTATGCGTGGCTTGTACTCACCCGAACAGACCCCGACACTTCCACACCTCGTACAGAACCAGAGGGATGTTTCCACTGGCCGTAGAAGTACCAGCCTGTGAAAGGAAGACAGCGAGAGCGTGTGAATGATCTACGATTCTGTGCGCTCTTACACATAAACACACTCGGCCAGGCTCGCGCGGGTACAAGAAGCCTCTTTCATTAGCACAGGTGAGGAATTCCAGTTAACAGGGTAAACAGGAGGAAAAGAACAGCCAGAACTCAGCACCTTCCTTTCCTGCTTTTTCACACTTCATTCTGTCGGTACGCGGCGTGATGAGACGCAGGTGCAACACAACGGAACCGACACTTACCCCGACAATGCTGAGCGCACAAAGACTTTCTTAGAAATGACTTACCAAAATATATATATATATATATATATATATATATATATATATATATATTTTTTTTTTTTTTTTAACTATTTCCAAATCTATAAATCATTCACTATTGAGCTCGTTTATAGCAGACTTGTGCGATGAAATTACAAGCAGAACAGGTGAGGACAGAGATGGAAAAAACAGACCTGCCATTCTTTATGCACTTTGCAAAGGAGCTCGATATTTTAACATCAGATTAAAAAAATTAAACATCCCCCATAAATGTTAAAAAATTCCGTAAATGTTGAATATTAACCAACATCCCTGGAAGTCCAGCCCCCTTTTCCTCACCCTTTATTAGCACTGTTTTATCTAGCACCACATCTGGATTCCTGCTAATACACCGACTCGCTTTCTGTCAGAACAAACAGACAACATTTCTTTTTCAAGCTAAATTTCTTAAGTTAAATAGCATCTAATAAAGTCTGACAGCGTAACCCTGTTTGACTTAGCTGGCAGCAAATATACATATCGTTAACGACCGTTGACCAAATATAGTTAGAAATGTTCAGCCGAAAGAGGAAAGCGCAAGAATGTTGTGTGAAAATGTTTCAAAAGCTCATAACACAGACATATGGTCAGCTGTTTAAATCCTTCCAACTTCTAGGCAGATGTTTAGGTCAGAAATCAGGAAGAAATCCAGTTTCATTCGTATTAATACGTCGGTGTACCTCAGGGACTAATCTTAGGTCCGCTGCTCTTAAAAAAAAAACACCATCAAATTCCTTCATTCTTACATAGAATCCTGAAAATGAACTAATCTAGATTTCCTCATTACATCTCCTTTAACATTTCTTCAGTTCCTGATGCTAAGATAAAAAAAAGTTGAGCTGGCTGTTTAAGGTGTGTAAGCACGGCGTCAATACAAAACTATGCATGGCCCCGTAAGGCTCTTGAATAGAGTGTACTTTTTTTTTTTTTTTTGGTTGTTGTTGTTGTTGTTGTTGTGAGCGTAGGCCTCAGACTGCTCTGACATCTACAGTTTGAATGAATGTCAGGCATGAACACACACTGTTTTTTTAGTCTCAAACGGACAGGAGAGAGAGAGAGAGATGAAGTGTGTGCGTCACTCGAGTCCTTGGCTCCTTCTTTTCTGTCTTGCTCTATTTCTTTGACTATCTGAGCATCTGTTCGTAGTTTGTCTGCATTAGAGATTTCTGTTTGTTCAACTTTCTCTCCCTGTCTGTGAGCCATCCGTAGACGACACTTTAAACAAGTGTCATATTTTCACGTCTATATACACTGACTCGCCAAAAACAATGACAACAACAATATTTTTTTAAAAATCGCCGTTTCCGACGGGTCAAATTATTTGGCCGCATCGAGCAAAGCAAAGAACTAAGGAGACTTAAAGGTACTGGAATTGCGTTAAGAACCTTTCAACACATTGTTAAAACCTGGAAGGAGTGTGCTGAACCAATAACTTTTTGGAAAAAGAAGAAAAAAAAAAAAAACATCACTTCAATGGACATCACTTAAACACTTGGTGAAAAAAAAAATCTACAGTAAAAACCAGAGCTTTGTTAAATAATGAAAGTAAAAGCATTTCCCTACACACACACACACACACACAGAATGTGATGGGAGCGCACAGGAGTTTGACTAAGCAGCTGTGTGAGCATAAAGATTGGATCTTGGAGTGATGGGAAAAGGTCATGTGGTCTGATGAGTACAGACACTACTGACCCTATTCCTGAGCAATCGTTAAGTAGTGAAGCGCTGAGTAGTGAAGCGATGCACCCATCATGCATGATACTCTGGAGGCAGTGTTGTGATCTGGAGTTGCTACAGTTGTTCAGTTCTAGGCTCAGCAACGTTATGTGGCAATAAAATGAAGTCGGCTGACCACCTGAATGTACTAAATCACCAGGTTATCACATCTTCCCTGATACAGGAGTATTCCAGGACGCAAAAAGAGTGGTTCTGGGAGCATGAGGAAAGATTTTCACACATGAATCTGCCACATTGTGTGCAACTTTTATTTATTTGTATACCAAGCAGCAGTCGCTGTATACTGAAGTGCATTATGTCTGTTTTTCTGCTTTAGATTTTTGTGTGTGTGTGTGTGTGTGTGTGTGTTACTGTCTAACAAGTCTGGCCAATCGGCTCTTATCTTCCTCATTAGCGAGGCTTTTCCGTCCTGGAGAATTGTGAAGCTTATGTGATGTTTTTTGTTTTTCCCACCACCACTCTGTTTAACCGCTGGACAAAAACAACCCAACCGGGACCAAGCACCACTGCCATGGAATAGCATCTCTCCTCCATGCTACAGTATACTCTCACCTTAGCTAGCATGATCCTCGTCTTGGCCACGTCCAGAGGAGTCGTAACAAATGCTGCGACCCCACCTAAAAGAAACAGGAATTTCACCGAATAGCTGTACTCCAGTATCATTAATTAAATACATGGTGCATGTAAACCCCTAAACACCTACAGTTCTGCTCAACTTTCACCCGCATAACATGTATATTTATAGGAATGCATGCACAAACATTCGCACACATGCGTGTCGTGTGCGTGCAGATGGACGGTGAATTATACTTCCTATACCGTGCATTCCTACGCTGGAGCAGATGGCTAACATCGTTCAAGTTTTTTTTTTCCCTCTTTTTCTTCAGCTGTAGTAGCGAAACAGGATTGTTCGTTCGAGTGGTCAAGGGCAGCACAAAGGATGTAACACACACACACACACATAGTTCCCAGGCCAGACTTAAACTCCAGGTGGACTGGCAAGCAGCCATGGCTTTTTCTCCTTTGGGTGAAATGTTCAGCTCTCTTCCATTCTTTCTCTCTTTCTCTATAGATTCCTCTCTTAGCTCCTCCCGCTCTCATTTCTCTTTATGCCCATTTTCTTTCCGTTTCTCAACGTCTAGGTGCTTCTCGTCATCGTGACCTAGGCGGAATTCGTAAGGAATGAAGTTGGGAGAAGTTTCTGCACTCCTGACCCTGACCTCGGCTTAGACGCTTCACCCTCCCTCCCTCCCTCCCTCCCTCCCCTCTTCCTTCCCTCTCTCCTTCTTTCTCTTTCTGAGATGAGGCTAATCCCACACACCTGCAACAGCTCCACAAACTGCAGCTTGCCAAGAGTCCAGCCGTTCCCCCTGCCTCCTCCGCCACTGAGTCTTCAGAGAGAGAGAGAGAGAGAGAGAGAGAGAGAGAGAGAGAGAGGATTACTACAACTAATACATGCAGAAGAACTATGAAAAAAAAAAAACGTCAAAAGCCCAAGGGCTCGCTCGGGCGATGGGAACCAGACAGAGAAGCCATCTTTACATTCACTACGCTGAGGTCATCTCCTCATTTTCCCATGAAGACAGAGGAACAGAAAGACAGGCCAGGCAGAAAGGAATCGTCTCTGCAGGTACACCTGAGATTTTCTACTCAGTTACGTGTATACTTAAGTATAAGTATTCACAACATAAGGCCTTCATAGTGTGCAAGGTTTTAAGCGGTTGATGATAAAATCATATGCAATGCAATAATTCTACACAGTACTTGTCCAAAAGTCTTGAGCCCCGAGTCATTTTGCTTCCGAAGAATGAGACTTTGAGGAATAGTTCTTCAGGCTTCCTGGAGGACATTTATTGTCTCCCATTTTCAGTCCAGTCCCTGTACCTGAGCAGTTTCAGAGGAATGTTGGGGTTTTTTTTTTTTTGTTTAGTTTTTTTGTTTGCTTGGCCTCTCAGTGACCTATGAATCATTCAAGCACTGAAAAAACAAAACATCTAACTTAAGACATGAACCAGTGAGAAACAGGTGCAGATGATCAGGCCGGTGATTAGTGTACTGGTGATGCTGAGAGTGACGCTGGTGGTTGGAACAGACGAGAGGGGAAATGAGGTTGCTGCTGAGGTTGTTACATAAACAACCAGTTTTTACAACACAAATTGTATCTTGCAGCCGGTCTTGCAGTAAAACATTTGATCCTTTTTGTTTTTTTCATTTCTCACTCACTCATCGTCTACACCGGTTAATCCTGGATTCAGGGTCATGGGGGACTTGGGGCACAAGGCGGGGTGCACCCTGGACAGGGTGCCAATCCATCGCAGGGCACACAGAAACACTCATTCACACACTACGGCCAATTTGGGAACGCCGATTAACCTAACCTACATGTCTTTGGACTGTGGGAGGAAACCCGAGTACCTGGAGGAAACCCACCAAGCACGGAGAGAAGATGCAAACTCCATGCACACAGAGACGGGAATCGAACCTGGCTGGGAATCGGACCCGGACCCTGGAGGTGCAAGGCGACACCATTTTCCTCCAACCGGAGTTGGTTAATTTTTGGCTGAGATCTTGTATCGATGACGGGAGAGTTGAACTCCCGCTTCGTAACGTCTTCTCCGCCAAAGCTTAAGGAGTTTCAGTGGGGTTCAGGGTCAGTACTCAGAGTCCTCAACGTTCCAGAACTACTCTTTCACAGCCGGAGTCCTGGAATATTATTGTGCTATCCGAGAAGAAGAACTCTGTAGATGTGATCACATTCAGGTCGTCAGCTGACTTCACTTTTTTCCCCACATTATTCCTCTGGTCAAACTCCGCCCTTCACAAGCGACCGGCCATGCACTGCTTGCGCCTGTACAGTAGTTCATTCCTTTAAAAGAACGTCTGAGGGTCAGTACTTTTGGTTTTGAGTGTTAAGGAAACATTGTAACAATTATCGCCGTTCGCATGGTACATCGTTCAGACGATACACAACCGGTGCCGCAGCAGGATTCTCCCACAGTTCATGTACGACAGGATGTGATGCATTCAGCTAGACATGTGTCACCCAGCTGTTGCACACAGGCACACACATTCACACACTCCCCATCCCAAATCAATCCTGCCAAAAAAAAAAAAAATTTCACCACAGAAGTGTTTCAAATCGAGCACAAGGATGTCACGGCCTTTTTCGCCCAAACTTCAAACGAGTGACGGACACAAAAGCAGCTCTGATATTCTCGCTGGGTTTCTGTGCTTCTGAAGGCCGTGGCAAGAGCGACAGCGAGGGAGGAAAATAGCACCGATGCTCGGCTAGCTGCTCTCCGCAGATGGCCGGGAAGGAACGAGGGAAAGGACGAGGGAATGCCTTTGAAAACGCGTCAAAGGGAGTCCAATGAATGGCACGTCTTATTCCGTATGAGGGGGCGAACATTTCACACTCCACGCTGAGATCCAGCTGTGATCCGCTATTGTCCTGGAGAGACTCTCTCCCTCTCTTTCGGTTTGTCTTTCTATCTTTCAATCTCTCGCTCTCTTCATGCTCATTAATCGTGTGTGTCTGTGTGTGTGAGAGAGAGAGAGAAAACGAAAACCTGGTATCCATCAGTCAAACAGCTGGTGTCGGTGATTACCGTTATTCTGTGCCGCTTCAACCTTTTATACAAATTTCCACACACTAAGTATAGGTGAAAGTTAAAACCTGTCTCTACTTTTATAGGTCGGCCTGCTCTCTTTTTCCCCCCTCAAAGGAATTTAAACTGTTTTATTTCCTTGTTAAACTAGGTCTCTTGCTTAGAAAAAGCAACAAACGAAAAGTTTCTTTTCTTTTACAAAGTGAATATATCTCACAACTTCCTCATTCCACACTATTGAAAATGCTATTACATTCAAAATCTTGATCTTTTTTTCCAAATAAAAATCTCTCTCTTTATCCTGACTATCCAGGCTTTTTATGTCCAGATGTATAATTTTTCCTCAGCACAAATCTTCACAAGCACATTTTCAGATCCTGCATTCTTGAACTACTTCACCTGACATGTAATCCATCCATCCATCCATCCATCCATCTAGAAACCTCTGGAGTCCTACTAGAGATCGTGCAGGTCAGTGGTGACCGGTGTATTTAATCCCATTTGGACAACCATGGTAGGACCTCCGGTCAACATTCACACACTGCGGGCAACTTCAGAACGTTAATTAGTCCAACCTGCATCTCTTTGGATTGCGGGAGGAACACAGACACAAACAGAGACACACCGAGGTGGGAATCGAACCCAGGACCTGACATGCAGTGAATTGAGAGCATATCGATCGGAGTTTCACTTTTCAAGCTACATTACTTAAAATAATTTTTTCTTTTTTCTTTTTCTTTTATTATAATATTCTTTTGGATACATTAAAATATTCATTTTAATACAAATTTCGTATACATTAAAATATAAATGTATTTTTTTTTCTCTGGACCAAGTGGCGGTTCATATGGAAGTATTTCACGTCCTACTTTTAAAAGTTTTTCTAAGCACTTAAAAAGCACAAGCACATTGTGTTGTTTATTTTATAAAACCTTCTGTCTTTTAATTTTTTCAAAGTGAAAATTTTGCCTTTAATAACTGAAAGTTCCTCACATTTTCTACTTTTTAATAGTTTTCATGGTTTGTTTGCAAAACCTAATGCCCCTTATCTATCTATCCATCTATCTATCTATCTATCTATCTATCTATCATAATTAAAGCCGTTTTAAATCCTGAAGACTTTGATGTTGTTCAGTCTGAATGTGTGTCCCTCATGTCTCTCTTCATCTCTCTCCCTCCTTCCTGCTTTTCTCTTTCTCTCCCTCGTAACTAACCCTGAGTCAGCATGTCCTGCGTTTAACAGTCTGACAGGTGGTTCGATGTTTCTTAGGCTTTTACAATCACACACATTGCCTCTCCTCCTCTTCTTCCTCCTCCTCCTCACCTCTCATTTGTTCATTTCTTCTCTTCTCTTCTCAACCACGAGGCCAAAAGCGCTAATGGAATTTTGCGCTCTGGGCCCGGAGACATGATGTCATCCCGCCGATGTTGGCCTTTTCAAAGAGAAACGGCTTCACCGTGGCCAGGCCGCGCTGACGGAGGTGCGTGTGTGTGTGTGTGTGTGTGTGTGTGTGTATATGAGAGAAAGGGAGAGAGCAGGCCACAGAGGCGAGAGCTCATAACCTATTATGAGTGTGTTTTATCACGGCTGCGTCGTGATTCAGTGAGGTGAGCAGTAATACCCCGTCTGAACACATTAAACATGACCGGCTATAAAGCAGCCGTTTTATCGTTACAGGGCGAATTACGTCAGGCAATTAGAGCAGGAGAAAGTGACCGAGACAACAGAGAGACAGGGACATACCTTTAAATATTCCCAGAGAGGAAACTGCACCAAAGAGAACGGGATCTGAAAAAGAAAAAAAAAAGAAACAGACAAACAAATCTCAGTTACAAAGAAATAAAACATCATAAATAAATAAATTGATAGACAGATAGATAAATGAATACATAAATAAATAAATAGACTCCTCTTTTTACTTCATGCAACACAATATTTCTTTCATGCAATAAGTTAAAAATAAAGCAAAATTACATTTACACTTTTTGCTTGCATATTTCCTAGTATCCATTTTACAATTCTCAGTAAACAAATAAACTGATAGATAGATAGATAAACTCTTAATTGTTTTTACATAACATATTTCTCAAAATGGATTTTGATAAACAGATAGATAGATCTCATTTTTTGTGTTATAAAAAACTATTCCCCAGTTTGCCGTTTAATAAATAACAAGAAAATAAATAGATAGATAGATAGATAGATAAATAAATAAATAAATAAATAAATAAATAGTTTTGCCAGGTTATTTTCCCACTATCCGTAAAGAGAGTGTGAGAATCTGAGTGTGTGTGAGTGTGTTTGTATACTCTCTCTCTCACACACACACACACACACACACACCGACACACACACACAGAGCTGTAGTCAAGAGCTTTGTTGAATTTATTGGACAGATAATCTAATTCTGCTCTCTTTCACGGTAAACATCGGGCTGATACAGCTGCTGGCTTCAGAGTCAAGAAAGTAATCAGGATGAAGCACACACACACACACACACACACACACACACACACACACACACAAACAAACTTGTTAAAATAGAATGAGAAAGAGAATAGAGCACACGGAGGGAGTGGCAAATTGAGAAGGTGTGTGTGTGTGTGTGTGTGTGTGTGTGTGTGTGTGTGTTAAAAAGCAGCCGTTGGCCAAGCAAAGGAAGAGGATTTCTATGATTTACAGCATTCTGTGAAATGACTGCACATTAAACACATGTGGTCTGACATATATTACTAGCAGAACCAACTTTCCATCAACACACATTCTCTTTCTCTCTCTCGCTCACACACAACTGCTTGCATTCTGATCACGAAGTGAGAATAAATCACCGACATTAATTACCTGGTGTGATTAAAAAAGTTCTAGACAGTAAAACACTTAGATAATGATCAGTCAAGCAATTTCAGTGTGTGTGTGTGTGTGTGTGTGGAAAGTGAGTTGACGGTGACACCGTTATTGAGTGTGATTGTCAGGTACTTTATCATTCTCAGATAAAGATGGCCCTGTGCCTGTGTGTGTGTGTGTGTGTGTGTGTGTGTGTGTGTGGTTGAAGTGTAAGCACCGTATTAGTATTCTGCAGCTTCTTGTTCTGTCACATGCCCCTAACCGCTCTCGTGGCATCTGGACAAACAGACGTCAAAGCGTATTTAGAGTGGAGCGGACTGCAGCGACAGTTGGCGTGCAATTTAACAAATGACTTTAATAGGTCAGAGCGTGCAGGTTGCACACTGATGAGTCCAGGTTCATTCACTCCGACTCTCCCAAAAAATCTACCCGAGTTTAAAATTAATACAGGACCTTAAAATGACAACCTCTGCATACACTTTATTTTTTTTTTTTAGACTTCTTGCTAATCCCCGCCCCTAACAAGCAACTGACCAATCACAACTTAGCAACTCTTAATAAACGACTAGGGATGTTAATGATTTCCCGTGAATCAATTATTTGCTGTTAAAGAATATGACCGATCGAAATGTATTCACCAATAACCTTTGTTTTGCGTAATATTTCTCCGTAGCGCTCATATCTATTAACTCGTGCGCCACAAGAGGGCGCACCTGCAGTGCGAGTCGAGAACGGTACTCGATATTGTAATTGACATTTTTTTTCAGCTACCTTGTTTGTAAATAAACACAGAGACGGGAGCAGGATCGTACCGCGTTTATTCTCTTTATTTAAACGATGAAACGATTATATTTTCAATTATGCTACTATATTTGTTAGCGCATTAAAATGCTAACAGATATGGAAATGAATGCAGCTTTAAAAACATATGCCTCTTGCCATCATTAATTCTTAATGATTAATTGATTATTTATTGTTAAACTGGTTCAGCTATCAGGAAAAACAATATGATTATATATACACAGTATATATAGTATATTTGAAAAGTATTATTGACTTCTGGATATCATATTACATAAATAAATTAATAAAATGAGTAAAATAACATTTATCAAGCCCGAACTGAAGGCTGGACAAGTCTTTTTCCTGATTGTGATCAAACCTATTAATAAACTCTCGACTTCCGACCGTGTGACTCACAGAACATGATAAAAATGTAAAGAATTTTCCTGCCCAGGACCCACTGGAATTTAATTGTGTTTCACCCATAAAAACCTGTTCTCTTTGTTACTCCTTATGATCTGTTAATGTCTTGCCCTTGCTGAGTGACAGGTCTATGAGGAACCAGAAACCTTTTTTTCCTGGAACTCTGGAATTTTGAGCGCACCCGGGTCGATTTGAGTTTTTGGCCAGGAATTTCCGGATCGGTTTTAGTTCCTGCTCCAGCGTGGGTGCATTTTTGGTCAAACAAGCAATTGGAACTAACAAAGATTGCCAGTTTCATATAATTTGCCTGCTGTTGTCTGAAGGTAAGTCACACAGACAACTATGCCAATGTCTTCTTGTGACTCCAGGGGGTTGGGGGTTCAAATCCCATCTTCAACCTATGTGACTGTATGTTCTCCCTGTGCTCGGTGGATTTCGTCTGGGTTCTCAAGTTTCCTTCTACGGTTCCAAGTCATGTGTTGTCGCGCTGACTGGCGTTTCCAAATTACCCACAGTGTATGACTTGAGTGTTTGTGCTTGTAGGTTGCCAAAAGGTAAGCTCACCAATGTCGCTTTCCCTTTCAGCTATGAACCCTGGTGTGAAGTCATGGATCATTTTGTCAGCCTTCACTTAGCAATGTTGGCTCAAATTAGACAGATAGAGGGATTGTTTTTTTTTTTTTTCCTTTTGGACTGAACTTTCAGGATTCAGTGAAACTTTCTTTAACCTCGGTTCATCCATAAATGGGCAAATGTGTGGAATAAATGTTGGTTGAAACATGCCCACTTATCTCGGTTACCAAAAGCTAGCGGTTAGATTGAACTTAACTAAAATGCCAAGGTGGCTAACGTTAGTTTATATGCTGAAGCACTAGATTCACATCTTTCCATCTTAACTCCTACTTCTCTTGTCGCGAGTTAAACTACAACGATTCCAGTTAGCTAAGCTTGCGGTTTTTGACACCTGCCTTACGCCCCAAGCATGTTAATATGAAAAGAGTTACTGTACATACAAATTCACTGCCGTACATTTGTAAATCTACATAAGTAGAAAATCTAGCTATATAGAGACCAAAACTGCTTTTTGTACCATACTGTAAACGTGTATTCCTGTTGTGAAGTTGCCCATTTTAATGTGAAGATTTTGGGGGATTGACTCACTATTTAGAGACATTCCCCAGTGGACAATCAAGGAACTGCAGATTTTGGAACTTCCACACTGACTCAATTTTCAGAACCAGAGGTCGTGCATCAGAACTTCCCTGAACAACAGAAACTAATGGGGTGGAGCTTGAGATACAAGTCACATGCTTGTGTTTTTTTTTCCCCTAAAGTGTAGCATTTCCTTTTATACAATCTCCCTGGTTTTCTTGGCATTCCCGCGAAGTCATATAAACAATACTGCAAATGACCGTCTACTGTTTGAATACTGTAGATTCACCCCAATATGACAAACTTTTTGGGAAAGAAAACTTTTTTTCCCCCCTGAGACCTCAGCAATTGTGTGTAACGGGGACATTTTAGTAGGTACTTACAAAGCTTGTGTTTTGTAGTGATCAGTGATCAGAACCTAAAAGGTCCATCTTACTGGATCCTGCTCTGAAAGTAAGATCAACAGACCTGCTATTAAAAAAAAAAAAAAAAGCACAAAAATTTGTAGTATAGATACTACTAAAAAGTATAGTATAGATGCGCTTTCTCCTGTAATTTCAGCATTTCCAAAGGAAACGTCCCAGGTTACAATCATTTACAGCTACATGCTTTTTTTTCTCAAAATGTAGTTTTTCTACAGATTTCCAAGATCTGCACTGGTTGCATCTTAAACGTTTCACAAGACACACACCACTATTCCAACTTCAAGACCACCCTGTAAAAGCAGACTATATAGTGAGGAGAAGGGTTTGCGCTTTCGAACAGCATAAGGCCCTGAATATGAATCTGGACCTCCCTGGTCAACAGCTGTGGCTTTTTACAGCCGACACACACACACACACACACACATGGATACACACACACGGATACACGCAAAAGAATTTCTTTTCAAAATATGAGAAGTCACAACTGACAAGAAAGCAAGACGGACTGAGGGGAAAAACTAAAAACCAGAGACAGAAACGCTGAGGTAGGCAAAGAAAGAGGCGAGAGCTAATTATTTTTCATTATTTTCCATAATTATTTTCTGCTCTGTCTGAAAGAATGAGTCAAATCAGCGCCACTGGCGGAGAAGCCTACGGTGGAAAAAATGAGCTTCAAAACAAAGTGATGATTCCACATTTCTGAAAAATCATCTCGTAACCTACATGAAAAAAAAAAAAGTTCAATCTGAATAAGTCATTATTTGGGATATTTAATCTCTCACTCCGATGCGGTCCAAGGAAAAGCGTGCGTTATGTCGCCACGGTGGTTAGAGGACATGGCCACAAACACGAATACAGCGGAGTGTGAGGGCCAAGGGGCACATTTGCATGGGTGGGTTTGTAGAAATCCCACAAATTCATGTCTAATCCCCAATTTATTACCTGCTAAAGAGCCCTCAGAGCCGTCGGCTCTGCAGCACGGTCTGGACTTGACAGTGTCAGGGTGAAAAGCAAATCCTGGCTAGTTAATAAATAGTAAGGTGACGTTAGTATAGATACGCCTTCTCCTGTAATTTCAGCATTTCCAAAGGAGGCTACAATCAAAAGTGTGTACAAGGTTAGTGGTTAGCACTTTCCACCTCCGGTGCATATGGATTTCATGCTCTTCTCGATCTTAGCCGGTTTACACTCCAGTTGTTGATTGGCATTTCCAAATTTTCCATAGTGTAGGGTTAGATGTTTGTGTGTGTGTGTGCGCACTTGTGTGGTGCAACAAGTTGGTACCCCATCCAAGGTGTATCCAGGCCCGTTGCAACTCTAAACAGGGTTGTGCAGATATCAGAGGGATGGACAGAATCTACGCCCCAACTCCTAGAAATGTCCACCAGAGGAACTTTTTCAGGAACCAAAACAATTTTTCAAGGACCTTTTCAAGAAAAGTTCCCTTTCAATTCGGGTTCCTTCTCCAGAGAGGGTACTTTTCTGCAAACCAGAGACCATTTAAAATACAAGCTTGACCTAACGTTCGATCTAGGTCGATTTTTATGGTACGAAATGCAAAGCAAACGCTTCGGCGACGATTTCATTTCTAAACAAATCGGCTTCAAGATTGATTCGAGAGCCACATGCTTGACTTTGAGGTCAGAACCATAGCTCGGTCTTTTGTATACATCTAGAAAACGAACGAAAGTTTTCTCGAGTCAACGCCAGGTGTAAAGTTTCACACCATCGTTGCGAAATCGCGAGCTCGAAGCTCGACACGTCTGCTAGTCGGGTCTGTAGCCAAAACCGCAGAAAGAAACTCAAGTGCGTTCAGCTGCCCTATGACACCGCAGAAGATATGGTGTCTGCCTCCGTTGATTTACTCGAGAGACCTTATGATGGTACATTAGGCATCGGCTTCCAAACATGGTGGCTGTTGTGCAGTAGCGAAGACGTTAGTAATGGGGAAATTTCGGGTAAACCGGCTACAAAACGTCTCCGTTCTCCAAACAAGTCTCCGCTCATATTCCTGAAAGGGGTGTAGCAAAGTGGAGACAGCTCTCCCATTGAACCAGCAAGGCTTCATGAGCTTCACGCAACAAAATCCATTACACACACACACACACACACACACACCTCTCCTTCTTCCTACACCCACTTCTTCTTATTCTTTCAGATGAATTTGTTTAAACCACAGCTGCAGGGATGGGTGCATCGGCAAAAAAAAAGAAAAAGAATGCACAAAATAGACAAACATCGAGTCAGTTGCTGGTATGCACAGGTTCGTGCTGCCAAGTCGCCAGGTGACAGCTGCTTTGTGATGAAGAATGGAGTTAATTAAGAGAGCACCGGGGAATAAATCAAAGAGAACGTTAGGTCGAATGGAAGAAAGACAGATCCTGAGAATTGATATGCAAAGAGATCTGTCGTGGCCAAGGCAAGACAAACCAGTTTTGTCTCCGGAGTGATTTACGAGCCTCTTCACAGGTGCAGGGTGTGCGTGTGTATATATACAAGTGTGTGTGTGTGTGTGTGTGTTCACACATAAAAAAAATATTTGCAAATGTATGTCTTCTCGCTGGCAAGATAAACCGTATAAACCGACACCCGCGCCCATGTCCATTTTAACAAGACGGCATCGAATTCTGGCCAGTAACTCGCAGTGTGCGTCATGACATCGGGCGCTGTTAACATGCACTTCGTCATGGACGCTTTTCTTTAATCTCTTCTTGCCCCAAATGATCGATAAACGGCACTAAATCAGCTTCGTTATCGTCGACCGTTAATCCGTTAAAGTCTGGAAAAACGGATTAGTGAATCGATCCAATAATGAACTCGCCTTTAAAATAAATAATAAAATCAATGGTGAGACGAGGCGGGTCAGGGCGTCAGAGTGCACGCCGTGACGTTTCACGTGCACCCAGGTCATGAGAGGGCGTGTCCCAAAGCAAGTATTCTGCATGCTGACTGAAGACTCAGGACCTATTTACAGTATGGGTTAATCAAGCACGCAGGATTTCCTTTAGGTACATGTTGATTCTTCATTGAACGTACAAACAAACAAACAAAGATCTTAAATGTGCATGTGTTCTTAAATTCCTAATGCAGTTCAACACAATTTCCTCAAACGAACTAAAACAAAAAGTCCTTAATAGCTCTTTATCAATCCGTGTACAATAGACACACCCTTAAGGGTTTTGCCATAATGATGAGCATTTGTAGTTTAAAACCCTAATTTAGAGCTTTAGGGATTACAGAGAGCAGGGTACCGTTTACATAAGGGGAAAATTGCTAAATCCTTAATTAGCTTTTTTTTTTTTTTTAATCATGGTTCTAACATGTACCGTGTCTTATAAGTGACATGAAAGCTTATGGCGTTTCCTACAATAATAGTGATATGATTTAAACCAGAAAATAAATGTAAATGTTGCGGGAAGTGTGTAGAGAATAATGCTTAATACTAAGTGAGAATTTCAAGAATTCGATAAAATTCAACAAATCCCTCTCACACACCCCGACGTCCCAGCGATCACAAGTACCAGTTTGAATAAAAGTGATATCCAGCATTAAAACATGGCAACCAAAATATGACAAAAATAAATAGGTAAATAGAATAGAAAATCGAAAATCTAAACTATTAAATTAATAAAGTAATTTCCTTAAAATATGAGTAATAATGCTCAATGATGAGCTCGCAACAGAGTACTGTATAACAAAAGAAATTGTGACCCTACTGTGACCTCATATAAGGAGAGCCCCTCCCCCGGGCTTGTTGCTCAGCTCTGCCGTTCTCTTGTGGGCGGGGCTCAGCAGTAACTCATTTACATAAACACTGAAATGGCACATTTGACGAAGGAGTGACGTTTAATGTATGGAAAAAAAAAACTGTATCTGAGGGATATTTTAGCTGGAAGATCAATACAAGCACGTTGGTGTAGTTCTGAGACCTGTGTTCACTTATTAAATATGAGACCTTTAAATGCTACGCTTGTTACCAAATGAGTAAATAATAAAGCATTCTGTGGTGTGCTGTTGTAGAAAAAATAATCAACAATCCAATGCTGGATGCGGCCTGACAGGAAGCGAGTGTTTATTACATGATTTCTATTTATTTGTTTTGTACAGGACAGCCTGGAGAGTTTTTTTTTTTTAAGTCTCACAGGAAACTTGATTTTAAATCAATGTTTTTTTTTTGTTGTTTTTTTTTTTTTTATGAAATCCATCACATCAGATCCCCGTTATAAACAAGACAAAACTCTCAGCTGTCTCTCTTCCTATTGGGAAAGTGGAAAACACAAATTGTCCCCTCCGTTATCAGAAAACTGAATCTTACTATAAAATGTATTCTTTGTGTTTCAAATCTGATTTAAGAGCACACGCCTTACACTGCAAGCAAAACTCAAGTCTGCAAGTTTAATAGATATGCTTGCAAAATAAAACCTTTTGCCCTCTACCTTGAAAGATTTTGTACAAGTTGTAACACAACACCATCAAATCACAGAGTAGACAATGACACCAGCCAATCAGAGACTGGAGGAGGAATAACATTAGGGAATGAGAGAATTAAAGATAACATCGGCCAATCAGAAATTGGAGGAGGAATAACACCAGGCAATCAGAGACTGGAGGAGGGACAACACCAGCCAGTCACAGACTGGAAGTGGGACAAAACCAGCCAGTCACAGACTGGAAGTGGGACAACACCACCCAGTCACTTATTGGAAGTGGGACAACAGTAGTCAGTCACAAACTGGAGGAGGGACAACACCAGCCAATCACAGGCTGGAGGAGGGACAACACCAGCCAATCACAGGCTGGAGGAGGGACAACACCAGCCAGTCACTTATTGGAAGTGGGACAACACCAGCCAATCACAGGCTGGAGGAGGGACAACACCAGCCAATCACAGGCTGGAGGAGGGACAACACCAGCCAATCACAGGCTGGAGGAGGGACAACACCAGCCAATCACAGGCTGGAGGAGGGACAACACCAGCCAATCACAGGCTGGAGGAGGGACAACACCAGCCAATCACAGGCTGGAGGAGGGACAACACCAGCCAATCACAGGCTGGAGGAGGGACAACACCAGCCAATCACAGGCTGGAGAATGGACAGAATCTGGAGGGAGGACAATACCAGCCAATCAGAGACTGAATAGGAAAAAATACCAGCCAACCACAGACTGGAAAAAAAAGCAACAAGCCAATCAAAAAGTAGAGAAGGGACAACTTCAGCCAATCAGAGACTGGTGGAAGGACAATACCCGTCTCTTGTTCAAATACGAGTTTTTATTTTTGTTTTTAGTGTGTGTGAGTTTTGACAGACAACCTGAAGTTCTTGGAAACATTACAATGTACCCTTGAAAACTAGTTGCCCTGTGTATGATTACAACAACAAAAAAATCTGTGTAATGTGTACATGTTTTATCAGCTCAGGTATTGATCTCTATTCACTCATAAAACATTTCTTTCCACTTGGACAACAGGGGAAAAGATTTAACTGGAGGTCTGGGGAAAGTGTTTCCCACCTGTATATTACAGTCTGAGGATTTATAAAGCATTACGGCGATGCGTTTTACAGTCCTCGTTATGTAAAACAATCTTGTAGGCTAAATATTTGCAAAACATTTCCTGTTACACAGAGAACAGTAGGGCCCCAATTATAAAAGCATATGCGTGAAACATGTGGAGGTAAGAGGGAAACATTGAGAGTGACTTAAAATAAAAAATTAAAATAACAACATAGACTCCTTATTGTGTTATTCCTCAAAGAAGTAAACCGACTCCCATGTGTAATTCTTTATACGTGTCATGTTCTGAATCCTGAAGCAGATGTTTTTTTTTTTTTTTAAATAATCAAAACAACCCCAAACCAATATGATTGTTTTTCCTGGGGTGCATTATAAGAAAAAAAATTATGATTTGTTGTCATTTATAAAACAGAAACATCTGTTTTTCCAAATGAAACCTTCATATTTAATTTCAAACTACTTAAAACACCCTGAAATTTTAATTATGCTGTTGAAAATAAAATAATAACAAGGTAAATTAACACGTGACTAGCTCCTAAAAACAAAATCTTTAGTCCGTCTTCCAGTCCGCGATGGGCTGACGTTGCCCCTCCTCCAGTCCGCGATGGGCTGACGTTGCCCCTCCTCCAGTCCGCGATGGGCTGACGTTGCCCCTCCTCCAGTCCGCGATGGGCTGACGTTGCCCCTCCTCCAGTCCGTGACTGGCTGACGTTGCCCCTCCTCCAGTCCGCGACGGGCTGACGTTGCCCCTCCTCCAGTCCGTGACTGGCTGACGTTGCCCCTCCTCCAGTCCGCGATGGGCTGACGTTGCCCCTCCTCCAGTCCGCGATGGGCTGACGTTGCCCCTCCTCCAGTCCGCGATGGGCTGACGTTGCCCCTCCTCCAGTCTGTGACTGGCTAGTGTTGTTCCTTCTCCATTGTTTTATTGATTGGTGTTCTCATGATTGATGTCCCTTCTCCATATTCTGATTCATTGATGTTGTCCCTTCTCTAGTCTATGATTGGCTAATGTTGTCCCTCTTCCAGTTTCTTATTGGCCGGTGTTGTCCCGCCTCCATATTCTGATTGATTGGTGTCGTTCCCCCTCCGGTGTTTGATTGGGTGGCGTCGTCCTTCTCCCTGTCTCTTATTGGCTGGTGTTGTCCTGGCTCCAGTCTGCAATTCGCTGGCATTTTTCATGGCACAATTATAAAGGTGAGATAAGATGAGCCAGAAAAGCTTTTAAAAAGTTATCTGTGCTCAAACTTATAACTTACAATCTCAATTTTTATTTGCAGCGAAATAATCGTTGAGTCCCTCTCAAGTCTGTTTCTGCATTAAAACAACGCTTCACCTCGTTCCCTCCAACTGGTACAAAGCGCTGACACTGGAGACTCCTTCCATAATTGTTATCCCCACCCCTGTGCGAATCATTACTATGGAAACGATAGACGTATTACAAATGAGCACGTGAATATAAACCACTGATTTATCGTCGTCGTCGTCGTCGTCATCATTATCAGTAGCAGTATTTGTTACGACACTGATTTATTCTGTATTATTTCTTCTGTGCTTTCATTACAGCTCATTAAACACCGAAGTACTCATCTGTACTACAGCCTTCTCCTCACAGCATTTTAGCTAAACTCTCTCTCTCTCTCTCTCTCTCTCTCTCACACACACACACACACACACACACACACAGTGTAGACTGACAGCCTTGGTCATAAAACATAATAAATTAAACCAAATAGACAAGAGATAAAAAGAAAGAAGAAAAAGAATGAGAGCTAAAAGGCTGCACGGTGTTACAGGCCTCCTGACATCTATAAAACCTGCACACTCTTACAGAAAACACACACACACACACACACACACACACACACACACACACACCTTACCAGAAACACACAAACATCACTTCCCAGCAAGAAGCCAGTGCCAAGTGTGACAAAACTTTCTGACACGTTCAATATGACCTTGACAGGTGCAGTGTGTGTGTGTGTGTGTGTGTGTGTGTGTGTGTGTGTGTGTGTGTGTGTGTGAGAGAGAGAGAGAGAGAGAGAGAGAGAGAGACAAAGAGAAAGAAACAGTGAGAAAGAGAAAGAGAGAACAGTAAATGTTTTCTGTAAACGCACTTTATGATTTCCACCTGACTTAGCTGCTACGCGGGACATACATATATATATATATACACACACACACACACACACACACACACACACACACACACACACACACACACACACACACAAGCCCGTCAATGTCATATTAAACACATCAGAACGATCATACATCTCACACTCGGCGGTGCCTTTCTCCTGGGAAAAGAAGGTTATGTGTTTCTGGTCAGGTGTGTGCATGTGTGTGTGCATGTGTGTGTGCGTGTGTGTGTGCGTGTGTGTGTGCGTGCGTGCGTGCGTGCATGTGTGTGTGTGTGTGCGTGTGTGTGCGTGCGTGTGTGTGTGTGCGTACTGCGTGGCAGCTCAGTCAAGTGGAATTCTTAAAAAAGTGCATTCACACAAAACATTTTCTATTTTCTCTCTCTCTCTCTCTCACACACACACACACACACACACACACACACACACACATCTGTGTTTAAACAAGACAAACTTGGATCCGGAATGCTTCCAAAAGGCAGTGCTCCATTCCCAAGCTCATCTTGGAGCTGTGAGAATAAGCGAGAGAAAATGATTGTGTGTGTGTGTGTGTGTGTGTGTGTGTGTGTGTGTGTGTGTGTGTGTGTGGAGAAGAAGGCAGGATCTGTTCGAAATCAGCACCTTGGCAAACATCCAAGAGTGCAATTCCATCCGTGTGAGTGATACACTTCCCAGAAACGTCCCGTAACATTCGCACCATACGGGGATTTCCGGGCCGAGACGCCGGACACTGCACACACTCGCAGTGTCCCATCCTCATCTATACTATACGTGAAACAAACGTAGGAGAGCTTGGAGTGATGTCACGAGATAATCTTTATAATGAAGTTTATAAAGCGCACTGCGACCCCATGACGCCTCCGCAATCAGAGCTGACAGTCGTGTGGAGACGGAGAGCATAAGAGAGGAAGAGAAGAAGAATGAGCAAGAGAAACGATGGAGGGCTGGAAGAGAGGGAGAGCAGAGGAGATGAAGGAGACCAGAGGTAAAGAGATGGAGGAGAGGGAAACAAAGAAGAAGAAGAGGAAGGTTAAAGACTGTAAGACAGCACAGAGCCGTAATGATACTGTAAAAAAAAAAAGAAAAGAAAAGACAGAGGAGAGAATGTAAGAGATACAGAAAAGAAAAGGAAAAAGAGAAGAAATAAAGTAGAGAAGGACAGAAAAAATAAAAGAAATACAGAAGAAAATAAATAAATGAAGAGAAAAAAAGAGAGAAAATTCAAAAAAGAAAAAAAAATTAAGAAAAAAAGAGAAAAAAAGAAGAGAATCAATTAAATACAGAAGAGAAGAGAAGAGAAGAAACAGAAATGAGAAAAGAAAATTGTAGAGAAAATTGCAGAATTTGTACAGAAGGGAATGGGTAAAAAAAGAGAAGAGAAGAAATACAGATCAGAAGAAATAAAAAAGGAATAAAGAGAAATGGAAACAAGGGGAAAGACGTAATGAAGAAAGGTGAAGAGAAGAGGATGCATACAAAAGAGAAGAAAATAGAAAAAAACAAAAGAAATACAGTATAGAAGAAATAAATAGAGAAAAAAAATTTTAAAAAGAAGATAAGAAGAGAGGATAAATATAGAACAAAAAAAAGAGAACAAAAAATGGAAAAGAAGAGAAGACAAGAAAAAAATAAGAGAAGCGAAGGAAGGTGAAGAAAAGAGCAAAGATGGGGGGAAAAGCAGAGAAGAGAAATAATGGAATAGAAGAGAAGAAAAGAGAATAGAGATGAGAAGCGAATAAATAAAGAACAGAAGAAATAGGGAAAAGAAGAAAATAAAAGAGAAGAGATCAGCTGGTGTTTAGGACGGCTGCGCTGCTGTTATCTCTGTATTGAGGAGTTTAATAAACCTGACTTCACCTCACACACCACATCACAAATTCTTAATGTAACATCTGTTTAGAGGAAAGGCTCACCACAAACATATGTGTGTGTGTGTGTGTGTTGTAGCTCAGGATCTGACCCGCACAGGCAGACACCGAGACCTAAAAGTGAGGCTCGAGCATCAGCGAGCCAAGACAATCAGAAGGAAGAAGGAAAACAAAACAATGATCAGCCGAGCGAGCGAGCGGCCTGCGCCTTGGAAAAGCATCGCTCTTTGTTGTGCAAGTCGCCGGGGCCTGGGAATGAATTACACCCCCTCTGTCCTCACCACCCAGACGGCTCGGGGCGTCTCCGGTCTGGATGTCTGACCCAAGCCCGTCTGTCATTACTGTTGATCAGCTCTTTCATCAAAAAATCTCTGATTGTTTATGTTAAAAAAGGAAAAAATAAGCACGTAATCCATAGATAATTATAACGTAGCGTAATATCACATTCGACAAATCCTGAAATCAGCTAATTCGAAGCGGGTGTTAGCGCGTAACGGGATGCGTAACGTGACCCGCGGGGTTTAATCCAGAGCAGCGCGCGCTCCTGCATGTTGTGGTAACTAAAGTGCCTTTATGGCGATGTGCTCGAGCGAACACACTTGTAATTAGACTGCGAGAGCGCGAGTGCCAAGCGGTTAAGATAATGGAAGATAATTGAGCTTGCATGTCAAGATGAAGCGAATGCATTAAGCACTATTTGCAGCAATTACTCCACTAGGCCACATTACGAGACGACTTAATTCTCTGGCTCGGATATTGACGAGGGGCGCTGAGGCTAGGTACACAGCCGCAAGGGGTAGGAAGGAAGATGGAGGGGAGGGTGAGAGAGAGAGAGACAATAGAAATGGCGAGAGATGATGAGATAGAGAGAGAGAGAAAGTAAGAGATCGACATCAAGGTTGCAGTGGCCTCAGACGCTCCATCCAGGATTATCTGTGGAGCTGGGAACCGAGGGCAGACTGTCAATCCGATTTAATTCGTTTTTAGGAATTGAGATTTTTCGATTCGCTCCAACAACACATCATGAGGACCCGGAGCAAGACGTCAAGGAGTCCGTCTAATAGAAATGTTCCCGATGTAGGTCGAGCAGGAACTGACCAGAGGGTGCATCCTTGTAAGTTGGCCGGCCAAACCACCATGAGTGGGACCTTGTCAACAGCACCTTGTGATTCCAAGAAGCAGCAACTGTACTCCCAATCATGGCCTGAAGGACAACCCCCACACCTCATGACCATCGGTAAGCTGCAAATCAAGATTTTGAATGTTTGAATTCTTCCCTGATTTCCCTGATCCCCTTGCTCTTTTCATTTCTTTGTATGGAAACTCCCACATCAAGGTGCGACCAACTACAAACCAAGAAGGGTGAGGAATATCGCCACCGCATCTTCTCGATTGGTGGATCTCACTTTGAGGAAAGCACTATCGCCCCCTCTGCTTATGTAAGCTCAGACACCCATGATTGGCAAGTGTCGCCATGACTGTTGTGTGGTGATGCCACCTTTACCCCTTAGGAACCATGGCCACTTTGGTGTCTGGACTCCCAGCTACGGATGGCTGTGGAATCACCCGGGAACCGGCTTCGTGATCTCCGAATGATTAGACGAACACGCTTATATTGACCTGTAAACGCCTCCACGCTTCTGTTGCATGAAGCCCAAGTTTTCAAGAAAATTTTCAACAAAAAAAATTTAGGACGTTATGGACTCCAATTGCGTTCAAGAATTGAATTACTCCAATTGCTGAACAGTTCTTCTGTTTTTCAGTGCTGAATCGCATTTTTTCTTTTAAACAAATCACTGTCAGTTGTGTCTTCCCTAAATTTAAGAGTCTATTTGAGATGACTCACACGAGTGCTTTACTTCTTCATAGCTCCTCAGGCTGTGACAAGTTGCAACAAATCTTAACGCTTCTGTGCGCTTCTCTCCCAACACAATAGTCACCTTTGTGCTCTGCCAGTCAGGGGGAAATTGCCAATTTGTTCTGCGAAATTTATTACAGAGGAGGTTCATGTTTAGAAAATACTTTATGGCAAATGGGAATGTACATTCATTCTTATCCCTTCTTCCATTCGTCTGGTTTTTGCCAATGCATCGGTCTGAGGTGGAACAAATTTTAAGGATTTTTTTGTTTGGGGGGGGATTTTTTCCAGAGTTTCTCCCTGATTTAGTCGTGGCCAGTTCCCACCCGGCATAAGGGCACTCCCACATCAAGGCCACACCATGGAGGGTGAAGGTTATCATGTCTATCCTCCGTGCAACGGGACACCACCTCCGGATGATAGGGCGAGCACTTTACAGCTGCACCATTCATTCTACCAGAAAATCCCTAGGTTATATAGGTATAAAGGATGTCCGATTGCCACTAAGCCCTGAAACAGACAGTTCTATTAAATGTGTTCCTCCTCTGGTTGGGTACCTGTGTTCCTACCTCATAATACCCTACCTCAGAATTTCCCAAGCAACTACGTACAATTGGTTTCCAATACACACTGAGAAGATTGTAGATCTTCCTATAGGTATGCTCCACAAACAAGGCACCACTAGGAGCCAACCATATTTTTTTTTTTTTCAGGATCACCATATGGCATAGGAAGAAACCAGAAGTGACGATCGTAAGACACAGCATTAGGCCAGTTAATGGTCTGCGCCATTTGTTCTTCAATCCAAATGCTCCCCTTTGGTATTCTTTGTACCATTCTTTGTAGAAGACCAACCAAATTAAATGGAAAGAGTGATAGACATGAGTCAGTGGATCTTTTACTGGAGTACTATAACGCTGGTGAAAATCCCTCTGTAAATATGAACAACTCTACCAAGTACAGCGGTTCACCTTAGATCTTGACCTTGAACAAAAATACACATTTAAGAGTGATGTCAAAATTGGACAAAATACAGACAAGCTGCTTGTGTGTGTTTAGCAGAGAGACGCTGTTTCTCCTTGGAGGCAAATTCCTGATCAGGTCACAGGTCTGCAAGGCAGCCGAGACCACCCGACCTCCCCATGGCCATCCCACTTCTATCGCTTTCTCTCCCTTTCTGTTCTTCTACCTCTCTCTCTCTCTCTCGCTGAGCTTCTCTCTTATTAGAAACACATGCTGGGGGGTGAGTCGGGCAGCTTTTGTGCTCCAAATTGCGGCAAACATGCAGAAAATTGTGGGAAGCAACAGCACTCCAACCTTGCAAGAGATCCTAATTAGGAACCGCAAGGTCTCGGTTCCTGAACCAACACGCCGTTCCAGTAAAATCAGAAGAAAAAAACAGGACTTGGCAACATCGGGGTTTCATCTACAACACAATCTTCTTAGCAGATATGCCTGACCTCGGTTGTGGCCAGAATGGGAAATTTGGGATCGCTGGTGGTTTATAACGTCGTATCCGTGTTTGGGTTGCAGCTCATGACATAATCTGCAGAGGCAAACACCGAAGCATAAAAGTTAGGGTCGTGCTGAGGGCTCCGTCTGCAAGCCAAGACAAACAGAAAAGAAAAAAAAAAAGGCAAAACAAAACAACAATCAACAGAGTCATTGAGCGGCCTGAGACTTGGCATAAGATCCGTCTTTGTAACGCACGTCACCGGGCCATGGGAATGAATTACAGCTCTGTCCTCACGACCCAGACGGCTCTGGCGTTTACAGTCCGGACATCTGATCTAAGGCCAGCCGATGACTTCTTGTATAGTAGCTGTATACAAGAAATTACTTTTTTTCATGCGGTATTGAATCTTGGAGGTACTTTTCAAACAAAGTTGTCTTGTCCACATTTCAGACGCATTAGTAAGCAAGTTCTTAAATCCTCCAAGACGCAGGGGTGTGAAGAAAATTCAAGCACTTATGACACATCATCGTTGGAAACTTGACACGTAATTGCTCGCTCGAATGTTTGCACAGGTTCATCGCCTCAACTGACGGAATTTGGAATTTTTGTCATTTTCCATTTAAAGACGTTCGGGATGTTCGGGGTAATTTTTTTTTTTTTTTTTTACCAAAATAGAAACTGCATAAGAGATCACACAGTGTTTTTTTTTTTTTTTATAAGGTACTGCGGCCAAGTCAACTAGTTGTACAGGAGTGGCCAAAAGCACCGAGATAAAATTTAATGTTTTAATAACAAGATGATAAAAAATAAAGTTATTTCATGCAATAAAATCGCTATACAGAAAACAATATTGAGTATGAAATTTTTCAAAGCCTGCTGGATCTGGCTGGACATAGAGTCAAAAAGACACTGCAGTACTCTGACTTGTGAGAATTCTCAAGTTTTAATCATTGGACAGGTAAGTCCTGTCACACATTTGTTCCCCTTAATTAACTAAACAAGCTGATTCTAATTGGAACAACTCATTAGCACCATCGTCTGTTTTGTGCACAGGGAGAACTACAATATGATACATGGCATATGTTGTTTTAATACTTTTGGCCACTGTGTGATCCACTGTGTGATGTTTTTTTTTTTTTGTATACCACTAGTACCACATGTTACCAGTGTAAACACATTTGATTTTAACGGTCCTACATTTGTGTCCTTGCTTCCTGAAGTCAAGAACCTCACCTACTTCAATTATAAGAGAATTTCTGCTAAAAAAAAAAAAAAAAAAATTCTTTTTTTTTTTTTTTAACTTTAAGCTGTTTTCTCCATTGTCATAGCCTGATGTAGGATGGCACATTGTCTCTATCAGATACATTTCTTCTCTGACTGACACAGGAAAGAAGAATCCATCAAATGCATCTCTAGAAACTAATCCTACGCTAAATGAACAAAAGTATTTGGCCAAACCTGTTAATTACTGAATTCGGGTGTTTCAATCAATCAATCAGGCCCCTTATCCCCAGTGAAGGTCGATCTTAATGCTTCCAAGACAATTTGGGCAATGCTATGCTGCATGAAGCAAGGACTATAAAGACATGGTGTGGAAGAACTCGCCCGGCCCAAACACCGAGCCCTGATCTCAACCACCTCGAGCACCTTTGGGGATGAACTGGAACAGGGGATTGCGAGCCAGTGCTTCTCATCCAACATCAGTGCCTGACCTCATAAATTCTGTACAAAATTAATTTACATCAATTCCCACAGAAATACTCCAAAATCTTGTGGACGGCCTTCCAAAAAGAGTGGAAGCTGTTACAGCTGCAAAAGGCGAACCGACTCCATGTTGAAGTAGATGTATTTGAATACAATGTCTTGGCAGGTTTGGCCAAACACTTTTGTCCATCTCGTGTATACAGCGGCTACATTGGCAGTATTTCAGCGTCCTGATGATGTAGCAAGAACTTTGACATCATACAAACTTGAGCACAAAATGTAATTCCACAATCCTTTCAATCACATCCCATGCTTGAGACTTGAGGGGGTAAAAGGTGACCTGGTAACTAAGGGCAATTCCCTTCCTTGTGTTTCAGATAAGTCAATAACTAAAAATCTATCGCTTTATAGGAAAGTGTAGCGATTGTTAGTTAAGACGGAGAACTTTTAGCAGGTCCACTTTGCAGGGTTGAGCTGTAAAGTGACTGGATTAACCACTTCCACAGTCAGCATTATAAATCAGGTGTGTGTGTGTGTGTGTGTGTCTGTGTGTGTGTAGGAGAGAGAGTGTATGTACACATTCCATAACTGGGCTTTAGGCTTGCATAGGTACATGTCCAGCGTCTGGGTCAGTGAAGAGTGTGAGCGTGGAGCTCTGATGCTGTACAGAACACACACCGGCAGACCTGCCAAAGCTAGTCCCTCTGAGAGGGCTGGGAGTACAACAAGAACAACCCCTCAAAGTGTTCGTGGAATTCGCACAAAGACACACACACACACACACACACGCGTATATACACGTGCATTCAAATATACACACACATCTTGACTGCTTTAAACTTTGGCAAAACTTTGCTTCTTGGTCTATTGTTCTTTTTTTAGTTATCACTTACATATGCACATAAACACCAACAAATACCAAACAAAGGGTTGTCTAGGTATCAATCATTCTCTCTCTCACACACACACACACAACATTTTGTCTGATTAAAGCTTTTGGAAACACATTTCTACAAAAGCATTCCTATCTATCCATTACCTTCACACACACACACACACACACACACACACACACACACACACACACACACACACACACAGAATATCCTCCAACACCCACCCGCTCTTTCATCCATTTCTCTTCCTTGCTGGCAATTATAGTAAAGTTATTGGGTCTCTCTGAAGACCTGGTGCAGATTTAGAGACTGTGCCGATGTCTGGACGCGGTAATGGATGGAATCTGCTAAAAGAATCAAGCTCATTTTTTATCGGAGTGACGTATGAAGAAAATACATAAGTCAGTAAAGAAGAAGATGGTGAAGAGAGAAAGAGAGAGGGGGGGGGTGCTGGTATCCATCAACTAGTTCACACCCGCGAATAAAACGGCGATAACTTGTGTAAATAAATTCTCTGATGAAAGCTGAGGTAGAGCTTCTGAATCTTCTGATGTAATCTGAATCTGAATCTTTACACAGTCATTATGAAGGCAAAGTTTGTGTAGCTGCAAAAAAAAAAAAAAAAAAAAAAAAAAAGCACAGAAACAATATCTAGTAGAGATGAGGAGGGAAAAACCAGAAGCATTTTCAGCATACGACCGAACCGAACTGAACGCCGGCTAAGGTGCGTGTACGTCCAGGAGCCGTTCAAAACTTGTTTATGCCAATGGAAAGCCAAGCCAAGCGAGTTTACGTTATTAGTTTTACGTTTCTTTGCATTTTGTGCAAAATTTAGTGAAGACCTAACGCCATCAAGAAGATGAACTTTCAGTTTGGTTTTTAAAGCAGCCGGTGCCAAGAGGAATCATAAATTAAGGTTAAGTGAGGTTTAATGTCTGTTTATTTTATATTTTACTCAATTTACATGTCTTTTCTAAAAAAAAAAAAAAAAAAGTTTTGATTGTTTTATATGCAAAAATATCATTATAGTGTTGGAAATTGATGATATTCTTTAATATTATTGGGTGGCTGGAACAGATCATCTGCATTTACAGTACATGATTTCCTATGGGAAAATGCGTTTCACAATACGAAGATTTCACCGTAAGAACTCGCTTCCGGAAAGGATTCAATTTTGATGCCGAGGTACAGCTGAACAGTTTTTATTTATATACAGTATGTTTGCATTTGAAGCGGTAAAATCTTGCAGTTCCGCTTTACTCCTGCAGGTGGTGCACTTTAAACCATCCAGTAATGTAGGAGCGAATTATTTACCTTTTAGGTTTGTTTAGAATTCGAACAAAACCTGAAAGAAATCTTAAGACCGTTTCAGGATATTTATAAAAGCGTGATATTTACAGAATCACACGCATTGAATCGAAACCCAGCTATCGTAATAATATTGCCATGCAGTGGCGATGGTGATTCTCAACTCTATAAAGTTGTCTGATGATAAAAAGTTTTTGTTTTTTTTATTGTATTTGAGTACATCGTATAGTGGTACTTCTTCATGTTTACAGTTTATACGTTAGAAACAGGCTTGACGCTGGGGACGTTGGGCGACCCGGTCACGCCGCCGCACGCAGTGTAAACTTTTCGTTTGTATAACACGCATGTAGTGAAAAAGAAAAAAACTAAAGGAAAACATGGGGGTCTGCCACGCTGCCAACCAACCAACCAGAAGAGAGAAGATAAACAGAGGACAGGACGGGTCACTGCAAACTCACACACACACACACACTCGAATGTAAAGACACATGTGCACCATACTGTTGTTGGAAAGGAAGAAGTGCGGTTAATGCGCAGCAACTGTACAGTATATATAAGTCGGAACAGATGATTTATAATTAAAGAAATGCAATAAGAGAGACCACAAAAAAAAAAAAAAAAACTTAAAAGAACCTTAAGATCGGAAAAAAAGAAAAAAAAAGAAAATGTACTTAACCCTGGTGTGTACTTTCCATCTTCTGCTGGACATTACGAAATCAGACAAGCCTTGTTGTGCTGTACTAATCATATATATATATATATATATATATATATATATATATATATATATATATATATAATGTATTACACAAGGGGTGTCGAGTCAAACCGGGACTGTGTAGTGAACTTGTACGGTGATGAGACTCTCAGCCACCGTAGAACATCTGAACGTTTTAAAGAAGGCCGCGTGTCTGTGCACGCATCACTCAAAAACAGATCGCGTACATTATGTGTATACTGCGGTCGTTAAAATTTTTTTTTTTCTTTTTAGAAATAAAAGTTTTAGAGATTTAAAGAGATTAAAAAATTTTAAAGTTACACTCAAAATCAGTGAGATGAGTCAGTTCCTGTTAGCACTAGCGTCCTTGTCTTACCCTCATCCGCCAAGAAACAACATTAGTATGAGCACATTAACATAAACGTTTTTTTTTTTTTGGTGATTTGCCTTGAAGCTGACCAATCAGATTCGAGTCTGAACTCCAAGCCGCTTCATTATGCTAATATAACCTCTTAAACGGTCAAAGTCTAAACTTTCCCTTCGTACTTAACCATGACCAGATGAAACGCTCATCAAGACTCTGTTTTCCACAAACACACATACACACTTCCACCTGTTTACTGCACAGTGGTCTGCGAGAAAAAAATAATTTAAAAAAATAAATCAACCTGCAGGTGAACAAACACGACGGCAATTCAGGAAAATTACTCTCGGATGGGCGTTAACCCCCGGAGTGACCTGGCCTGGGGGTCAACTAGCCATCGGGGGACGGAGGACGGGAGCTCATCTCTGTACAGCTGATAGCTTCACATGCACGACTGAATTAAACACCATGACTCAACTTGTACCCAACTTACCGCATATGTGGGTAAAACCACTAAAGTTGGTCTTTACAAGGGGGAAAAAAGTGGCAAGTTTGCTAATTTTAGTGATATGGAGTGAGATTTAAAATGGCGTGATATAAAGCGAGATTTCCACCTACATTCTTTCTTACAATCAGCTACTTTAAAAATATTCTACACCTTTTAATCCTATGATCGTTTAAAGGTCCCATATTTGATTTTTTAACAAGCTCACCCAGGTCTCAGAGCCCTCCTAAAGTGTGTGTGTTTTAATGATTTTTTTTTTTTTTAACACATCAGGCAACCTTTATTTCACTCCTCATCCAAATACGCCATTTCAGTGTCTATGTAAATGACCTACTCCTGAGCCACGCCCATCCAGGGAACAGCAGAGCTGAGCTACAAGCTCTTCTTATATGAGGTCACAATACGGGGGGGGAAAAAGTTTGGGGTTTTTTTGTACATACACCCTGGAGAGCCATCTAAACAAGACTAAAAACGCAATTTCGCACTTATTACACACCTGAATCATCTAAGCCTTTAAGTTAAATCAGCAGTATGAGTCGAATTCAATTTTTTTGTTTATTTACATTTTCAGGCCCTGAAATAGACTCCGCCCCCATCGCTGAGGAGCTGTACCACTTTTCCATACAAACCGCTCTCCTAGAAATGGTCACAGACTTTAATTATATGATCACTGTTTAGATTTTTGTTTTTTCCTCTGGTCCTGAAAAAAAGCTAACTACTCAGGAAACACAGGAGACTATAAAAAAAAAGTTAAACAAATAGAACTGAACGATAAGCCAAAGTATCGCGTCTCGGTCGTGTCAGAAGCAGCACTGCGTAAGCCAGCGGTGTAATCATAAGCGATTCATGTACGAGTGTGTGGGGTTTTGGACAGTGGTTCGGGATCATTTCTGGCAGGATAAGCGCTCCAGGCTGAGGTGTTTCATAACAACATTCTTCAAGTGTTGCTGCTGCCAGCTCAGCTCCTCTCCTCTCGTCTGCTCTCGTCTCCTCTCCTCGTTCTCTCATTCCCTCAACCTCCCTTCTTCTCCTAACACCTGATCGTTTCGAGGACATCGCCATGGGGGGAATGCCTTCCTCACTCACTCAGGTACGAAGAGATCAGGTCAAGCTGACTTCTTATTAATCATCACCGACTGTCCCCTGAACGCAGCAGCTCCGATATCGTTTCTCCTTTTCATTACATGCTCAGATTCATTACATCTAAAGAAAGCTTTCTCCTTTACCCGAAGCTTCAAGCAGTTCACTTTTCACAACAGCAAAGAAAACCAAGTTCAGCGGTTCACTTGTAATTATCATTCCAATCAGGAATCGCCTCCTGTTGACCAATTACATTAATTAAAGCTTTATTGTTAAAAGACACTACTGATCCAGAGGACTTTTCAGGCTGAACCTACTCCCCTCTCAGTGTTGATCTTATTCTGCCCTCTAGTGGCACGATACAGAACTGAACCACCTTCCGATAGGGAGGGTGCAAATATTTATACTGCGCTGCTAAATCTCAATCAAAGTAACCAAAGTATTGTTCAAAGCTACTGTTCAGGATAATCACTTAATATCCATTTATTCTTCCTGTCATTTAGCAAAAAATAAAACTGACCTGTTTATTCCAACTTTACTCCATCAATCCAAAATCTAGTTATAGCCCATCCTTTCATCAGTCCTTTCAACCATTACCAAATATATTAATGTTTTCTCCCATCATTTAAAAAGTGTTGTTATGCTGAGCAAAAAAAAAAAAAAAAAAACAGTTAAAATTAATATGAATTTTTAATTGATGAATTCATCTGTTCATTAAAGACCCCCTCCAGCAGTCTAGCCATTCATCCATCTGGTGCATCACTCCTTCAACATATCTACAAATTGCTCCTATCCTGGCACAGTCCATCCACCCATCCATCTCCGTCACAGTCCAACCATCCATCCATCCACTCATACCTGTTGCAGTCCATCCATCCATTTATCCATCATCCATCCCTGTCACGGTCCATCCATCCAACCGTCCATCATTCCATCCACCCATACCTGTTGCAATCCATCTGTCCATCCCTGGCACAGTCTATCTATCTATCCATCCACCCACTCACCCTATCCTGTTGCAATCCATCCATCCATCCCTGTCACAGTCCATCCATCCATTCATCCACCATCCATCCCCATCACATTCCATCCACCCTATCCTGTCGCAGTCCATCCATTCATCCATACCTGTTGCAGTCCATCTCTCACATTGCTCCCATCCAGTTGCAATCCATCTATACAAGTCAAAGTCCAGCCATCCAACCATCTGTGCAGGTCGATCTATCCGTCTATCCATCTATCCCTCACACAGTCCAACCATCCATCCATCCATCTGCCCAGCCCTGTCACAGTACATTCAATTCAATTTAATTTAATTTCTATAGCCCTTTTAAGAACTCAGCTGACATTGTCACAAAGCAGCTTTACACAATCAAAAGAGTCATTTAAGTTTGTATGGCAGTATTGTTCGAGATGGCAGTAGGATGATACCTTAAAAGGAACCAGACTTTACAGGGAACCATCGTCATTTGGGTGATAACGGATAACAGCGATTGATCTGCAGTCATACTGTGTGTTAGGTGGCTGTAAGTGTTCATGTTAATATGGAGTCGAGTTCATTATTGGAGGCTCAGGTAGACGGTAGGAACCTCCAGTACTGAACTATCGAGTGACTGCAGTCACCAGTTCTCAGAGAATAGCTGTCAGCATCCATCCATCCATCCACCATCCATCCCTGTCGCAGTACATCCATCTGTCCATCCACCTATATCTGTCACATTCCATCTATCCATCCATTCATCCATCCATCCATAAACCCCAGCTGTGGTCATCACTACTGATTACTAGCACACAACATCATGAAACATCACCAAAAAACAAACACCTCAAGTATGTTGTCCCATTTATGTGTCCACATGTGTCTTACATCAATTCCTGCCTACATCCCAGGTCAGGGTTTCTTTGTGGATGCGGAATGAAGCCTCTGATTAATCACCCAAATGAAGGCCACTCTAATTAAAGACATTCAGAATAAACAAACTCATTCTGACAGGCCCGGTGTACATAACGAAAGCGGAGGAAACAAATGAGCTCTGTGACACACGGCGTTGCCCATCGCCAGGTCGATCCCAATGGCGTCTCACTCGAGCCCGCGGCATGCTGGGAAATCGTTTTCCTGCTATCCAAATGTATTCATTTATTCTGAAAGCTCCAGAGAAATCACACAGCCGTGCCGTCCCTCGCCCCAAACGGCATGTCCAGATGGAATATTGTGGGTTAAGTGAGGCGGAAAATAGGTACAGGATCACCCGGCGGTGTGGGAGTGTATATACACACACACACGCAAAATAGTGTCACCTTCATCTGGACCAAAAGTTTAAAAGTTTTATTCTGGTTACTGAAACCTGTGGCATGAAGGAACAACAAAGTCCAATCTCTCTCTCTCTCTCTTTTATACACACATCTGAAAGTGAATGAAAAAGTGTATCTCTCTGTCAGCCTTCACTAAAGCGCTATCACACAGCACACTAGGATTCATCAAAGGGCAAAAAGAGCGAGCCGGTGTGCACATGCGGGAACGAGAGGATGAGCGATCTATATCAGAGCGAGGCCTAATCACGGAACCGCTTAATTTCACCTCTCGGCCCTTCTTTGTCTAATTTCTAATTAATTAAACACATTTCTGATAAAAAATGAGTAGAGGGGGGAAAAGAAACAAGAGCTTAGATTTGGGCAAAAAGAAATTCTGTGGGTAATTCCCACATGAGCAGATCAATCAATACTCCAAGACATAAAACTCTAATTTAGTACTTTATAAACTGTTGAAACTAGGAATCTGTGTGTGTGTGTGTGTGTGTGTGTGTGTGTGTGTGTGTGTGAGAGAGAGAGAGAGAGAGAGAGAGAGAGAAGTTTAATGAAGTTTGTTTTCTCTCCCATGATGTCAATTAAGCAGCTAACAGGAATTCAGTTTTTTTTTTCCTGGAACGTTCGGTCTAGTTTTTCAGCTAGCCCAGGAAAACACGAGGAAAAAATTACCACGATACATTTTTAAAGACTGCACTTATTAACATTCAAATGCATTTAACTTTGTCCTCTTTAGCTACCCACTGAAAGATCTTTCAAATGACGCTCATATTTAAATCCTCAACTACTTCAAGTGATAATATACAAAATGTTCAAGTCATGTTCATGTCCTCTCACCTTCTAATACAATGTTTTTAACACATTTGGTGTTACGAATGTAATTTTGTTTTTAATGGGATCCGTCAAACCCTCCACCTGTATAACCAAACACATCAACCCTCCAATCCATCGACCAACCCCACAATCCACCCATCAACCCTCCAATCCATCGACCAACCCCACAATCCACCCATCAACCCTCCAATCCATCGACCAACCCCACAATCCACCCATCAACCCTCTAATCCATCGACCAACCCTCTAATCCATCGACCAACCGTTTTATCCACCCAAGAACCCTTCTATCGACTCAACAACCCTCCAATACACCCACCCACCCCCTTATCCATCGTCCAATCCATCCTCCAACTAATCCACCAATCCATCAGTTTACCCACAAATCCCATCACCAATCCTCAAATGCACTCTCTAATTCCATCCAACAACTCTCTCAGTCATTAACCAACCCCCATCCGCCAACTAATTCTTTCCTCCATCCACCAATCGTCCAAGGTATCACTCCATAGGTGAATCCTTCCTTTACTCTATCCACCAAAACCACCTACCAACCCCCCAATTAATTTACCAATAAATTACATAATACATTCTACAGTCCCTCAAATTCCATCTTTCATACGCCAATTAATCCACCAATCCATTCATCAATCCACCAGTTTATCCACAAATCCCTTCACCAATCCTCTAATCCATTCTCTATTCCATCCCCCAACCCTACCATCTATCAATCAACCATTTCGTCCGCCCATTAACCCTCTGTCCACCCACCAAACCCCACGTTGTCCCCCCTCCAAACCCCACGTCCACCCGCCAAACCCCACGTTGTCCACCCAACAAACCCCACGTCCACCCACCAAACCCCATGTCCACCCTCCAAACCCCACGTCCACCCTCCAAACCCCACGTCCACCCAAAAATCCTCTTCTCAATCCACCAATGCATTCTATAATCCATCCTCTAATCCCTCCTTCAATCCATCAAATCCATTCACCATTCCACCAGTTTATCTATTACTCCCACTTCCAATCCTTTAATTTATTCTCTATTCATCCAGAAACCCTGCCATCCACCCACAACTGCTCTACTCCATCCACCAATACATTCTATAATCCATCGTTCAATTCTCCAATCCAACCATCAATCTCTAATCTTGATCCCATCCCTTGAGCACTAGACTGGAATCATACCCAAATCCTCAAACAGATGCAAAAAATATATAATAAAAAAAGAACATCAGGAACAACAAACAGCTGAGACCAATCGGCTACCATGGCTACAGGTGAGCAGTCCACGAAACACTGACCATATAAGCAACGTGCCATTGTAAACCGAGCAAGAAAGATCAACAGGAACAGAAACAGGGCAGGTGTGACAAGTGGACATTAGTATTATGTTTTCTTTTTGTGAATGGTCTCACCTCTCTGAGAACTGTACTGCCAAATCCCCTGTAGAGTCCCCGGACTCCCTGCACACAAGATGAATAAAAACAAGAGAAAGAATTAGAAAAGAAAGAGAAAAGTAAAAAAGAAAAATAGGAAAGCTGCAAATCTTTCCATATGCCTGTATACGGCGTGTAGGTACGTCATCATCCGTCCGCCTTTCCATTAGACTTTAACTCCGTACGACTGCTATTCTGTAGGTTTTCAGAGAGAAATGAAGTGTTTGTGCTTGTGTGTGTATTTATACCTCCTCACGCAGAGTGGCTAGCAGGACCTGGTGTGTGTGGAGCGAGGGAGAGGCCTGAGTTCTCTGCTTCACCACTTCTGTTGGGACTCGGATCAGACACGCAACCTACACAAGACACACAAGACAACGTATGTGAAAACATTTACATTTTAATCATACAGCAAGTTTAACCAGAAAGTTCCCCCCAACCACCCTTGATTGATTTATTTGAGGTCCTTTGTTGGACGCATCGTGACGCATTCGCATTCACTCTTTAAATGTGATCACAGCAAGATACATTTCATACAGTTCACTTAGCACTGCACATAGCGCTGTTTGCTTTCGACTGAATCAATCAGGACTCGTATTAAAAGGTCCCATATTTTACTATTACTGTAACAATGCCTCGAAACTCCCTCAGATAATGCATCACTCCAATGACCATGTGCTGAGCCATGCTGCTCTGGAGAAAAGCAGAGGGGAGCAACAAGCAAGGGGTTGAACGGAGGGGGAGTTCATCTTTTATGAGGTCACAAAGGAAGAATTCCAACTGGCTTGTGTAAACCCTGGCCCAATACAAAACAAATCTGGACAAAAAGCAGGGTGGGGTTTTTTTTTTTTCCTTCTCATGTTTTTGATTTATTCCTGCAGACTGGAGACACATCTGCATGTCTAAACATTCTCGTCCTTTTTTACACAGCGCCTCCATCCTCTACTCTCTGTCCTTTCTTTATTCCCTTCTCTCTCTCTTTTACTCCCTCGTTTCTCTCCTTCCTTCTTTCCACTCCTCCGGTCTCTTTTTGTCTTCATTTTTTCCTCTCTTCCATTCAAAAGCCACTCATCCCTCAACATTTCTCTCTCTCTTTTCTCATTTCCCCTGTATTTCCGTCTCTCATTCCTGTTGTTTGCTTTAATTCTCCTTCCTTAATCTCTCTCTCTCTCCTCCAACCCTGCCTTCCTTTATACCTTCATTTCTCCCACCTTGTCTTCCCTTTCTCCCTCTCTGTCCCACCTTCCGCATCGTCCATCTTTGTCTCCTGTCTTACTTGCCGTTTAAATAGTTCACTGGTCTTTTTGCCAGGTGTGAACGAGCCGATGTTGTTCACATTTTACAGGGTGCCATTACTTTTGTACTATGCCTAGTTTTGTTCTTTTAAATGCAGAAATTTGTTGTCGTCTTTCAAAGCTCGTCATTAATATGAATCAATCGTATCCTGTACCGCTTGTTACTGAGGAGAATAAGTGCAGTAAGGTAGCGGCATCGTAGCCAAACAACTTCCCCCTTGTGGTGATATTTGGTATTACCATAGCCACATTACGTCAACTTCTGTTGCGGTATTTCTGATGATATTAGATTACATAAAAAAATAAGTAAATAAATAAAAACAGGCTGTCAATAAATGTATCAACTTTATTATGATACACACTTTGTTTATAAATAATCCGTTACAGTCTTTCTTCAAAACATATCCTCACACACACACACACACACACACACACCTTCCAGAGTGAAAGCGAGGACCTTAAAACACACCAGCTGCAGTCTGTCCTCAAACCTACAGTAAACTCGTACCTGATACAACTAGTGTGTATTAAACTGAACTTCTCCTGAGCCGTGTAGCGAGAGTGCCCCTCGGTGGCCGAACACGTCCACTGCACCTCCGTTTAAACGATCTGACAGGACGCGTTTCCTTGATCTCATTACCGTTCCCCTTTTTTCCTTTCCATCCGCGTCACTGCGGTATGGACTGAAGCGCCGTACATCACGTCTCCTCGTTTAATTCTCAGAAGGATCAGAAATTACGGCGCCAAACAAGCAGGGAAGTAGATATGACAAGCAATTCCCGCTTTAATTGCAGAGCGAGGGTGAGGCGCAATTTCAGAGATACTCCTGAGAGATATCGTAATAGAGCCGATGAATTAGGGACATTGCTTATTTCTGGATAATTTACACAAAGGTGGTAAGGAGACGACCTGGGACATGGGTTGCCAGATTGGCGGGGCTTTTCGTGAAACTCCTCGAATGTTCACTGACCTGAACTTGTGTCAGTATCGAGTTCAGTGTCTGGATGTAGTGGAGTTGAAACTAACACTGGTTTATGAACACTGGTCTTTTCTCTCCTTCCTGTGGTCTTCTTTCTCTTACATTCCCCATTTCCTCTCTCATTTCTTCCTTCCTTTGTTTTCGTTTTCCTTCCCTCCTCTTTCCTTTCTTCGTTTATTCATTTGTCTTCTGTCCTTTGCTTCCCTCTTCCTCCACTCATCCCTCTCTTTCCTGTCTCTTCTCCTTCCGTCCATGCTCTCATCATTCTTTTGTTAATTCTCCTCTTTTCTATTTCCTCAAACACTAATTTTTTTCTCTGCTTCAATTCTTCATAGTTTGCCAGCTCCTTCCCCTCCATTCTCTACTTCCTCCTTTCACTACTTTGTTCCTTTCTTCCTCTTTGCATCCCAATTTCATTTCTCTTACTTTCCTTCCTTGTACCTCATATTCGTTCCTTCTCCTTACACATGCCTTCCTTCCTTCCTGTATTTCTTTTCTTTGTTCCCTTTTCCCTTCCTTACATCCTTTGCTTCTTTTCTTTCTTCATTCATACATCTCTCTCTTTTTTTTTTTCTTGCATCTCTTCTTCCTTCCGTCCTCACATATTTCTTCCATCCCTCCTTTCCATCATTTCTTCTTTTCTTCCCCTGATTCATCTCTCTCACTTTCCTTCCTTGCTTCTCTTCTCCACCTCATTTCTCTGCTTTTTTTTGTTCCTTTTCCATTTTTCCACAATCCCTCTTTTCAAGCTCCTTCCTTCTGTCCCCTCTATCTCCCTCCCTCCTCCTTGTCACTCTCTTTAATTAATTCCTCCTCTCTCCTTCCTTCCTCTCTCACCCCTCTATTTGTCCCTTGCACTCTTCCTATCTTCCATCTTACTTTCTGTATCTTTCTCTGTTCTCTCTCCCTCTCCTCATCCCATTTCTGGCGCTTTCTCTCGTCAATTTCACGAACGTGCTGTGAACTGCATCTTTTTCTGAGGAATAAACCCCGTCTGAAGCGCAGGTCCCTGTCTCCCTGATCGCATCCTGTTCTCCGAGAGACCCTGCTGAAAGACATGAGCGGCGACTTCCATCAGACGCCTTAAACACGAGATCCTGCAGGTGCTGCTCTTAAAAAAAAAAAAAAAAAATTAACTATAAAAAGAAAAGAAAAGCTAAATCTATTCTACCTCACCTGCACCTCTCCCTATGGGGGCGCCGAGCGGTGCTGCCTTCGGATATCCATCTGACAGAGGAGGGGGGGGGGGGGGGGAGCAATATCTGGCCACGACAGCCTCCGCTTTGGCTGTAATAGCGCCATTACTTATGCAGACACATAACATTTTCCATCTGCCAGTTCGCATTAGGATCATCTGCCTTCGGTTTGACCCCCGCGGTCCGGATGACGGCGCGCCGGGTGGCCCGGGCCGAAACCTGGACGCGGCCTGGAGCTTTTAGGAACGCTCGTGTGATAAATCACGCGACACCTTTTAATCGGGGTCGAGGTGGGGCTCGTGCGCTGTGGCACGTTGTACGGATGCCAGGCGAGCTCGTCTAGGTGAGACGGGCACACCGAGTATATTTCCACCTTCACTCTCTCGGGGATCTTTCGGCTTGACAAACGAGCTCTAGGAGGAAACGTCGAGCCAACGGGAATGAAGATAAATCTGATATAACGGCTAGATAACGGCCTGCTCCATCCCTGACAGAGCCCATCATCCGGGGCATTCTTTATTGTAGACAATGCCCAAGTTTGACACACACACACACACACACACACACACAACGATACAGCAGTGACATTGCAAGAGGCTTAGCATGGATATGATGTGTGGGTTTTTTTTTTTTTTTCAATTATTAATTCCACAAAGTCCTTCAGAAAGGTCACAGGAAAAAAAAAAAAAAAAAACATTTCTTTCTGCACAGATTCTTCGTACAGCGGTCGTGTCATGGAATATTATACGAACATTTATAAAACAGACGTTTAAACGCCTGAATACATGTATAAACATGAGGGGGAGTCAAAAATACAAATTGTATCTGTCGACGAGCTTTCGTATTTCCTCATTAACAAATGTTTTATTCTGATTTGCGAGCCACCGCTGTTCTTCATCAGAAGTGAATCTTCGTCCTCGTAGTTCAGGCTTCAGCTCTCACTGGTCCAATACTTCTGGCCTTTGAGAATCCCAGAAAACTGTACGCATTGATGAATTTTCCAGCTGATGGTCGACTTTTTCTAAACTTTGAGGATGTTTCCGTTCCATACTCCGTTAGCCGTTTACGCTCAGACTCGTAGTGATGAATCCGTGTCTCGCCTCAGTAGTGATTCTCTTTAAGAAACTCTCACCTTCCTGAGAGTATCGGTACAATTTTTTATATATATATATATATATTTTTTAAAGATTTTTGTTTTTAAGCACTACGTGGCCTATTTAACAGACATCGTTAAATCTCGTAACTCTGGCGGAGCGCTCTGATCATCTGCTCAATTTCTTTTAGAGATGCGAACGGTTTGGCGATCGGGCATTCGCTGTAGCGGCTCCCAAACTATGGGAAAACGCATTTATTTACACTGGCTTTTAGTTTACAGTATGTTTCTTTATTTAGAATTTTTCCCCTAAAAATGTATTTATTTTATTGTCCCATGTTGATCTATATTCTTAAAGTTGTTGAGCTATATTCTAAATATTCTGTTTCATGCTTTCTGCTTTAATGTCTATCCAGGGCTTAATTTTCTTGACTGCTTAATTTTGTGTGTTATTTTTATTTTAACAATCTTGCATGGATTTAATATTTTTCTCTTTTATTGTTGGTCTTCTTTATTTGTTATGTAAAGAAATTATTGATAGATTGATTGATATCCAAATTCATCTGTGAGTAGCTTCGGCACCAGGTACTGTACACCCTCAGACTACAAAATAAATACATTTATTTATTTTAAAAATGTGAATCACAAGCGGGGCATCCATTTTTGGTCGTACCGCAGTGCAGTTACAAATGATATGATGTGCCGGTACCGGCAGTGATTAGGGAGACAGTAGCCTTGAATGGAATCGACAATAAGACAAACAGATGTTTTAATATAACCGGAGTGCAGATAATTTTTGACTCACCCTCGTATAAAACAAAATCACTGCCTTCTGACGAATCAGAATTGAGAACTGGACAGCTCGGAGATAGATGATGCAATGACGATACATGCAATATGTGTAACAAATTAAAACCTACAGTGACAGTGATGAGTGATGATCACCAGGGACCAGTCGATATGATATTATCACGATATCATCACGATACCGCGACACTGATTCGATTTGAATTGCAATTCTGTAAATATCCCGATCCAATGTTAGTTTTCTTTTTCATTTTGTTACAATTCTGTACAAATAATTTGCTCCATCACATGGGACACTGTGCTACCTGCCAACGTGTTAATAGTTCAGCGCCACCTGTAGGATTATAGAGGAACAGCAACATTTTGCCACCTCAAATGCAAATGGATATCAATTAAAATGGTATTTTAAAATGTTAAATAATAATCATTTGAAGTCTGTATGATGATACACGAACTGAAACATATACAAATCACATTAAAAATAAATTTTAAAAAAATTTTAGTTTATAATTATTACCCTTTATATTTTCCTTTTTTTCCATTCGGACATGTTTTATTAAATATTTATTCTTTATATATTTATACTCGAGTTTGTGTCTTTAAGTACCACTTGAATATTTTGCAATATGAATTATTCAGCTGGTTTGTTTTCTTCAGTTCTCAGTTTTTTCCTTCACACTACAAATCAATGAAAGCTGTGTATTTTCTTCATGCTTAACAAAGAAACAGACACACAGCAGATATTATCAAAAACCTCACCAGGAGGGGGGAAGAAAAAAAGCAACACATTTTAGAAAGTTTTATTTCTTCTGAACTTCTGAGGTGAAGAGTTCAGTCTCCGAACATCTAAAGTGGTCTGCTTTTGATCAGCGCAGCAGCTGAAGTTCGGACAAATCCCCGAGCGAAGACTTCAGCCAACGCTCTGAAACACAAACACGATAAAACTCACCGTATCATTCAATAAACAGAAAATCCCACGCTTCATATGACTGCTGCAAACAAACCGATCAGCGTCTCGTTTGCTTTTGTTACAAAGTGTGAGAGATGACCGGATTTCCCCCTGAGAGAGGCGCGTTCGTCTCGCCCTCTGCCTGACCCCGAACGCGGCGGCTTTAATCCCTAACACCTCAGATTACAGGATTTGGTGAAGCTCCTTACCAGCACACGGAGACACAGGCTCGGATCTGAGGCGCTAAACCCTCGCTTTGAAGATCGTAAGTCCCTGTGAGGCAGGCGAAGGGTTAAACTGAGGGATGACCTCGTCCTCAACTCGCAATAAAACCCGCCGCAAGCTTCCGTCGGCTCGCTCTTAGTGCTACTGAGGACGCCGCGGCATACGAGGGCAGAGTTATAATCCTGTCTAACTCCGTAACGCGGGAGTGTCAGGCACTTTCGAAATAATGATGATCACATGGTTTTTTATTCAACATTATCTTTTATAAGTAATAAGTATTCACCCCCTGGAGCTTGTTATTACATATTATGTTTCATCCTGGAATTTAATTGAGATGAAATTAGGAACGATGTACATCAAGGGAATCAGGATCCTAAATATTATACACTATACGTAATTTGAATGCAGTGTTTAAACACCAGAGAACCCAAAGTGAGGTAAAACAGACGCCTCATACTGACTATTAGTCCTCCAGGATAATCAACCGACATACATTCCAGTTACACGTTCACACAATCGGGTTACAACAGCTTAAACAGAGCGCTTTGCTAACGTTCAGTCAACACCACCCTGACACCCGCGTGTCCAAGAAAGAGACGACGAGAAAAAAAGCGACGGGCGTTTTAGCCTACTTTGGAGCTCTACGTCTGAGTAAAACGACGCCTCGGATGCTTCCAAGGATTCAATTGATCATTTTCCAAGTAAAAAAATAAATAAATACAATCTTGAAAAGGTTGGGAAGCAAGGTCAGGCACTGATGTTGGACGGGAAGGCCTAGCGGGAATCTCCGTTCCAATTCATCCCAAAGGTGCTCGATGAGGTTGAGGTCAGGGCTCTGTGTTTGGGCCGATCAAGTTCTTCCACACCAAACTCACCAAACCATGTCTTTATAGTCCTTTGGCTTTGTGCATTGGGGCGGAGTCATGTCGAAACAGAAAAGGGCCTTCAACAAACTGCCACAAAGCTGCATAGAAGCATAGCATTGTCCAAGATATCTCGGAAAGATTGCCCTTCACTGCCTGATTGATTGAAACACAATTCTGAAACACCCAAATTCAATCATTAACAGGTTTTGGCCACATACTTCTGTCCACACAGGATGTCTCCTGTCCTAGCATCCTCACACTGGCCTTCCCTAATCTAGGTTGAAGAGTCGGGGCGCTCGTGCCTTTTTAATAGAAGCCCCTAGACTCTGTTACAAGCTGCCCCTGTACATCAGGCAGGTCGCTAGTCTTTGAAATACTCTTGAAATACAGCATGAGAACATTCTCATTTTTCCTGTTATTATTGTTTTATTTGCTTATTTTATGCACTGAAGTGCACCCATTATCGTTTGTTTTATTTGGATTTCTTTTTTTCTTTTTATCGTCCTTTTCTTAGAATTGCACAGCACTTTAATCAACTGTGTTAGGTTAAATGTGCTTTAAAAAGAAATTTTGGGGAGAATTTTTTTTTTATTATTATTACTTTTCTTTAAATATGGTGAATATGTAGGACTTTTTGTTCACTATATAAAATATTTTGTTTTATTTTATATTAGATAAAAAACAAACAACTCTTATTTAGTTTTTTTTTTTTTTTTTTTTACATATCTTGAGATTCAAATTGTTTAGCTTAATAATAAATTTAAAACATATTGCCGTTAGCTGAGTTTATTATAAATTAGAGTTAACATGTGTTATGACGTAACTGATGGAAATGGTACATCTCCTCGAAACGGCCTTGTTTTACATGATTGCCTTCTTAATTCTGTAATAATTTACTTTGTAAACGAAAGTTTGAGATTTTATATTCTACAGTTACATGTTTACATTTACAAATTTAAACATGTAATGTTTATTTACAAATATGTAAATAACAGATGTGATCCGTAATAAAATAAAATAAAATAAAATGGAAATTTTTTAAGTAAAATAGAATTATGAGAGATCAGAGAGGACTCACGACTTCTCCGAGGGATGCTGCCATCATGTGCGTGACTGGAGCCATGCGTGTGGAGAAACAGCCTGAGAGCAGAGACTTGATGCTTTCGTACATGACGAAGAACGCAGCAGCTAGAACCAAACACGAACATGGTTTAATTACTGACTGCACAAGCTGACAGAGAACCACCTCACATAGCAAGCATGTTTTATACCATACGCATCTAGTGTGTGTGTGTTTGAGCTAAAAGTTTAAGTCAGGCGTACCATTTGGAAAAGATCCCACGGCAGCAGAGGGCACTCCGGCGTAGATGCCCCTGAATCCCCCGGCCTTGTGGAAGCCCTGCTGACTCTGCAAACGCGTCTTAATTGTGTCCAAGGGGAAGAGTGTGAGGTCTACGCACATGCCTGCACAACCTCCGGCCTGGGACAGAGAGAGAGAGAGAGAGAGAGAGAGAGAGAGAGAGAGAGAGAGAGAGACGGAGAGAAAAAAGAACTGATCCTGATTTTGGAATGAAAACGGAAAAAAATAATTTTTTTGTTCAAAAATTAAGCTAAAGAATGGGTTGCAGAATTTAAAAAATTAAGCTACAAAATAAATAAAGCTGTGGAACAAAATAAGAGACCACTACAGCATAACTAGGTTCTTGTTTTTTTTTTTTTTTTCTTCTTGGTTTTGTTTCATTTTTTTGTGAACTGCTGAGAATATTTCTCCTAAATTTAAAATGTAACTATTGTTATTTAGAGTGTATATTGAAAGGAAATGAAATCATCACAACGCATGAAAATAACCCAAGATCAGAGCTTTCTGCAGAGCTTTAATAACTAAAATAAAACAGAATGCAAAACATTTGTAAACAAATTGTGCTAGTGCTTTGGCTAAACAACATCAGTATCTGGTGGAATAATAACTCTGATTTGCAATGAAAGCTTTCGTGCGTTTTGGCATGCACTCCAACAGTTTTTAACATTGCTGCTGGGTAACTTTACACCACTTTTTTTTTTTTTTTTTTGCAAAAAAGACAACAGCTTAGTTTTTCCCTTTAATGATTTTTTCCCCCCTTTTTTCCAGAGCTGTAAGTTTTAAAAAAAAAATTAATACACTGGGTTTATATAAAATAAATATTTTACAGGGATTGAAAGAACATCTACAGGAAATTAATTGGTGGTGAGTGTGAATACATGAAGCGTTCAAGTCAAACCGGGACTTTAGACTTTACAATCATCAGAATACAACTACCGTTATTTCTCACTATCGGTTTTAATCTTTCATTTGCAAGAAATTTAATCACGAGTCCCGGTTTGACTTGAACACCCCGCGTATAAAATTCTTGTCTAACAAAATGTGAAAGAGAGTGTCAGTGGTGTTACAGCAGATTTTATCTTGCCACCCCATTACGAGGCCATACAGTGGTCTTGCCCCTCTTTGCCACCCCTAAACCAGGACACGCCCCTTCAGATAGAATTGTATAGCACTTTTTCTTTTTTCTTTTTTCACTAAGCATTCACATTAACAAGAAAGGAAATTAAAGTTTAAACCTTTCAACAAGCACTAATTCAAGCTTAAAATTTCCTTAGCCTGCTTTAATCAGAATCATCTACAGCTAAGTAATCACCCACATATATAACAATCACAACTAACTCGTCATTTGGCTCATAAATGGGATAAAGACGTTCGTTTAACCGCCGTGACGTCATTAAAAAGCGACCGTGTTGAATCCATCAAAATGGCATTATTACCACAAGCGATGCTATAAACTCTCGTCTCTCCATGTTGTCTATGAAGCTCCGGTTTTCTCCTTTCAACCCTGAACTAAGTCACCGTGTCGTTAACGTGAACACGCGGCTCACACCGACATTTTCACACACATGGGTTTAAACTGCAACCAACAACACACCGATGAAGGACGCGGCCATGTTGGAGACCGTCGCCGTTTGTTGACGTCACGCGATAGGGGACGGTTCTCGAATCTGGGCGGAGTTATGAAGTGAAGTACATTAAAGGCTTCCGAAACTTCTGTTGTTGTTGTTGTTGTTGTTATTAAAACGATCATTCAAATATAAAACATGTTTTGTTTGGCCCTTATAATCAACAGTTTTAAACTAATTTTAATAAACCTACAGTTAGATTTAAATTAGATAATATATTTATTAGATTTAAAATATTCTAAATGAACAGTTTTGTACAGTTTACTCATTTTAAACCTGTGCATAGTTTATATAGCTAAATTAAGTTAAATTCATTCAAAGTGATCAAAGATGTACTTATATAATCAGTATAATAGTAGGATTAAGATTTAAAAAATAATAATCATGCAAATATTGTCCTTCACAAGATTAGTTATCGTTAGACATGGTCACATGGTTGTGTATGTGAGCGTTCAAAATTTGACTTGAATTTGAAAATCATTTTAATTTAGTAACATTTGTATGGAACTTTTACCAATGGACATTGTCACAAAGTGGCTTTTTGGGAATATAAATTCAGGATAAAGTTTTAAACTTGGATTTGTGTTTTTAAAAAATGTCAAATTGTCCAGATTGATCAGTTTATGAAAGATGTACTTATATAATATAATACTCATATAATAGTAGGATTAAAATAACTAAATCATCATGCAAATATTGTGTGGGGAAATAAAATCCTTCACATGATTCGTTACCTGAGAGAAGAAAAATCATGACGAAATGAAGAATCAAACAAAACAAACAAACAATTAAAGAAAGAAAGAAGGAAAGCAAGATAAGTATACAGTATAGTTTACTCCTTTTTATTTCATTTCATGTTATTTTTACTTCATTGAATGTATTTAATTTTATTTATGCATTGTTATTCTTTTATTTTGCCTTTTTATTTTATTTATGCCTTTTTATGCCTTTTTATTTCACTTTATACTATGCCATTTTATTTTTATTCCTTTTGATGCCTTTTTATTTATATAATTCGTGCCTTTTCGTGTGATTTTATTTATGCCTCCTTATGCCATTTTATTTTATATTATTTATGCATTTTATGCCTTATCTTGTTCTTTTTCACAGAGTGACACATGAATCTGGTGCCTGCTACAGTATTTGTCCGTTTCCTGCATATATGCAGCAAAACCTGTTGTGCTTTATTTCCCTTACACCCCAGAATTTAGCTTTTTTTTTTTTTAAATGTATTTCAAATGTATATATGTGCATTACATTCATAGCCCTCTTCTCAATCTATTCTCTTTCTCTACAAGTTAATAAGATATTTTACTGAGAAACCGGAAATTTAAACCTCCTCGATCCTGAAGACTTTGTCATGTCTGAAAACTTAAAGTTACAGTTTTACACCTTCTACAAAGCGCTGACACTGGAGACTCCTTACCAAAACATTTTCATTATTATTTCAAAGCTTACACATTTTTACAATTTAATACAAAATTAATTAAAAAAAAAAAAAAACATTTTTAAAGCCAAATTAGAAATAGCACAATAATATAATGAAGTTGAATTACGACTACAGTAACTGAGCTCCTTAATGTTAAACTGCTGAGAATGGTTTAATTTGTATAAGCACATGCTTCCCTCCCCGCAGGTGCTCGGCTGATGCAGGTGAGCAGAACAGAGACAGAAGCGTCTGTCATCTCAGCTGCAAGATGAAATATCTACCTGTGACATATTGATCCTCAGCCTGCACGCCGCCTAAATATAGCCGTGTCCCAGCAGGAGAGTCTGGCTTCATCTGTACTGCATCCTTACTCATGACCATGACAAATTCCCAGCAACTCTCTCTCTCTCTCTCTCTCTCATTTACAAACTCATTTAATGGTCTGTTGTCCCCTTTTTTCACACAACATCTATCATGTTCAGCAAGTGTAAGCTGTAAGTTTTCACGTCACTGTGAAAAGAATAACTAACACGTCTTATGTGCTGTATGTGGAGAACACAATGAGTGTACCATATATGAATATGACATACCGAGTGAAATGATTGTCACATGATTTGTTTTTTTCTCTGCAATTGTTTTTACACCAACTTTGGTTCAGACGATGCTCCATCTGGTGGTCAAAGAAGCAAATTCTGATCAACGGGCAAGCCTTCATCCCTGTCCCAGGAAACACAGGCACAAGATCACGGATCACAATTTATTTTAATTCAACTTAAGGAATTAAGGGCTTTTTGTATTCATTCATCCATTCATTCATCTTCTATACCTTCCGTAGTGATGTTGTATATTACCTTGTGCGGACCAGTTATTTATCGGCTCAGGTTTTAAGGGATCATAAGTCTTTGCATGAAAGCAGCAGGGTTATTCAAATTTCCCTTGATATTTTGTTAGTGTATCAAGTCATTGGCTTTGTGGTTAGAAGGTGGGCTGCGTGTACACAAGATACAGATTTATACATACAGTATATAAAAACACACAATTTTTAAAAATCCTTGAAACAGATTTTGTTACCCCAATAGTGGCACTATACGTTAAGGACAAAACCGGAACCTATGGACACAATTCTGGGCTTTGTGAGTATCCCAGGTCACATACCGAGCACAGTACCCCAGATTGGAACAAATTAGCTGTTTAAGCCAAAGTGACCCTGACCGGAAGAACGCGTTCACAGAACCGCACGAGCAACCTCAACTAAAGAACTAAAGAAACTAAACTAAAGAAAGCAAAAAAATAAAATGATCAAATTAAGGAACATTAAGGAACAAAAGAAAAAGGAACCAAAAAGTGAAATGTCACCTTGCTACCAGTAGATGGAGACATTGTTTAAAAAAAGAATCCAAAAATGTATGTTTGGACAAAAGGAGTGAAGGCTCTTTAGTGTGTGCTGTTGTTTTTGTAGATTAGATTAGGCTTTTTTACATAGATTCTAGAATACATTTCAGCCTTTGCGTCATTAAGTGGTCCCTGTGACATACACACACACACACACACACACACACACACACACACACACACACACACACACTACGAGCAATTTGGGAACACCAATCAGTATGTCTTTAGTCTGTTAGAGGAAACCAAAGTACCTGGAGGGGAAAAAAACTCCATGCACACTCCATGACCTGAGGCGGGAATCGAACCCAGACCCTGGAGGTGCAAGGCAAAATGCAGTGCTAATCGTTAAGCCACGTGTCGCCCCATAATAATTTAACATTACAATTTAATATTGTCCTACTTCTCACATTTTACTTTTTTTTTTAATTTTTTTTTTTTATCCTGTTCCTGTGCAATCTAAATTTCTACTTTAAATCTATTTTATTTCATGACTTCATTTCCAGTTTACATTTTTATTGCAAATCCTATCTTTGGGTTAACTGTATTTTCTAGCGGAAATTTCTCTTTTTTTTTAACACACAGATAGTGGTATAAGGATTTTACCTCATGTCATATTTGCGTACGGTTGTGTATGTGACAGTTCAAAATTTGACTTTGAATTCGAATGCACCTTTTGGGAACATAAATTCAGGATGAAGTTTTAAACTTGTATTTGTGTTTTAAAATTGTTTCAATTGTCCAGATTGATCAGTTTATCCCTGAGGAGCAAGGACAAGCTCCCTGACATTAGAGGAAGAAAACGGGAGAGGAATCAGCCTCAGAATGGAACCTCATTCTCATTTGGATGGCGAGACTATAAATAAATCCCATCCATCGTGCAATAAGGTAAAAATTTGTTGAACTGTTAAAACTGGGTAGAAAATTGTTCATGGTAGATTCAGGACTAAACTATGAGAGTGACTCCATTCATAAGCTTTACAGCTAAATTATTTGTATCAAACGCCGTCCAAAGCTATCTTCATGGGTTCTAAGTGGAACCTGTATTGAACTATAATGAGACGCTTTATCTACTGTAGATACTTCACCTAAGAAAGTGTGTATAGCACTTAAAAACTCGTTTATTGCTCAGAGTAACCCCTCACCAATGGTTCTGTAATAAACTGATTCAGCCATGCCATCTGGGGTACCCTGGGGTAAATACCTGCTCTGGATGGGTTTTGATCATTTTATTATCCTACAGCGTTTCCCAGAAGGCAGGAGGGTAAACAGATAGTGACCGGGTCCTTCACAATGAAGAACGTATATATAGATCGTATATATATATATAGATGCTGTCAAAAACAGTGATAGCATAAGCGACACACGCTCTCTATTGCACGGCGCTAGACAAAGACTTTATCTTCCAGGGGAAGATCCATCATCAGAAATTTTACTGCCATGATATTTAAAGCAAGGGTCTCGCTCACTCTCCATACTATAGGCTTTCTATTAATTCTAAAGTAAAGTTGCTGTTTTTAATTTTCTGCTGCCTCCTGAGGTTCGGTTTACATTATGATAAGCGCCAGGTTGTTTAAGGCCGGATCAATGAGCAACATTTGCCTCATAATTGTTTTAAAAGAGACCAAGACCAAACCACGTGTTAAGACAGTAGTTTGATCAGATGAATCGTGAGTGTATATGGAGTAGAGGAGCGGGCCGAGCATACAACCCTGTGGATCACCGACTGATGGAGAGGATGGAGCATGGAAAGGCGCAGAGCAAATAAGAAGTCCAGGATCCACATACAGGTCAGCGCTCAAGGTTGAAGGCAGTGATTTAGTCTATATTTCGAAGTGTCCTTGGTATAAGTGTTTAGTTCAGTCTAGACGAGTCAGTATTGTGGGAAGTGTAACGTTTCGATGTCGTCCTCTGTAGATCTGTAGGAGATCATGCGAAACCAAAATGCCTGCCAGACGTAGAGACAATTCCACATAGGTAAAGAAATAAAAGTGTGAAATTAAATAGCGTGAGGGCTTGCACATGATCAGTTGGCGGTGGTTTCCACTTGCTGTGGATGGAAAAATCTTTTTTTTTTAAATTGCTGAAACACCAGCGTTGTTGGAAAGCCATTGATATAAGGCCTATTTTTCGACATTGTGTATGTGTGTGCATTGGTCACACACTCATTAGCTGAAGTCGTAATCTTGCCTGTAAGACACGCTCTACTCTTTATCCTTATTACATTACTATAGCGTACTTTCGTTTCAGCATTGTGAGCACTGTTCCAGTACAACGCCATCATCAATTTCCTCATGCTCCCTAAAGCGTAGAGCATGATACAGTACGGTGTATCACGCGGCACAGAAACATATGGTGGAAATTTAGCGATGGAGATGTTTAACACTGACGCACAAGCAAGGAAACGAAAACGAAAACCGCCGGAGATGTACAGTATAAGTGAATTTACTTCCACACTGCGTCATATAAACCGAGATAAAATCTACAACTCAGGGCTGCGAGTCCAAAGCCAGCTCTTAAATTGTAATTGAATATGATGCAGAGGCGTTCCATAATTCCTTACAAACCATAAAACTGAGCGGGGAAGATTTAAACCCCAGCCGCTATCGTATTCCAGAATATAATCAACGAGCGATAAAACACTCGGGCATGTGCTGTTATAGGAAAACAATCAATGAGCAAAGCTAAAGTTCCCACTGTGTAATAAAACACTTCTGACACGTCCCGTCACAAGTGTTTTATTCCTCTCACACAACAGCAATTTCCCAACCCTGAACCTTTTTTCATATCTAATATGAGGAAGTCATCATTTTCTTTTATCAATATATATATATATATATATATATATATATAGTCACTTGTGGAATACAGTATGATGTTACGGGTGAACAACAGAAAGTCCGATTACGGTTCCTTCAAGGTTCTCTTCACTGAAGAAAAGACAGGAGGCACAGTTGGAGGTAGCAGAGATGAAGATGTTGAGGTTCTCTTTGGGAGTACCAAGGATACATAGGATCAAGAATGATTTGATCAGCGGGACAACTCATGTTAGATGTTTTGGAGATACGAAGTCAGAGAGGCCAGATTGAGGTGGTTTGGACATGTCCAGAGGAGACATTGTGAGCGCATTGGTAGAAGGATGCTGAGGCAGGCAGGAGGTCTAGAGGAAGACCAAAGACGAGATTTATGGATGCACTGAGAGAGGACATGAAGTTAGTTGGGGTGAGAGAAGAGGATGCAGAGGATCCCTGAAAGGGAACAGCCGAAAGATGAAGACGAAAATATTCAATATAAAAGCAAGAAGACTGTCTGTTAGTGTTCTGTGATACTTTTGCGTGCTACTCCTATCTTTGTTTCCTTCCTCATTATTTGCATGACAATACTTCCTGTGGTTTGCCAGATGTCTATTACCCATTGTCCACCAAAGTGAAACATGTGCTAGTTGACGTCTGGTGCTGGTGCGGGTTCAAGAGTGAACCTCCTCAGTACTGGGTTTACTCACTGTATTACATCACTTTACTTCACCGTATACTGTACGTCATTGTAAATCATATGTAGCAAGAAAAGTTTTGTATATATACAGATTCTCACAAAAGTAAGTGCACCCCTCACATTTCAGCAACCACTTTATCATATGTTCGCAAGGGACAGTACGGTAGAGATGAAAATTGGATCTACTTTAAAGCCGTCAATGTTCAGCTTGTATACAGATTTACTGTCCTCAACATGCAGACTTCATTGTCTAAATAACTCGCAATGAAAATGAGTACACCCTAAGTGAACATGTCAAAACTGTGCTTGGATTGTTCTCTTGGCCATTGCGAAAACCCTGTTCGGGCTTTTGAGCAGCGTGTTACAATGTTGAATTCTCATTGGCTAAACGCCGTTTAGATGGTCACACATAGAGATTTATAATATTTCATTTCATGACAAATTTTACATAATACACGGCATTATTAATCTGAAGGGGATGGTACGGGAGATGGCGGTTTTACAGATGGGATGGTTTTTGTAATTATTTTTTTTTAACATCAGGGGATGACCACGCCCCCCCATCCCCCTCGACCACCCCCCGCCCCCCCCCTCCATATCCTCCGTCAAATCGAGCCCTGAGTATATCATCTCCAGAAGACCACCAGAAGATCTTGATATCAGGTGCACATACTGAATATTTGTGAAGCTTATAAATATTAAGTTATAAAAATCTATGTCCGTTTGAAAATGTTGTTGGAATTTTGTAAAAAAAATCTTTTTACCATGAAGCCTGTTTACTCTGGTTCGCCTAGGACGTGTAGTTACTCAGATATTCATATTTCAAAGGACGTCAAATTCTTTGGGACACCCTGTATGATCCAGTGTGTCTGTACTGTCCCAGCAATGCTAGCAAAAATGCTATCGGCAATGCTAATGGCGGTGCTAGCAGAAACGAAATGCTAATCAAAATGACTTTAAATCTTCAACATGGCTTTGCGAGCGGTTCTCCTGGTTTTATCGTTACTTCAAAGTATTTGAGCTGCCCATTGCATATTGAGTCAAAAAAGATGGAGGTCAAAAACTTTTAGTTAGTCGTGAGGCTAAACCGTGCGGTTCTTCAGCGCCTGAAATAAGCAGTTCTTCGTTCTAGCCAAGCGAAGTGTCGGTGCTACCATGGAACCTGTTTTTCTGTCTCTGGCTCTCTGAAAACAACCTTGGCAATTGGGCACCGGCTCCGTAACAGCTCCGGAGCCACCTTGGTGGAAAAAGCGGGGTGTAGCACTCAACACTTACATGATTGCTTGCAATCTTTCTCTTCTATTCTTTTTTACACGATTTTGAGGAAGTGTACTGTATGTCTGTGACAGGAACCTGGCCTAGTAATGCTTCCTCTAGAGAAAGAAAGGATTCAAAAAAATAACACAAGCCACAACCGAATAAAAAACAGGAGTGCACACTTCTCTGGTCAGAAACGGAGCTGAACTTCCGCAGCCCACACATCGACTGGTTTGGTTGCGTGCCGACATTCTCTGACTTTCCCAGTATGTGTGTGTGTGTGTGTGTGTGCAAGAGAGAGAGAGGAATGAGGGGAGTGTTTAAAAAACAAAGTAAAAAACTGTGATTTCTAGACCACCATGCTCTTAAAAACGATCCATTCAGTCTTTCCTCCTGATAAATTGGATCTAAATCACGTGCTTTTTTGCTACATGGATCCCTTTGATCTTCAGGAGGAAGGGGGTAGGCGGGTGTGGCGGCTTGTTCAAAACAAAATGTCAACTCTGACCCTGACAGGAGTTCACTGTCCCTGAGGTGAGACGTTTCGAGGAGACTGGTCTGATGAGCGGAGCTGATTTAAGAAACGAGATCCCTGTTCAGACTTAAGAAGAAGAAGAAGAAGAAGGGGGAAAAAAAAGAAAGGTTTCATTTCATCTCTCGGATCAAAGCACTGCGTCACATCAGAGTTTATTGAAAACATACAGCAGAGATGAAAAATAATAATACAAAGAATTTATTTGCTTATTCATGAACGATCAAAAGGAAAATGGAGGATAATATTAAACAAGCTCTTTCTCGTTCTCGTCCCTGTACTGTAACGCAGCTATAGCGTTCGACGTCTCCGGACCTGTTTTAAATTATTCCGTTTCCTGGCAAGCGCTCGGGTTTGAAATTCTATATGTTGAGGAAATACCCAAGAATCCACGTGCCACTTCACTCCGGCACCATGCTCCCATTCTCTCTCTCTCTCTCTCTGATTCTGCTCACTTTTTCTTTTGCTACATTTTTCTCTTTTGCTTTGTTGTCTTCTTTCTAATCCTCCTTCCCGAGCCCGTGGCTGTGGATCTGGCCCGGCTCCAGCGCTGCGCTCTGCATTATTGTGCATCTCCCCACCAGAGGGAATCCCCCAGGGCCACTTTAACACTTACAATAGACATTAGCATAAACCCAAGTGCTAGCGTATGCTGGCTAATCCTCGGCCCGCGTATTAGCATGAGTAATAAGCCCTGACTTTAATGAACGCTCAGTGAAGGAATCTGACGTTTTTCGAGATTTCGACAGTGTTGGTGAACCTTCTGAGATTGTTCTCTGAATTATTATAATTGTTTTGTTAATGTAGTGATTTGCATTAAACATCAAAAGCAAAAAATGCTTTTTTTTTTTTTTTTTTTTTGCAAATTGTCAGTGGATCGTTTCTGATATTCAAATTTGCTTGTTTTACAGGCAATTATCAATATTCAAACATATTTTATAATACTGTATGTAGATAATTACATTTGTACATCTCTGTGGTCTCATAAACGTTAACTCAAGGAAATAAAAATAAAAAAGGGACCAATCAGATTCTGAATGAAACGTAGGAATTTCATTCAGAAAATTATTTAGCATTATGTTATAAGGGATTATAAGTAGCACAAAACGTTCTAAGTGCAAATTACTGACTCACTCACTCACTCACTCACTCATCATCTATACCGCTTTAGCCTGTATTCAGGGTCACGGGGGGCTTGGAGCCTATCCCAGGAGACTTAGGGCACATGGCAGGGTACACCCTGGACAGGGTGCCAATCCATCGCTAGGCGCACACTCAGTCACACACTATGGTCAATTTGGGAACGCCAATTAGACTAATCTGCTTTGTCTTTGGACTGTGGGAGGAAACCCACCAAGCACGGGGAGAACATGCAAACTCCTTGCACACAGAGATGGGATTCGCACCCGGACCCTGGAGGTGCAAGGCGACAGTGCGAACCACTACACCACCGTGCCAATTTTATCATTTGTAAAAAAAAAAAAAAGTTTATGGTAAATATATATATTACTTCATACTTGTGTGCGGATGGTAGTGAATGCCATTAACACCTAACTAAAGCACTGGCAGGCTGCACAGGAGGGCTGAATTGCATTTGGCCACGCCCAGAAAAGTCCCAGGCTTGAAATGACTTTCACTCTCAGTGAAAGTTATTTTGATTCACTCACTCACTCACTCACTCACTCACGTATCGTTGTCTAGACCAGTTTCTCCCATATGCAGGGTCGCGGGTGGACCTGGAACCTACCCCAGGAGACTTTGGGCATGAGGCGGGGCACATGCTGGATGGGGTGCCAGTCTATCACAGGGCACACACAAACACAAACACACTCATTCACACACTACAGGCAACACCATTTAGCCTACTCTGCATAGAAGGAAACCCACCAAGCATGGGCAGAACATGCACACAAACACGAGGTGGGAATCGAACCCTTGACCCTGGAGGTGCAAGGCCACCCTGCGTAAACACACCAGGGGGGAAAATACAGGGGGAAAATGCTTTGTTTCTTTGGTTTGCATTCTTGCAGCCAGAAATCCCTTGTGACCTCCATTGACGCCAGAACATTGCAGCTTGAGACACACAGTACCAGATCGGTCACTAACTTCGTTCCGCCCTGTATTTTACAACAGTGGGAAATTCTCCTCAAACTGATTATTTAAATGTACACGGTACACTATCTACACCCACATCAAGCCAACAAATCTCCAGATCTTTGTTCTCTTTCTCTCTTCTGAGCTCCACAGACCCACAGCAGCGTAGCAGTTACAGCAGGACCCACCGACAGCAGCTTTAGAGCCGGATCCTGGTCCCAGACTGTTCTCAGATCTGATCTAAAAACCATCCACAAACAGTCCACCACGCACCAGAGCAACATCAGGATCTGTATTCATAAACAGGTTTTTTTTTTCTTCTTCTTTTTCTTCCACATATCAAAGCTGATCCTTCCCCCGAACCCATGCACGTTATAACGACTCGGCTTTCATCCTCCCAACATTTGTATCTCATTATATCCGCCTTTCCTCGTTCCTGACTGTCTTCTCTGTATATAAAGTGAGCGAGAGATATGATTTCACTTCCCACGGCAAGATCCGAGGCTTTATGTGTGCTGCATATGCTCGCTGTTTATCTTTCTAATATCCTGCAAGGACTTGGCATTGGTACATTAAAGTGAAGCAGCAGCGAAGATGTGTGATCTGCAGGCTACTCGGCGGAGACCATCAGTGCCGGACTTAAGATCAGAGATCATATTACTACTTCATGTTCGATTAGATTACCGTTGGCTCGGATGAAGGATACATGCATATCACATGCCGTTTTAAAGCAGGCCAGTCCAAAAGGTCTGATATGCGTGCAAAAAAAATCCGTCATCATCACTGTAACTGACATTCTTTGGCATTATACTGTACAGTAGATTATACTGTACCTTAAGACCATACGGTTACCCGAAAAAAATAAATAAATAAAGCGTCTAAAAGAAGAATGGAAGAATGAAACGTGCCCAATAATCTAGAAACCACGTACTGTACGTAGATTATACAAAATCCTAAATCATAAATATACAAGATGTATTCTGAAATACAGGGTATCCTGTGTTACGCTGTACTAACCCCTAACCCTAACCCTAACCCTAACCCTAACCCTAGCTGGCCAAGCAATTAAAGGCTAGCTCAAATTTGTCTCATGTAGAATAATTTTCAACATCTCTCACTCACTTATTAATCGTCTAAACTGTTTTATCCTGTATTCAGGGTCGCGGGTGGGTGGGTGGGTGGGGTACGTCGGGGGTGTATGGGGGGCTGGGGGGCCTGTAGCCTATCCCAAAAGACATAGGGTACGAGGTGAGGTACATCCTGGACAGGGTGCCAATCCATCACAAGGCACACACACACACACACAGACTCATTCATACACTACATGCACTTTGGAAACACTAGTTAACCTAATCTGCATGTCTTTGGACTGTGGGAGGAAACCAGAGGAAACCCTGCAACAAAAGAGGGAAGAGAAACAAACACACACACACACACACAAAAAAAAACATTATCATAAAGCATCGGCCAAATTATTATTGACATCAGCCCAGAGTTTCACGATCAGTGTGCCCCTCGTTTATATTAAAGCCATCACTTTAACACGTTATCTCTCACTGCAATCAGTTTTACAGTTAAGGCCGATTACTTACAGGACCTCTCTTGCTCTGTAACTCCTTCAACATTGGTCTGCTTACCGTTGCTTCCTGTGTCGTCTTAATGGAATCAAGTGTTTCCGAGATTTTAAATGGAAATAATTGTAAATCAAAGGTCAATCTCTGAACAACTTCAGATGAGAAGATACTATGACTTGGTTACGTCGCTCCAAAAAAACGCATATATAAAAGAACCTCGCGGAAATGTTTAGTACAACATCAAACATGATAGAGCTCAAACTGTCCTCACGCAGATGTGAGGTTGAGGTTGAGGTTGTTTTGCAGGGTTCCCATGTGCCCCGGTCTTCATATCTTCGGTCTGAGAAGCTCAAGACAGATATGTGCGTATGTGCGTAGGTTTTAGTGTTTAAATGACCTAATTACTATGTGATCCTACAGCATGTATACAGTATATATATATATAAAAATAAAAAAAAATCTGCAATTGTCCTGCACCTGCACACAATCTAATCTGGGTGTTATGCAGTACACAATATATAAACAATAATGAGATTTTTTTGTTGTTGAACAGCATCCAGGCCCTTTAACTACTTACAGTAATAAAGAGAAAGAATCTGCATACACTTCAGTAATAAGTTAGATATATTACACATATTAAAAAAAAAAAAAGGTGAGGAATGTTCACATGGGTGTGGGTGAATAATAAATAATATATTAAACTTCATACACTGAATCCTTCTCAGTCCATATCAGTCAGATCGAGCGACGTCTGATAATGTCATGATTTCATAATGTCTTAGATTATTCATGCATGATAGAACCGATTCTCTTGCCGTCTCAGATTACGACCTTTCACTTTGATGAATCCACTTGTCACTTTTTAAATTAATAGCATCTACTTTATTTATCTGTATTTGCATTTGTATTTTTCAGTTAGTATATACCAGTGTGCATCATATTTCATAGTGTGATTAGGTATGCACAAAATGAAAAAAAAAAAATATATATATATACTTTATATATTTATGTACTGTACTTATAGCACTGTATAATACAGTGGAACCTCGGATTGCGAGTAACTCGGTTTACGAGTGTTCCGCAAGATGAGCAAAGATTTTTAATAAATTTTGACTTGAAAAACGAGCATGTCTTGGTTTACGAGTGCTGAGTTTTTTGACACCGACACACACACACACTCTCTCGCCTTTACACCCCCCCCCTCCCCGGCTTCACACAGACACACACACTCTGCTCTACACAGAAACTCTGCTCTGTCGCAATTCTTTTCAAAGGTAAGGTGCTGGTTCATTTTTTTATTTTTTTTTATTTTTTTATTTTACAGCAGTGATTCCATTAGTCACACACACATGCACACACAAATACACGCCGCTTGCGCACACAGATGGAAACACTTATCTGTTGGGATTTATTTAAGTGCAGGTTAATTTGTTTTATTTTTATTTTATATATTGTATTAATTATTTTTCTGTATTCATTTTTGGGGCTGTGGAACGAATTATTTGAGTTTTCATTATTTCTTATGGGAATTTGATTTGGTTTACGAGTGGTTTGGAATACGAGCCCGTATTGGTGATTCCAAATTGCACGTAGTGTGTGAATGAGGTCCTACCGATATTGTAAAAACTAGGAATAAATACAGTGGTCACCATTGGCTTCCACAGTCCCTAGTTGGAATACAGAGGTTGGAACATTAATGGAACTTGCATCAGTAGATCTACAGTAGAAGCATATGGAACATCTTACTTAGGAGGAATTTAAAGTATTACAGGGTCAAGGGTTTGATTCCTGCGTGCATGGAGTTTGCATGTTCTTCCTGTGCTTGGTGAGTTGACTCACTTTGGTGAGTAAAAATCAGAACTCCGGTTTCCTTCCACAGTCCAAAGACATGCACGTCAGCCGAATTAGCGTTCCCAGACTGGTCGCAGTGTGAAAATGAATTGGCACCCTGTCCAGGGCGTCTTTTCCAGCTTTGTGCCTGAAGTCTGGTGGGATACTTGATAATCTCCAGGCTTCCCGTGACCATGTAGACTGGATAAATGGTACCGTATAAAGAACGAATATGATATTTTACCATTTTGTTTCAGTGCTCAACACAAAGGTCAGGTGATGCATTTAAAAATACAAAGAGAGCAAAAATAAGGAAAGATTAATTCCTCTATTTTTCATACACTATGGGCAATTTGGAAACACAAATCATTCAACAGTACATTGCATGTCTTTGGAGGAAATTGGAGTATGTGGGGAAAACCCAACATCACACACACACACACACACACACACACACACACACACACACACACTATACATGTATACATGTTGGAACCCCCTACATGGAATTAGACGTGTTTCAGTCTCGATCTCGACTCGATCTCGCTTCCATTTGGACGTGACTTTGACCCTTTTGGTCTCGACTCGATCTTGGCAGCGCTTTCGCTCTCAGCCGTACACAATTCTTTTTTGGATATTCAACATTTTCCACTGCAAGAAAAAGTTTACACTGAACTTTCTACCAGGAACATAACCTGGATTTCACCTTACTTTGCCTAAAGCGTTTGCCAACCAGACGTCTGAACTGAATTCAAAAACTATTACTGCATCTTAATTCTCTTGTCCTTTTTTTCTTCTTCTTTTTTTACAGAAGTGTCTAAAAAAGTTTGTTTGTTACGGAAGCGCCATCGATATTTATTCTCCTTCTGTAGATGCTAATAGGCTAGGTTTTCACTTCTGATTAATTAGCAATTACTCAAATGGCTCCTCAGATGTGCTGAGACTACACGTCAGCTAGAATGATCGGCGTTCTGGCTCGGTTTGATCTTTTCTTGCAGATCCTGACTTAAATATGAGTGCACCGTGATTTAGGGATGCTTCTTGATTGCTCTGTAAAGCAAACTATGAAGGGAGGGAAACGCTTTAGGAGCAGAGGAATGACCCTAATCGTCGCTAGCCTCACTTGGTAGACTGTTTAGAGAGAATAGTGTGTTTTTGTGTATTTCTTTCTTATGATCCTGAGGAACAGAGTGATGTACAGAATGTCTGGAGATTTCTTTTTTCTTGCTTTTACTCTGATTTTGTAGCTGATTAGCATGAAATCAATAGCAAATTCTTTGCGTGTGTGTGTGTGTGTGTGTGTGTGTGTGTGTGTGTGTGTGTTTATTCAGCTCTAGCGAAAGGATCAGCAGGCTTGAGCTGTGTTACTCGAGGCTGCTTGATCATCACATGCTTTACCCCTTCCATCTCTTTCAGGATGCAAATCAGGTTAGATGGGTTACATCATTGCTCGCAGAGCCCAGATGTGGAGGCCTAGCAGGACGTTATTGTCTCTGCTGGGAAAAAGCACATGGTTTAGTGCATATAAAGCATGTTAGACGTACTGTATTGTTTCTTCTTTTTTTTTTTTCTTTTTTAATAAGGAGCACAAATATATAATATAATACACAACACAGAGAATCTCTCAGTTTAATATGCATGAAGACGACCACGGTGACGAAAATGAGAATAATCGCTAATTTCTGACGGTGTTGTTCATGAATATTTGACTTGCAAATAATCGCATGATTAAAGTGTTATTGTGCAAGCGATAATGACGCAGCTGACGAAGATGAATTAGCGCGGCGCACAGAGATAGCCGTTACAGTACGCACGCTTTCCTGTAATGTTTTACCACCGAATGCGAAATTACATAAATAAACAAGAAGGTCATGATTCATCTATGAAAAAAAAATCTCATTAAAAAAAAAAAAAAAGCATTAGATCTGTCATAATTCATATTCATATTAAAGAATCACATAAAAAAACAAACAAACAAACAAAAAAACAAGACAAATGCAAAGCCTAGAGGAAACTAGTAGGAATGGGTAGAAATGGAAATCCCCTTGTGGGTGTGATTTAATTGGAAATCGGTCAACTAGATGATTGTGTGATTAAGCAACGTTAATGGTTCCACCCTGACGCTGATTATTTTAACCTGAGATAAACCTTTGTGTTTAATTCTTCTCATACAAAAGCAATGCTAATTCTTTCCTGCCACGTGTTTATCTATGTATAAAAAAAGACCAACAATTCAGATTTTTTTTTTTTATTTATCGTCACATTAAATTTTCACAAACATCCAAAAATCTAATTCTCATTTATCACATATAACATCACTCACTCTCTCATCGTCTGTACCGCTTTATCCTGTATACAGACTCGCGGGGGCCTGAAGCTTATCCCACAAGACTTAGGGCATGAGACACATACACACACACACACACACACTCATTCACACGCTACGGGCAATTTGGGAACAGCAATTAGCCTAACCTACATGTCTTTGGACATTGGGAGGAAACCGGAGTACCTGGAGGAATCTCATCAAGCACTGGAAGAACATACAAACTCCATGCACACAGAGACGGGAATTGAACTCGGACCCTGGAGGTGCTAACCACCACACCACCGTGCCATTGCATATGGACTAAAAAAACATTTTTGTAATCGATATTAGAGTCATTGTAGCGATATTTCCATGAATTTCCATTTGAAAGAATCGAGCGACATGTATCGAAATCGATTTTTCCCCATTTATGATAAAATAAACAGAAATTTACATTAGATTAAAGCTGACTTTATAAATGTTGCTTGTTATGGAGGTATTGAAGCACCACCTGTCCATGCTTCTCAGACCCCTGTGGAGCCACACATGTGACATGAGCAGAAAAACTGAGATTTTAAAAAATGGTCAGTCTATTTACTTATCTGTTGATCAATAATTCCTTTTTTTTTAATTGAAAAGAAATAAAGCAGCTGTTTCTCATGTCTATGTGCGTCACGAGGGTTGGTTTTGGTCCCAGCCCTAGAAACATCAGTATGATGGCATGGATTGACCCTGCTCCTGTGTGTAGAACCTGTCAGACTGGAACACTAATGTGCAGAAGGACTGGAGTTAGTGAAAGTCCTAGAGAACAGAGAGGACAACCTGGTTGAACCTGAGTGACGAGAGCATTGTGTGAAATGCTCACTTTTAGTCTGCATTCCTTTGTGCTCGGCTAAAACTGGTTCTGTGTGTAACACGGCACAGGGTTTGGTACAGTATATCTGTACCAGTATACAGAATATACTGTAGGCCAAATCAGCAAAGTATGGTATTGATGGTGTTAGCTCAATCAATTGTTTGCACTGAACATTTTTTCCCCTAAATCATTTCAGGAACTAAAGAAATCTGAGCTGTGTTTCAATAGTTGCTGTTCATAAAATGTATTAATCATATGTACAAAGATATTTATAGAAATTATGGATAATATAAAATAATAATAATAATGTTTACAGTACTTATATTTCTGACGTTTATTATTATTATTATTATTATTATTATTATTATTATTATTATTAAAAGTTAAAGTTTAAATATTTTAATTAATTACATTGTATTCACTTTTTGTTTGGTTTATCCCAAAAACTCTAGGGTGCATTATGTATATTATTTATATCTAAATCATTTCTGTCATATGTGTCACACCATTAATAACGCCATATTGACTGGTCCAAGGAATTTTAACTGAAAAGACTGGTATGAACTTGTCTGCCATTTTACTGGTAGTATTTAGAGCTTTCTTTTGGAACCGATCACCCTGAGTCTAAACTCTTCAAATGTTAGTGGGAACGCTAGAGTCATTAACTTTACAAAACAGCAAACAAACATGCCAGACGATGGAGCTGAAAAAATGAAAAAGAGATCATCATCATCAACATCATCATCATCACTTTCTTTACTACTAAATACTTTTATCCGCCAACATCTATACTGTATAATATCTATAAACGATTTGCCTAGACATTGATCAAAACTCACTTTTTTAAAATATATCTTGCCATTTTATACATTGCAGGACCAGAAGCCATCTCAGAAATGTTTTTGTCTGTATTTGCCTGAAATTAAACCTAGTAGTAGTAGTAGAAATGAAGTTCTGAGTAGTTTTGTGCCAGGAAGTTTTGATTGTGTTCTGCACATGGGTCAAATTGCGGGCGCGTCTTAAATCGTCGGATTTAATAATCTACTTTAAAATAAGCTACTAATAAGCAGCTTGCTCAATAGATATTAATTAGAAAAGATAAACTGAACAATTTTACTCGGCTTAGTTCATATTTTCATTTCCACTGAAAGTGGTAGAAGTGAATTTCTTCACAGCGCTGAAGTGGTAAAAGTGAATTTTAATACGCTGGAGTCGCTTTAAAACAAAGCTTTATTAAAATATCTTTATCGGATCTAACTTTTTCGATGGCTCAGCTGTGATTCACTCTCTGATTACCGAACAGGGAGTGTATTTGGCTGACGACGAAAGAGGTACAACTTAGTCGCCTTAAAAATGTTGTAAGGTAATTTAGATCAAAGCATTGCCATAAAATATGAGTAATATATAAAAGATTTAATTTCCTTTGAGGGTATTAGAATAAGTTCGATATTACAAGAAACTGTACGTTTTGGGGTATTTTCTTTAATGTTCACAACAAAATAAATGTAATGGTGAATAGAAGGGAAAATAAAACATGGACATGCTACTGTAAGAGACAGTCAGGCGTAAGATTAACAAGTCATTTCCCCCTGACTGTATCCCGAATACTGTCCCTCATAATGTGTGTGGTGGCTCCCAGCTGCCACGCCCTCAAGTGTTACTTGTTTGTATTAATAAGTTGGACAGAGAGTTGGGACATTTACGTGGCCTTCAACCTGAAGTACTGTAATAACATCACTGATTACATTAAAGCTGATCAGATCATTTTAGCTTTAACCTGAATAAAAGGTGCGGTCCTAGCGCCCTCTGTTTCCTTCTCAGTGTTCCTCAAACAGAGGGCGCTAGGACCGCACGATTGGAGTGCTTTCCGCGCGCCTCGTGTTCTTTCTCAGGACTACAGAGGGAAGCGACGCGCATGCGCGGCTGCTCCGCAACTACAAGCCGGCGAGCGCGCTCGCGCGCACACAGTAAACAGAGACGCGCGGAGCGTAAAGTAACGAACACACACACACCGAGGGACGCGGAGCTGCTGGAGTGGACTGTGCCTGCATACAGGAGCCGGGAGGAATAAAGCAAGCAAGCAAATCCATCTGGAAGCGAATAAACTGACACGAAAATAACTTGTGGAGTGAAATAAAGGCGGTGCGCGCGAGCCGTTTCGGTGCGGAAGATGCGGAGAAAATAAATTACAGCGGGTGTGAATTGAAAGCAGCTGGAGAATTCAGTTCAGTTCAGGATGGCTTGAGGATTTATTATACTTTTTTTTTTTTTTAATTACTACTATTGTTTTATTATTATTTTCCTCATAAAAAGGAAGCGCACGCGCTCGTGTTGGGGAGAGCGGCGGAGAAACTTTGAAACCACCGGTTTGTGCGCGCGCGCGCTGTCAGACAGACACCGCGAGGATTTAAGCACTCGGACCCGTCTCTCTCTCTCTCTCGCTCCCCTTTTTTTTTCTTCCCGCCCCTCTGTCCTCATCATGTTCAAAGCGGTGCCGAAAAAGAGCCACTGGAGCGCGAGGGTGAGCGAGTGCGCGGTGCGGCGGGACGCCGCCGCGCGCGTGCCCCTGCAGGGCGGAGCGGAGGACGGCGAGTTCGTGTACGTGGGCCGCGTGGACCACGTCCTCAGCTCCGTCACCTACGAGCACGGCTCCCTGACCGAGGGAGACCTGCTGCTCGAGGTGGCCGCGCTGCCCGTGTCCGGATTACCGCTGTACGACGTCCTGAGCGCCATGAGGAGCTCCGCCGGACCCGTCACACTCAAGACCGTGCGGCCAGGTACACGCATGCAGACCGGGAGCTCACTGTACTGTTTGTGTTTATGTTTTAATTAGGCTTGTTGATTTATTTGTTTACTTCCTTTCAGCTCATGCGCTTCGAAATCTGGGCAGAAAAACAAACAAACAAACAAACAAACAAACAAACAAAAATATCTCTTCTGGTCACTCTTACTGATGATGATAAAAAGTTTCTCGAACCAATGCAGAGTGACATTCATAAGGTTCCAGATCGCATCTCTTATTACTTACACCGGTTAAGGTTCTACTACACTACATTGAAGCCATAAGGTTCTGTACTGGTCATTTTTATTACATACACTATATGCACAACCCTGTCCAGGGTGAACCCCTCCTCATGCTCTAAGCTTCCTGGGGTAGGCTCCAGCCCCCCCAACCCCCCCCCCAAAAAAAGATGGACAAAGGTATTTGGCCGCACAGTGGTGATGAGCACCCTCACCGTGCACCTCCAGGGTCCTGCTTAGATTCCCAGCCAGGTGCAATTGCCGCATCTGTGTGCATGGAGTTTGCATGTTCTCCCCCCTGCGTGGTGGGTTTCCTCCTCCTACAGTCCAAAGACATGCAGCTTAAGCTGCATTCCCAAATTACCTGTAGTGTGTGAATGTGTGTGTGTGTATGTGCCCTGCAATGAATTGGCACCCGTCCAGGATGTACCCTGCCTCGTACCGTAAGTCTCCTAGGATAGGCCCCAGGCACCATTGCCCCCACCCCCCTTCCCAAAACACAGGTACACAGCAAATTTGAAATCGCAAATTTAACACACTCAGAAATAAAATTAACACTTTCTCAGTGTTTATATGGGAACCACTGGAAAAGTGTTAAATTAACACTTTTAAAAGAGTTATAATTGTAAACACTAGTGCAGTGTTACTTGACAAACACTTAAAGTGTTACATTTTAACACCACAACAGATGACAAGAACACTATTAAAGTGTTTAAAGTTTACTCATTAGACACTCGTGGAGTAATTTGTCAACACCACCAAAAATCAGGTTAACACTTTATGGTGACAATTCATCCTAAAATAGTGTTGATTACACTACAAATGAAAACTAAATAATGCACTTGGATGAACACAACTAAAAGTTTAAATGAATCTGTTAGTGTAACTACCCTATCATCCATCAATAATCACTCCAAGTGAGAGTCCAACTGCCATGAACAAAAAATATAGATTTTTCTTTTAGCAAAAGGTATTACATTTGAAAAAGCAGTGCACTAAGAAATAAATAAATAAAATGCACAATGACCTTGTATGGTACAGTGGCAAACAAAACTATGATGCACCTCACTGTTGGGCTATACAATACAGCCATATGGAACAACATAGTAAAATGAGTCTGTACCATAAGACGTTTGGATATCAAAGGGCTTGAAGTATCTCAACTTGTGAGGTGATACAACTGAAACATTATGCACTTGGTCAACAACATCAAATGCATGAAAATGCTCTTCAAATGTAGTCTCCATTTCTGATGCACACAAAAAAACACTTCCTTTCTCAGAAAGATACAAACTATCTTACAGAACACTGGCATCTCGTGCAAAATCGGTGCAAACAACAAGACCCGTGTGATACTCAATACCATTAAGTTTAACCCGCATCTTTTCGAACTGCTCGCTCGCGCACCGTTGGGGGCGGCGTAACACACTCGGAGGACAGCGCTATCAGCTCCCTCCACTGCGCGAGCTCACAGACGCCCCTGACTGGCTGTAGAGCCGTGGTTAATGTCGGAGCACTATGTACCTCTCATCCCTCCCCTCTGAGAGAGCTCGGCCAATCAGCTGTCTCTAGACCTCCGGCTGCGAGAGGTTACAGCACCACCCGGGAATCGAACTCGCGATCTCCGGATGATAGGGCGAGCGCTTACAGAAGGAATGTTGGTATTTCTAAAACATCTTATTGAAGAGCACCATAGATTATTTACACATTTGTATCCTCACAATAATTTGATTCCAAAACGTCACTTCATGATCCATTATCCGGAGTGTATACGTCAAATTGGGCCTTTAGTACATGTTTGGAGTATGAGGTATGAAAAAAAGTGTGTTTAGCTTCATACCTCATACTCCAAACATGTACTAAAGGCCCAATTTGACGTAATTGTACAGTCAAATTATAGTCCAGCATTCAAAGTTGCAAAGTTGAATCACTCGAAAATATTTTCAATAATATCAACCGTAATTTCATATTGCATATCCATAATATTTATTGGGTTATTAAAATAATGTTAATGATCAATTGAATTATTTAATAAATTTAAATACATGGCTTACATATCCCTTTGTGGATGGGGGATCGTTTAATGCAGGAAACAATGTGACAACTCCCAGTGCATACTTCTCTTTCGTAGCTCGCCGAGGGGTTCTCCTGAAAAACGTACACAAGCACCTGTACTTACGAGGATATTACGAAAGGAATGAGCTCAGGACCGTCATTTCTGCTTTTTCTGCAACCTAAGTAAAACGACCACTTGTGCCTTATTAAACCTATTCGTTATTAGATTCCATCCAGCCTAAACACATTTATCTATACTATAGTACTCATGCAATATGTGAATTTATAAAAAAAAAATGTATTAATGGCTTAACTGCCAGGGTATCCCCTAGCATTTCCTACAATTTTGGACATCCTTATAATAACCTCTATTATGAACTCAGCCCTCAGTCTCAACCATGCGTGCTGCAAGAATGTTAACCATCTGCCGCCTTCTACCGTCAGACAGTGTGCCAGTTCCTTCATATTCTTCGAGAACCGATGTCCCTCCTGGTTTTGTCTGCAGAATCTGTTTTATCAGCTAAGAAAAGATCACACAGATTTTTAGTCTCATTTCCTAAAGGGACAGTTTGACCTGTATTTCATTTTGAATGAATGATTACGAATTTAACGAGGTTTTCTTAGATCCACATGGAACCTCCCCAGAGTTACATGATCATCAGTACAAGACATAATTATGCAAACGCAAAGTACTTTTGCTACTGCACATCTTCCTATAGGTAAATAGAGTTTCAATTTAGACCTAAAGCAGCAAACGTTCACACATGCAATATGGAATCCCGTATCCCGGCTGAGCTGCATGCGATGACCCAGGGTGATTCAGTTTTTTTCTTTCTGCAGTATTTTTGTGTGTATTTTTAAATCGTGTCTCCTGCACGCTTTACCCGGGGACCACCCCTTACTGAAATCAACACGGACTTTGTTTATATGTCTTTCTTTTCTTAAGAGTTAGAATCCAAAGAGAAACGTCTGCTACGAAAAAAAAAACAAAACAAAAAAACTCCCAATTTTGTCCTATTTTGGGCAACAAAGACATTGGTTGTTTTTAAGAAATCAATCAATTCTCACTAGTTAAACCTATTCTAACAGATTTATTAATATTTTACATGCTAAAGTTAAAACTGCATGCAAGATAATGAAGTCAAAACAATGCGTCTGAAATAAGTGGGATAGAGAACGTCTCTCTCACTAGAGTGCACAAAGGCAGCATAATGTTTAAAGGATAAAACTTGGTCATATTATTATAGTCATACAGTCATTTAGCAATTTGAAACTTGCCTTCAGAAATGAATTCTTCAAAATCAGCGGTCTGTAATTTGATGTATTTCTTGCGGTTTTGATGCTGCACCTTAATGATCATTTTGCCATCTGTAACATGTGTCTGTAGTGTAAGACAGGACAAATTGCCATTTGTTAGATGTACGTAAATAGAATTGAAATGAACAAAAGTAATTGTTGTCTTTCAGTTTCCTAAATAATGTAAGATACTTTAACTACACTCAAATGCGCCCTGGCTAACCAAAAATACTTTTTGGGACTGAAGCTGGTGGGAAATAAGTTGTTCTCTTTCTGCCTGACAGGTCTGGAACTTTATATACCGTTCTTCACACTTCTTATGATGATTGCTGTACTTCTGTATCCTGTCAAAAAAACGCACTAAAACACAGAATACTCCCTTTATATACCCTGATATTGCATAATTTTTATGGCTTTACTGAATCTATTTTATATTGCATGTCTGCAGATTAATCCCTATTCAGATATAATTCCAGACAATTCACAATGCTTTTATATACACACGTGGACAAAATTGTTGGTACCCTTCGGTCAATGAAAGAAAACCTCACAATGGTCACAGAAATAACTTTAATCTGACAAAAGTAATAATAAATAAGAATTCTATGAATGTTAACCAATGAAAGTCAGACATTGCTTTTCAACCATGCTTCAATGGAATTATAAAAAAAATGAACTCATGGAACAGGCCTGGACAAAAATGATGGTACCCCTAACTTAATAGTTTGTTGCACAACCTTTTGAGGCAATCACTGCAATCAAATGATTCCTGTAACTGTCAATGAGACTTCTGCACCTCTCTGCAGGTATTTTGGCCCACTCCTCATGAGCAAGCTGCTCCAGTTGTTTCCGGTTTGAAGGGTGCCTTTTCCAGACAGCATGTTTCAGCTCCTTCCAAAGATGCTCAATAGGATTGAGGTCAGGGCTCATAGAAGGCCACTTTAGAATAGTCCAATGTTTTCCTCTTAGCCATTCTTGGGTGTTTTTAGCTGTGTGTTTTGGGTCATTGTCCTGTTGCAAGACCCATGACCTGCGACTGAGACCCAGCTTTCTGACACTGGCCAGCACATTTCTCTCTAGAATCCCTTGATAGTCTTGAGATTTCATTGTACCCTGCACAGATTCAAGACACCCTGTGCCAGATGCAGCAAAGCAGCCCCAGAACATAACAGAGCCTCCTCCATGTTTCACAGTAGGGACAGTGGTCTTTTCTTCATATGCTTCATTTTTTCGTCTGTGAACATAGAGCTGATGTGCCTCGGCAAAAAGTTCCATTTTTGTCTCATCTGTCCATAGGACATTCTCCCAGAAGCTTTGTGGCTTGTCAACATGTAGTTTGGCATATTCCAGTCTGGCTTTTTTCTGATTTGTTTTCAACAATGGTGTCCTCCTTGGTCGTCTCCCATGTAGTCCACTTTGGCTCAAACAACGACGGATGGTGCGATCTGACACTGATGTTCCTTGAGCATGAAGTTCACCTTGGATCTCTTTAGAAGTCTTTCTGGGCTCTTTTGTTACCATTGGGATTATCCGTCTCTTTGATTTGTCATTGAAATTGTTCCATGAGTTTATTTTTAAAAATAATTCTGTTGAAGCATGGTTGAAAAGCAATGTCTGACTTTCACTGGTTAACATTCATAGACTTTTTAAAAATTATTACTTTTGTCAGATTAAAGTTATTTATGTGACCATTGTGAGTTTTTCTTTCATTGATAGCAGTATATAGACGGCGCCCAAAGCACCGCGTTGTCGGCTGAATCGCTGTTTCTATGAAATAGTTAATATGACGTTCTCCCCGACCAAAAGAGCTTAAAATGATCTAAAAAGTTGTTCACTTACACGTTAGCCCACACGTGTACTAAAATTCAACTTATCTAAAGTAACATTGAAGTTAGCTACCGTTGTCACTTACCAGTAAGCAAACGACGGTGGTAATGCTACAGGTTTTCATTATAAACGCTAATATTTGAAACAAACTAGCATACGTAAATTGAGAAAATACAATACAATGAGAAAGTAGAATACAATGAGAATTATTTATATTAAATAATTATTTATCTTAAACTCACCAAACTATCCTTTTCATGCTCGAAGTGAGACCAAGAAAATGGCGTCTGCCACAAATCTCCACAAGCGTACGTGCCCAAATGCCCGGATGTTTAAAGTAACACTCTTTGGTGTTGAACACCATTAACGCTGTAATGTTGCACCACCAACGTTGTTTTCTCATTAGCACAGAGTTCACTCTAGCAAAAACAACCCTTGAACCTCAACACTTCACTCTAAAATGACCCACCACTAGAATTTTGACTCCAGTGAATTTGCTGTGTACTAGCGTGCTAACACAATCGGCTATACGATACGATAGAAAACTAACATGTTCATTAGAACAAGTACCTTGTTTATTAGAATCGTGCCGATGGTTAAACAATCCATGTCAAAAGAACGAGCGATGGCTGCCAACATTTCACCTCCCTCCATTCTCTCGATCAGATTTACTTTGATCTCCAGGCTTATTGCGAGGAGCTTCAGAGCAGGACCAGCTTCTTCACTGCTGCTTTTTACGCTTGCTTCCAGACATCCTGAGGTGCACGCTGCTCATATGTGATCCAATTCCTGCGATGGAACATGTGCGTGTGTAGGGGACTTACTGCACTTCAATATGTAGTTGCAGCTATAACAGCTTCCACGTTTCTTGGAAGGCTGTCCACAAGATGTTGGAGTGCTTCTGTGGGAATTCATGTTCATTCATTCTGTGGAGCATTTATGACGTCAGGCACTGATGTTAGCACTGATGTTGGGCGAGAACCATCTCTGTTCCAGTTCATCCCAAAGGTGCTCGATGGGGTTGAGATCAGGGCTCTGTGTTTGGGCCAGTTAAGTTCTTCCCCACCGAAACTCATCAAAAACATGTCTTTTATAGTCCTTGCTGGAATAGAAAAAGGCCTTCCTTAAACTGTTCCACAAAGACGGAAGCATAGCATTGTCTTGGTATGCTGAAGCATCAAGATGAACCTTCAATGGGGAAAAGGGGCCTGATTGATTGATTGAAACATGTGAATTCAGTAATTAACCGGCTTGGTCAAATGCTTTTGTCCATATAGTGTACCACGAGGAAGGTTTTTCTGAGGACACTTTACAACCTATAAACCTCTGGAGGCAGGTTCTCAGGTCTATGCTCAGAAAATAAAATATGTGTCCGCTGACGACCTGAATAGACTGAATGACCAGGGTATCATTTATTATCTATGGAGTTTCTTTGCTCCCTGATGGCACAGGCATATTCCAGGACTCTTAAAGTGTGCATTGTAATCAAAGCTAAAGGTGACCCACAAGGGTTCTTTAAATGAAGGTTTTTAGATTTAGTACATACCTGGAAAAAGTTTTACTCATGACCCTTTCACATATGACTTTACACAGAAGCCGTACAGGTTCTCCCAGGCAGCCCAGCTGGAGAATCCCTTATGTTTCTACTGGAGATTGTCCCTTTTATCACCTACACCCAAAACGCCTTCCCCTGAACACCTTATAAATAGGAAACAACCACACAGAATCCATCAGACCTCTCACAGAAGCATGACTAAAGAACCATTTGGAAGAATCTCTTGGCTTAACTAATTACTTCAATTTGAAATCATTCAGATGACACTTGACATAAAATCTATACCAGCTGATTAATTATTTATTTCTTTTTCTTCAAAAGGTTGTACCGTCATTCCTAAGTTTTGTGACCTGCACCTTAACGGGTCGTACCTGAATCATTTCAGATAGGAAAATGAAAGGTTGCAATGATCTCTGAAAAACCCATAAGAGTCCTAGATTGAGCCTTTGCACTTATGGTGAAAGGTTTTTACGTGAATCTTGTCATATTGGAGAACACTTTATACTGGATAAACCTGTAAATGTCACAGCTGAGGAACGCGTTACAGTTCTATGTTCATGGTTTCCCGTCAGGTTGCACCTTGCGCCTACTGCAACTCTAGGAAAACTGTTTCCCTAGAAACCATGACATTTCTCCAAGAGCAACAAGTGAAGAACCTTCTAAGGGTTCTACATGTACAGTTGCAGTATATCGTCTACACCAAACCTAAATGCTTATGCTTGGAACTTTTTTCGCCAACATTTTAAAGAGAACCCAACTAGAAGAACCTCCAAGAGTTCTCGATTTAGTGCCGGCTCTCGGGCTCGGCTCCCTTTTCTTTTCTTTTTTTTTTTTTTTTTAGCCGTAAATCATATCTGCAGGCCGGCGCGTCAGTGTCGAGCTGTAAATCTCAGACGGAGGAAGCACAGAGTGTGTATTGTGTCGGGTTTTTCCCGCTGATGCACGCTGACGGCTCCCTCCAGACTTCTCTCTCTCGTCACATGGTTTAAGTTATGGAACGGACTCGAGGTTGAGGCGCCCCCCCCCAAGCTACCGGAACCCCCCTAACACCCCCCCCCACCCCCCTTCGGTCGCGTTTCACCACGCGGGTTCAGACAATGTCAGGAACCGAGCCAGTCCACTTCAAGCGCACGTTCCCCACTCTCTCTTTCTTTTTCAGTCTCTTTCCATTTCTGTCCCAGAGCCACAAAACCCGGTGTTTAGTTCTACTTTTCTTCAGCGCGCCTGGAAAAAATTCCGGCTCCTAATGGAGAAAATGTGTTTGGCGAAACACGTCAGTTTATTGTCTTATCTTTGGACAAACACTTGTTATTGAATTGTCGCAGAAATCTCCGTCGGGAAACGCTAAAAGGGGTGTAGTTTTCTGCAACACCAGTTCCTTGTTCCTTGTTTGCTAAGTGAGATGTCTGATCAGCATGGCTGCTCACACTGTGCATACTGTTGGTTAATCTTTTCTTAGGTTTGTAGCAACATTGGTTTTAGTGTAGTTAAGGTACAGAGCCAGGACTTGGGGTTAAATCTATAACTTGAGTCATCACTCATAAACGTCACTAACATTTAATTAGCTAGGTAAAGTTCCGCTTTCGTTAAGGTGTTGTCCTTTATTTCCTGCTCACTTCACCCGTCGGACATCCGGAGGTCGGAGATTATATCACTACAGTCAGAAAGCTCCACTTTAAACAAAGCGTGATGCAACACCAAACATTCATGAGAAATACATAACAGAATCTTTTTTTTAAATTATGTGCAGTTATGTAATTATGGGTAATTATGTAACTGTAAGCTGATGATGAAGACATCACTCTCTCTCACACACACACACACACACACACACACACACACACACACACTCGGCAGAATAATAGGAATAATGTGAAGTGACCCTGGCTGTATCTTCTGTACTCAAGGAATTAAACACGGCCTTCATATCGGCTGCTCGGTCCAGCGGCGGCCGCAGTGCAGAGACCTGACGCACCTATTAATCTTTATCGATTTTCCATTCCGCTGACGGGTTTCCTTTTCGAATCCTCCGCTTAATGAAGTCATAAAAACAAGTTAGAAGGATATATTCTGTTTCTGTTGACAAAACAACTTTCACAGAGTCATCAGTTTTAAGCCGGGACAGTAACCGTGATTCGCCGCAACATTCGCTACAGATGCATCAGGACCGCTGTCCGTGTCATACCGCTCGACCCTCGGCCTGCTTCGCTAGTCGTCTATGTAGCGAGCGATTTCAGTGTTGCAGCTGCGACGGCCGGCTCCAAATTGACTTGCAAACGACCTCGTGGACGCATGAGCTTCGAATCAGGCGGACAGTTTGCATGTGCGGTCACGTGACCTTTCAGGGAAAACGCATCCAAATATTTAAAAGGGTGTCGCAGCAGAGTATCAGATTTATGACAAGATGTTGATGAGATTGTTCAGTATGGTGCGTGGTATTTTATTAGTGTGTTTAAAAACAAACAAACAAACAAACCTTATAGAACATGTCTGTTAACAGAAGACGAGTTTAATAACGTACATTATAGTATTATGGCGCGTACTTGAATAAGTTTCTCTTCATGATTTTTCCATCCCATTTTTCTCTTCATTAATTTTTCTGGCAAACATTAGAGCTGTGTGTGTGTGTGTATGTGTGTGTGTGTATGTGTGTGTGTGTATGTGTGTGTGTGTATGTGTGTGTGTGTATGTGTGTGTGTGTATGTGTGTGTGTATGAATGTGTGTGTGTATGAATGTGTGTGTGTGTATGTGTGTGTGAATGTGTGTGTGAATGTGTGTGTGAATGTGTGTGTGTATGTGTGTGTGTATGTGTGTGTGTATGTGTGTGTGTATGTGTGTGTGTATGTGTGTGTGTATGTGTGTGTGTTGTGTGTGTGTGTGTGTGTGTGTATGTGTGTGTATGTTTGTGGTTGGGTGTGGGTAATATATATATATATTAATTATATATATATATATATATATATATATTATAAATATATATATATTATATATATATAATTAACATTCAGTACATAATATTATAATATTATACGTACTGAATGTTAATTTAGTAAATCATTAAATTAAAAGTAATTTCAAGATGTGATTTTAATAATGTTCATCTGCATAAAATGGCACAAGAAGGTAAAGAATAATATATACGGTTATGTATTTTTAAGTTGTATAATTTCATATATTTTTTTAATAAATATCATTTTTTATACGGTTTTTATTTTTAAAAATCTGTTGCAAACGTTTTAGATCTTTATTAACTTTTTAGGTTTTTATTCTGACTGATATAACTTTAAAAAATATATATATTTCTCATTCTTTGTATAAACTTTTTTAATATTCTTGTTATAACTTTTATATATATTGTTTATATAACTTTTTATGATATATTTGCGTATTAGTTATTTATTAATATATTTTTTTTATATATTCTATTCCATACAACATTTTATATATATTCTTATAATTTTTAAAATATATCCTTATTCTTATATACCTTGTGAGAACTTTTTGTGAGAAAAAAAAACAATTCAAAAGAAGAGAAAGTAGTAGAAAATGCAAAATGATCACGTTTTTTTTTTTTTTTTTTTTAAGACATCTACAGATTTTCTTGGAAGCCTGAAGTTATTGTCAATGAGTAATTCAAAAATTACTCTATTAAAAAAAAAAACTATTAAAGTTTAAAACTGGTATGTATTGTCCTCACAAGCTCTCTACAGGATCCGTGTCTCCGTGTCTCGGCCTAAAATCACATTAGGGCTTATCCTTTGATCCAGCTCACTCAGACAGATCCCATATCACTGCCGTTCTCTTAACCCGAGCCACCTGACTGGAGACGACCGAATTTGGATGCTGGATTTGCCCCTGTTTAATGAGCAGAACAGCAAGAGGGGCAGTTTTGAGACTTGGGTGGGGGTGACCGTGAGGAGTCGGAGTCACATCCGATCGATTTAAGCCATCGTGCTTTTAAACCGAGTTGAACTCTGATTTGGTCAGACGGTGTGGGTTCATTTTCTTTAACAGCAGATCTGACTGTACTGTAGGTCCGGCAAATCACAGGTTTATATTAACACACTCTTCTGGAAGTAACAGCTCGTGCACAAAAAAAACAAAACAAAAAGTAATCCTCAATGCAGATGCCAACATGGAGCTAATTAAAGTTTTCTGACACGGTTTTTCTTGATAACTTCTGTAAAGATAAAAGTTAAATAGTTTGGCGATGAACCGGGTGTTTATAGCTGTTATAACTTGTTTTGCAACATTAACGGTAACCGTAAGCGGACAAAAACGCTATACAGGAGGAATAACACACTCCAGGGCATGCTGTTATAGGAAAATAAATCACCTCGCCGTGGTAACGGGTACGCCACTTTATCACGCCACGCCCCCTCTTCATTTATTTTCCTACAACAGCCTCTTTATGTGCTTTATTTTATACGGATCGGGGTTTAACGATGCACACAGAGGCTTAAGATTTAGTAGAATGTGATCTACTGAGATCGACACCAAAAACAGGTTTTTCCTTTTTTTTTTTTTTTCCATCTTGGATGAAAGTGGCTGTTTTTCTGTGGAAATGGTTCTCAAGGGTCCTTGAAGAAATATCTCCAAAGGCCCATTATGTTTAAAAAAAAAATGTTTTTTTTTTCCTTCTTCTTCCTGAATTTTATCAGTACGTTGTTGCTCAGGATCACCATGAGCCATGTATCAAAGCTGGAATTATAATTACGGCGAGTTTCCTTTCAGCACCTGCGTTTAATCAGCAGAGGACTGAACCCTACCCTGGTTTCTATTGCAGCGGAATCGCCGAGAGCAAGAAAACCTGCCCAGTGGTTCCCTGATCTCAGTGGGATTAACCTTAACCCAGTGGGTGTCGCGTTTGCTCCAATTAAAAATGACTCGTTTAAATACTGTGCAGTGTGTGTGTTGAACCGGCTGCTTAGCTGTTAAGGTTAGCTGTTCAGTCTGCTCCATAATCCGACGACTATCCGACAGTGACATGTGACAGAGTCACATCCGGGGTCTTGATTTGTACTGGGATGTAAAGATGCTTAAAAAAGGATTACTTAAACTCTCCCTCGTATCAAAATTCCATGTGTTCGGCTCATTTCCTTCACGTGAAACTTCAGATAAAGAACAGTAAAGAAACATCACTTCAGTCCTGACGCTGCAACATTGGTAGGCTACTTAGGATGTCTAGACACCTGAGAGCTGTAAAGTTTTTTCTTTATATATATATATATATATATATATATATGTTTCATAGTAGTGACATGGTAAATAGTTTCTGGCTTATTTTTAGAGCATGTCGGTGATGTTTAGTATAAAATATTAGCGCTAGGCTAGTTGTACCTTTTTTTTGGAACTAGAAGAACCTGGTTCTGATGGGGTTTATATGCTTGAAATTAGTTTTTCCAGAGAAAATGAATGATTAAAAGGCATTTTAGCTAATCTAAGGTAAAACAGAGATAAAGCTAGCTGACGCATGTGGATGTTGTTTACTGATATTTGTACGCCTGGCAAAAGATTAGCATCTTTCTTGAGTTAGGGGCTAGGTTTAGGGGTTGGTGTTAGTGCTGGTGCTGGGTGGTGTTGGTGTTAAGGGTTGAGGTTGGACTAGGATTAGGGTTTAGGGTTTGTGTTAGGGGTTGGGGTTATGCTTTTTTTTTTTTTTTTTTTCAACTTCTTAAGCTAACTAGACATTACCCACTTTTTTCCCCCCCCCCAGAGTTTTCTTCCTAATTTAGTCATCTCCAATAATGTGAGGAGGCCCCCACATTAAGGCTACTACTGCCACTCAGTCGGGAGGGCCGAAGACTATCACGTGTTTCCTCCAAACCACGTGACGCCAGCCGACCGCATCTTTTCGAACCGCTCGCTCGAGCACCGCTGGGGCGGCGTAACACACTCGGAGGACAGCGCTATCCGCTCCTTCCGCTTGCGTGAGCTCACAGACGCCCCTGATTGGATGTAGAGCCGTGATTAATGCGGGAGTGTTTGATCGGCAGTCTCTATAACGGCCGATATAGAAAAGCCGATCAGACGACGCGGGACATTCTTTTTCGCACGCTGCTAAAATGGCTCCATCGTTCTGGCAATTCTACGTGTTGTGTGAAAAAAGACAATACATTAGCAATCTGCAACCTGTGTAACGCTAGCGCTAAGACAGCGGGAGAGTTCGGCAACTGCGCCACTCGGAGGCCGACATTACCAACTCTTACATTAAAGAGTGTAATAAAGCATCTTTCCATCTCGAAAGTTAAAGGAAGGTTGAATAATCAACCTTTTGCTGTATTAATCTTACGTCAGACGTGGGAAACCCCGAGGTCACCTGCTGACTTTGAAGGAACTCAGGTTTTAGGAGACCACGCGAGTTCCCGAGTAGGAATTCTCGCTTCAGGAAACGTTGTATTTTTTTATTTTTTACACATTTTTTCCCAGTCGGAGGTTGAAAATTACAAGTCTTGCGAGCATTTAAACTTTTTTTCCTTTTGTGTCTCATGTGTCTCTTTTAGTACACGTACTTGTCCTTTAGTTTCAGCCTTGGAGCGTGTGTTTATCTTTGCTTTGTGTTTACACTCGCGTCTGAGCAAGCGAGTTGTTGAGAAGCTGAGAGTTTGTCCTTGACTTGCCGTGCCACTCTGCCGTTACCGCCGCTCCTGTTAACAAGGCCAGGACCTGCTCCTGCGAAGTCGAGTATAGCAAAGAGCAAACGGGCAACTTGTTTGTCCACACTGACGGCTTTGAAAGATTTTGTCTTTGTTTGAGTGACTGCTTTTTTTCACTCGGGGCTAATGTGTTTCCTGCTTTTGCTTCCGTCAAGTCTCGCTACGTTTTGATAACACAGTGTGATGAATTATTAGGCCACTAGGTCAATCTGTCCCTTTCCCAGGCAAGTGTCTCTTTTTTATTTACATTTTTTTTTAATCTCGCCGTCTCTTGTTTCACGTCATGCGTTTAACACACAACACGAGCAAATTCTCACACTTTTTCCCTGTGTCTTCTACTTTCTTTTCTTTTCTGCTAACGAAGCACTCGCATGCTTGTTTCCGATGAACGGTGTCCAAGTCCTGTCTGAAATGCTCAGAGAGTTTAAAAGCAGACTGCTGGATAATAGAGCGCATCTGCAGATCTCTTCCAGACCAGCTAATGGAACGGGAAAGGATACAAGCACAAGATGTCTTCACTTATGTAGGATCGAGATCTGGGATTTGCTAGGAGTCATACCCACCCCCAAATCATGTTGTTCGTTCTGAAGACTTCCTGGTTTCTATGGTAACCGCTTCAACAGAATCCATCATGGTGGCTATAACCTGTAACAGTAATATAGACCTAATCGTCATTGGATCATGAAAGGGTTCTGTAATGAAGAGAAAACATATTGTTGACTAGGGACGGGACTCACCAAGGACGACCCGATACAATATTATAACGATACCTGGATGCCGATTCAGTTTGTACTGCGGTACTGTATCACGATTTTCCAAATATCATTTTCATGTAATTATTATGACTTTTAGATTTTATTGCAATTTTAAACGAACTTACCTACCAGATACTGTTTGTGAGCGCTGTAGAGTGCACCCCCTGGAGGATTATGGAGGAACTACAACATTTTTACCGCCACAAGTGCAAACAGGTTATATTATTTAAAGATTTCTTTAAAAAATCGATTTAATTACCATCTTGGAAGAAGTCCTCCAGTGTGGTTGCTTTGTAACAGTCGGAACGTTTTTTTCCACCCACTCTTCTGGACAGATTTTTATAGGGTTTTCACAACATTCTGTAACTGTAAATGTAGACTTCAGGACGTTTTGTTATGTATATAGGAAAATACGATATTTTCTGTTAAGTTTCCTTTCGGGCTGTGTCACATCATCAAGTCCTTGATTATTTTTCCATACCCGCACACCAACAGGTGCCTCAGCGTTACAGCCAGCTAGACAGCTTTCGCACAAGACACGAACATTATTTTTGGGGATTGTCTTTTCTCTTTTTCTTTTTTTTTTCTTCCCCCTGATGATTGACAGGAAGGATGATTAGTGGCTTCGGAAAAGATATTCAGAAATTTGAAATAAGGTTCAGCCAAAGTTTAAAAACACAAATATCTTAGGCTTTCCTTGCTAGAGAACTGTTTTAGTCGCGACCTCTGAAACCTGAGAAAGAAGCTGCAGTTGGCTGAAACGCACGCTGTGACTCGGCTGTAAAGAGTGAAATACGATTTGTCTAACACATAAAGTATTGTATGTAGTCTGTGCTTTTTATATACATATTCATTCACTGAGACACAACTATAATCTGTACAGTGTGTGAGGACGGTCACAGGAATGAAGGAGGGAACGGTATTTGGGCGGAAGTTAGATACACGCATTGTTCTGTTTAGTAAGAAACTAACTTGGTCCCTTATGTCTAGCTGTCTGTAATTTATGCAGCTTGTTTGTTTCTGTCTGTCTGTCCGTCTCTCTATCTATCTCTGTCTCTATCTATCTGCTGGATATCTGTCCTTCTCTGTCCCTTTCTATCTATCTATCTGTCTGTCTGTCTGTTTGGCTGTCTGTTGGTGTGTCTCTATCGATCTCTGTCTCTATCTATCTATCTATCTATCTGTCCTTCTGTCTTCACTTATCTGTCTGTCTGCCTGCCTGTCTGTCTGTCTTTTTATCTGTCTCTCTGTCTCTATCTATCTGTTTGTCTCGATCATTTATTTGAAACTCTTCACTTCTTTTTCACACCTTGTCTTCATAACTAATCATCCTTTTCCAACCTCAGCCAAGGATAAAAGCTTTTTCAAATAAATAAATTGAATATTTTATTATTTATAAAGTTTATTTTCAACTTATTTTTGAAGGGAAGAAATTCACCTTGAACTTGAAATTGCTCTTTTGCTTGAAGCTTCTTCGCAAAACTATGAATCCTGATGCATAATTTGTATCTCAGAAATGAAGTATTGTGAAATATCGCAATTTTTTTCTTCCCCGTATCGCGTAACCCTAGCTCCTATGTAATGGATTTACATCTACGTATCGTGGCTACTGCTTGCAGAGACTCTCGGCTTTACTTTTTTTTTATTGCTAATAATATTCAAAGTCGAGCACATCAGTTGCCTTTTGCCTGCTACTGAATCAACATTTCACTCTCGGGATTTTAAAGATACTCATCACCTCTGGCGCATGTTGTAAATTTAAGGCATTTGCGTGTTGATTAGAGTCGCTCATGGGCGTTCTCTTTCTTTGTTACTATTTCATTCCCTTTAATTACCGGTGGTTAGCCAAAATCCTGACCACACAAGCGACCTTGAAGAGGAAGGGGGATGCGAGGATGGGATGGGGTGTGTGTGTGTGTGTGTGTGTGAAAAGAGAAAGAAAGGTTTCTTTAGAGTCATGAGGGTTACTTTGGTGTAGGAGGGTTTGTACAATAGCACAAAGACTCCTGTCATGCTTCACTTTCTTTTCCCATTTCTATCTTTTTTCTGATTTTGGGCTTTGTGTCAAGAATCGCTGCAGGTCCTCCAGTGAAGCTCTTCTTTTCGATATAAAAATGGCCGGGTATATGTTTGTTGAATACTAATACAGTGGAACCTCGGATTGCGAGTAACGCGGTTTACGAGTGTTCCGCAAGACGAGCAAAGATCTTGAATAAATTTTACCTTGAAAAACGAGCAAGTCTTTGTATTAATTATTTTTATGTATTTATTTTTCTGGGCTGTGAAACAGATAATTTGAGTTTTCAAATTCGATTTGGTTTACGGGTGTTTTGGAATACGAGCCCACTTCCGGAACGGATTATGCTCGTAAACCAAGGTAATCAGTTTTTCATGTGAACGATCAGTCTTGTACAGTATAACGTACTTAGAAAAAAAAAGAAAAAGGGATACATGAATACAAGTAAAAATATCTTACCAGAAAATTAAGTCACATTTTGAAATATTACTTGAGTAAAACATTTAAAGTATTAAAAGTGATTTTCTGATATTAAATGTACTTGTTGTTGGAAGTAGAAGTAAAGTGACTATGTAAAATGTGGCTTCCTTATAATAAAGCATAATATGGTGCAGTTAAAAATCTGCATGCAGGCTAATCAGCGATGTTAGCTAGTGAATGTTATCCTGGCCATAATGTTAGCCTGATTATCTAAACAGGCTTATAATAGTAACTAACTAACTTATGTTAAATAATATACCTGCTCGATGCAGACCTCAAGGGACGTCCTAACGATGCTCAAGGACAAGAGGAAGAGGCGGTTTCCAGAAACCTCCAGGGGCATGTTTTAATTTAGTCAGTCCATTTGAGGCTAAACTGCTTTTTGTGCCACACCCCTGGAGGTGCCTTGGGAACGTGATTAGGGCTTTACCTCACTGACGGTTGGCAAAAGACAGGCGTTTCGTCACCATGACGAACTGGTGCAGTAACAAGTAACGAAGATGCTTGGGAGCATCGGAGTAAAAGTACACGTTTTAGTTTTAGGAAATGTACCTGAGTAAAAGTGAAGATTGACAGAATTATGAAAAACAAAGTTAAGTGCAAATTCTTATACATTTCTAATACTTTTTTAAGTAAAGTAATGATGATAACTGCCTCTCATGAAGACCTTCCCAGAAAAGCAAGACCAAAACGTTACCTCTGCTGCAGAGGAGAAGTTCATTTAGAGTCACCAGTCTCAGAAATCACCAATTAACAACCAGCACCTCAGATTAGAGCCGTTATGAAGGATTTAAAGGCAGAAGTAGCAGATATACATCTCAATATCAACTGTTCAAAGGAGATCATTGCATATTTTGGATAAACGCTTTCAGTATTGTTTTGTTATGTAGAAAGAAATAAAAATTAGGAACAAACACAAGGAATTTATCCCAAACTTTTTTTTTCATTAGCTTTTTTTTTTAAGTAATTGGTTAAAAAAAAATAGTATTAGGAAAGTAAAGAGCGTCTATTTTTAATAACTCCAGAGCTCCGAGCAGCGTCCACGGCCTTGGAAAAAACCAACCCCATGCGTGCCGTCATCACCCCTCCTGAACCCGAGCCCAAACCGAGCGTGTGCAGCAGAACCGCTGTGCTCTTGATGCTATTCTAAAATCTCTCATGTGGTCTCGTAACAGCGCGTCGGGTCTGTGATTCCGCCATGACTTTTAAGATCTGCTACTTCTAAAGCTCTCCGTTCTCTCTGTCTCTCTCTCTGTCTCTCTCTCTTTTTTTTTTCCTCCTTCGACGGACATAGTTTCTCTTTAAAGACGACGCAAGCTACTGTAGATTCTAAAATAATATACGGATGACAGGACAGTTTGTACCTGATTATAACTCGTGGCCGTGAGTAAAAGACGCCATGCCGAGTCCGGTCTTTCCGGAGGGAATGCGCCGCTTTGAAGTGTTTTTTTTTTTTTGTTTGTTTTTTTTTTGCCAGGATTCAAAGCCGTGACAGACGTTTGTGATTATTAAGTGTCTCTTTCACATCGTCTTTCACATCGGGGGGGGGGATTCAATGCATCTTTTTCAAGTAATAGAATGATTGGTATGTTTTTTGTTTTGTTTTGGAGAATCATATCCAAGCTGTCGTTTGTGATGTCGTCATGGTTACATTCCAGCTTGGCGCAGTAGTTTAAGGGAAACTGATTTGGAAACGTACTTTCCTGCCACACCCCGTACAGTCCTGGCCTCGCTCTGAGGCGTTCCCACATGTTTGGGGGAAACATGAAAGGAGTTCCTGGGAGGCCAGACGATCAACACGATGCCCGGCGTACTGAGAGAACTTTCTACCTCGATGGTATCCAAGCCTTAGTGAAACACTGGGATAAGTGAACCATTGTAGCAGGGGATTTTATATATTCAGTCTTGTGCAAAAGTTTAGGCACCCCTTGATACAGTAAATAACAGATTTTGCAGATTTTTTATTTATTTATTTTTTAATTGAAAAAGTCTCAGTGCACAATATTTTCAGCAAACATCGATGCATAGTTACTTCTTATGCCATAAATTGAACAAAAATAAAAAATAAAAACATGGCATTGTCTAAAAGTTCTCAGCATCTCAGATTCTTTTTACAAACTTTCACACGTTAATCAGCTCGTTAGATCTTATTCTCTTCAATATGTTGTTATTCAAAAGTCCCGGTTTGACTTGAACGCCCGTCGGGAAGAGGGACATTTCTAATCAAAGTGTGAGGTAAAATTCCGAGACACGTTAACTGAAAAATTTATAATTTATATTTTAATATAATTAAAATAATATTTATATAATTTATAAGATTTATATTGTTTGTTTATTTTTTTGTCTGTGGGTAGCAGTGGTTTCTGGTTGATATCTACAATAGCACCCTGAAGGTTATGAGTTTAAATCCCAGCAGTGAAGACGTGGTGATTTCATCTCCTTGAGTAAGACCTTTAATCACCAAACTGCTGCTCATCTTCATGCTGTAGTTGGATTCTGCTTACCTCAGAAACAAATAAATAATTTCTCTTCCAAATAAATAAATAAACAAAAAATTAAATAAGTGTAAAATGATCATCATCGGTCAGTCAAGTATGGTTTTAAGACCTGTGGGGGGGATGAACGGGCAAAAATCAGCAAGTTCCTCGTTTCACATAACACCTGTGTGTTTAACCAGAAAAGGGGAAGAAGTAGAGAACCTTCCTGTAACTTGTTTACGTATCTCGGCGCGCTCTGGAACGCCAGGAATCCGGTCCCGCCGGTTACCGCCGCTCTGGGTTCATCTCCGCGCTCGGCAAGCACGCCTGTGTTTCTTTCACTCGCTGTTTTTATCTCATTCTTTGTCTCGGGTCCATCCTCGTACACACTTTCAGATTTTTCAGAAAGATGACTCAGGATGATGCACGCGTCCCAGTTAATTTGTTTAAATGTTCTCTCTAAAGGGAGGGACAGGATGATGATGATGATGATGATGATGATGATGTCGAGCTTAACATGAGGGAAGACCTGAATTAAGTCATCGGGCCACACGCCTACTACATAAACATTTTGTCCGTCTCTTCCTATTGTAAAAAAAAAAAAAAAAAAAAAAAACGGATCCACCTTTCTCAGTTCAACTGTGGACAGAAACCTGGTGTCTCTTTGCTTTACTTCTTTTATTTCGACCCGTTCCAGTTTTAAAGTGCGTCAGGCCCGCTGACTGATGAGCTCGTGCATGCTCGTGCACATGGCTGCGTCCTATTTCCCTGTCATTTCCCTATTATGGTTTGACTTGAAGTGAAAGTGTTCACATATTTAAAAAAAAAAAAAAAAAGAAAAAAAAGAAAAAACCACCGGCTCGCGCTGTAGACTGCTATGCTGTACAGGTTCAACCCTGTGGGTCGCCGTCAAGCTGACATTTCTGCCTCAACCGGTCAGACTGGTTTGAGAGAAACTGACTTTATCTCTCACATGTGTACACACACACACACACACACACACACACACACACACACACACTCTTTACGTTTCACCGTCTCTCCTGTTACAAAACAAACAGCAGGTCTGTTTTTAGAGCTTCAGTGTTTACTGGAGCACCTGCTAATGCACCACATACACTAACACACACACACACACACACACACACCACACACACACACACACACACACACACACACACACACACAGTTATGCAATGCACTTACTCATAGCCAGTGTTTACATCAGTGAATACAGGAACACGTCCGTATCCCGGGATAAATAGTTTATGTATCAGGGCTGTCCAGAATAAGACAAACAGGCGCAAAGAAAATAAAGTTAAACTCCTTAAAATGTATTTTTGCCGTGCACTGTACCCATGTTTAAACTTTTAAACAATTATCACACATCTTACTACGCTTCTTCTACACACTGCTCATTCCAGATCATTCCACCTGCTTTATAGAAATTGGTGTAATACCGCCAACCTACAGGAGTGGAGTTTGGATCAGACAAAAAGATTATCGCTGTTTTAATGCAACAGTTCAAGTTCAGTTTTTAAGTCTTTTGGAATTCAGTTGCAAACCCGTAAGTGCGTTTTATTATTATAATTTTTTCTATGTAATTTTGCAATGAACTAAAATTTTTACTCGCTACCGTGAAGTACATGGAATGAAGGCATGAGATCGCTTTTATTAAGTAGATTTCAATTGCACACGCGTAAGCATGTATAATAAAATGTACAGCGCCATCTGCTGAATTTAGATTTTCTTCAAGGAAATTTGATTTCCATTTAAATTTCAAAGTAGCATATGTTTTATTCCCGTTCTCCGATTGTGATGAAACGAAGCCTGCCGTATATGTTACCTCAAGCTCGGCCATATACACCCCATTAAAATCTGTTCAGTCGTTTTAACGTGATGCGTTCACAAACAACCAGACGAAAATTCCAAAAACCATCACTTGATGCATCCTATTACTCCATTATCTTGCGTCCCTCCAAATGACTCTTTCATAAATTTTTTTGAGAAGTCCGTGCACAGACACGCCCACTTAAAAAAAATTTTTTTTAATTTTTTTTTATGTAAGATTATATCCGAGAAATTCATTTGATTTGACAAAACTTATTCCACGAGTGCTGATATAGAGTATAACAGCACTGAGACGTTACCTATATGTACAGTACCATTCCAGTTCACAGGTGCTCTAATAATTATCATTATCCCCTGACTACTTGATGTGTAGAACAAGGGATCGTACACCGTGCATAGTGTGCTAGCTTTTTCCATTTAGCGTTATTTGTGATTCAACCCCAGAGCTGTTATTAAGCTGAGGCGGTTCGAAAGAGGAATTGTAGAGTAAATCCCGTAAGTTTCTTAGGAAACTCCATGGGTTAATCTTCTCAGCTTTTGGCTAAGAATTTAAAACTACCCTCAACTCTGTTAAGCACACTAGCTTATCGGTCGCTAGCTCCGCCAGTCGCGGTTGGTTCCGAACAAGCGTGCTGATATTTATCACAACGGCACTCCCTCATGTGTGATATTGGATGATGATGATTAGATGGCTCCGTCTGTGCGCTGCCTCCTGGCACATCGGGCAAGAGTTATACAGTACATCCGCTGTACACCATGCATAGCGTGCTAGCTTTCCATTTAATGTTTTGTGATTCAACCCAAGAGCTGTTCGTTAGCTGAGGCTGTTCTAAGGAGGAATTATAGAGTGAATCTCGTAAGTTTCTTAGGAAAGGTTTGCCAGCCCGATGCCCGATTTGCACCTGAGCACTTGGAGGTGAAGGACCATGCTAAGGGGTCCAACAAGAGGCAACCCGGCAACGCCGAGTCTCGAACCGGGGCCCGTAGTCTAACACCTTAATCAACGAAAACTGTTTCTGCTGGATTTCGGTGAACAGCTCGCCGGCTGGTTATGATTAACCAGTGTGTGTGAGATAGGCAGTGTATCTGGAAGACGAGCCGGCAACGATACTGTACTTTTGCGTGAAGTGTGATGATGTTGCATGCGAGAACAGCCATAGCTCATAAGTTGCTGGAGTTAGAAACTCAGAGGTAACCCCGGTTGCTGTTCAGTCATGTTATTGACTGTTTTATAGCTATAACTTTAACAATTTTACATTTTTTTTTATTTTTTGGTACAAACCTGTTGATGAAGTCCCGTAATGTAAATACAGCCTCACGTCCTCCAGGTCTCCGTTTCTGCAGAAATGTTTTGAAAGAGCTTTTTTTTCGAGGAAAAACAGAAATACAAGCCTGAGTCGTGTTGTTTACACAGGAGGAGGAGCGGGAATAAGAAACGACGCCGATCCGCTTCGTTTGCCGGAAAGTTCTAGGACGCTAACTGATGATGTCATACTTCTCGAGCAAGGCAAGAAGGCCGATACGTTCGCTCTCATGGTCTCAGCGCGGCCTGGAATTCGGTATTGGCAAACAAAAAGTGCCAAGAAAGAAAAAGCCTCTTGATTTGAAAACGGACCAACAGAGACTGGAGTCGCTTCGAGAGCAGATTTAATGAAATACATTTATTTATTCACTTCAGCCGGGCCTGTCGCACTTTCCGGTAAATGATCGCGCAATTTAAAGCTTTATGTTCCGTCGCGAGTCTGAATCGGTCCACCTGGCTTTGTTGAAGTAATTAGCGCTGATGAGTTTCAAGCTGAACAGTTCTCACACTCGGGCCTTGTTGGATCGTTCCATAAATTCCTACTCACATAACTACTTCTTATACTGGCTTAAGGTTTTCAAGGTTTGCTTTTTCAAGGTTTTGTTTGTTTACATTGGCAGGAGAGACGGGAGCTGTGGCGTGATCGGTTATAGCGCCGTTGGGGTGGGTGTATTGTGATGGTGTATATACTGTAGAGGCAGGAACTGTTGTCTGGTTGGGCTTTGGTGGCAGTGGGGACGCCGTAGTTTGGTGTAGTTATTTGAGCACTGGGTGTGGGATCCACCGTAGTTCCAATAGTTATCGTTCTGACAGGACTTGTTAAGGGATTTGTTGCAGTAAGAGGTATTTGGGTGGTATGTGTGTGTGTGTGTGGGGGGGGGAGGGGGGGGGGTATGACTATAATCTGAGTTATTAGTGTGCTGGAACTTTTGTCATATTGGTAAAAATGACATTGAGACCCCAGTAACTGATTGATCTGATTGGTTCCAGGGCATTTAACTGCATACAGTGATGTTGGAGCAGGTGGTCTGCGTCGACCCCAAAAATCTGTAGTAAAAATATATATAAACTATATATATAGTTTAAACCCGAAATATGCTCCTAAAACAATTTAATTAAATTTTATACTCGCCTCATTACTATTAAAAAAAAAAAAAAAGAATGTAATGGTAAACCCGTGTACTGTACAGTATTGTATTGCTGTGTCTCGCGACAGCGCTAGAATGTAAAATACCGACGTTACCCCTATATGTACTGTAATTCATGCAAGCGCGTTTTCTTTTTTGGGTTTTTCCCCGATTTTCTCTCTAATTTAGTCGTGTCCAATTCCTCCCCGTCACTAGGGGGCGCTCCCACATTAAGGCTATTACTACCTCTCAGTCGGGAGGGCCGCACCGTTGGGGGCGGAGTAACACACTCGGAGGACAGCGCTATCCGCTCCTTCCGCTTGCGTGTGCTCACAGACGCCCCTGACTGGCTGTAGAGCCGTGATTAATGTCGGAGCACCAAGTACCTCTCATCCCTCTCCTCTGAGAGAGCTCGGCCAATCAGCTGTCTCTAGGCCTCCGGCTGCGAGAGGTTACAGCATCACCCGGGAATCGAACTCGCGATCTCCGGATGATAGGGCGAGCGCTTTACGGAGGCGCGACTTTTTGCAACCTTTTGCTTCAGGGCGGAATATGAACTGATCTTCTACAGAGACTGCACATAAAAAAATAAATAAATGATTTAAACTTCGGTGTTCTTTACTTCCTACAACTTTCTGCTGAATTCTGGTATCTCACACTGGCAGTTGAACGTTCCCTGACCCCTCACGTCCCCTGCTACTTCTTTCTTTCTCTCGACTCGCATTTAGAGGAAGTCCAAGTCCACCCCAGTGTTCTGTCTCCCACCACTGGAGACGTGTCATGGAGTTTGTAAGGGTGTGGGGGGGGGGGGGGGCTGAGAGAGAGCATTACATTACTAATGGAGCTTGGAGCAGGAGGAGGCTGCCGTTATTACTGCAATATTTTCACAGTTGAGCCTTCTGAGATGGGAAAACCCCTCCATTCACATATGTGTGTGTGTGTGTTCTGTTTAATTGACGGATTGCATCTTTAGACCTCCTCTTATGTTTCTCCTTCTCTATTTTTCTCTCTCTCCGTTTCAGGAGCTCCACGGGAACGAGCTCTGAGCTACTGACTGTAATGGAACGCTCACTCCCGAAAATGCGAAAAATCAACTTCTGTAGTTGTAGTCTCTGAATCCGGCGCGTGTTTGTTTGTGTGCTTGTGTGTAACGTTTTAGTTTACTTCCTAGCATGAGCTGCCGGGTCACACTATCGCAAACCAGTATGTTCCTTAGACGTCGGTGCATCACGTCACACATTGCTATAACAGTAATAATAGTAATATTGTCCTTACAAGTATTGTGATTTGTCTGGTTACAAAACCTATTTGTTGTGTCTTTTCTTCTACTGTAGTAGTTAATACTGTACACACTAAGAACAATTTTAAAAACACACCTTGCTGACATGGAGGCCATGCCTCCTACACTGAACTGGCCCCTGACGAAGCCTTTCCTAAAAGGACCACCCTTTTTCTGCACCCTTTACTGGGAATGACTGGTTTAGTCACCAAGTTCCCTTACTGGGGCTGACGTGTTTAAAGGCCACGCCTCCTTTGCATGTAATGACTGGTTCAGTGGCCACGCCTCCATCACTTAGCCTGACCGTTTCAGTGACCATGCCTGTTTTACTGGGACTGAGGCCACGCCTCCTTTTCTCATACTGAGGGGGTTAATGGCGATGGCTACTTTACTGGGACTGACTGACTCAGTGGCCACGCCTCCTTTAATGGGGCTGACTGGCTTAGTCGCCACACCTCCTTTATTGGGATTAACTGGTTCAGTTACCATGCATCATTCATTGTGATTGACGAGCTCAGTGGCCACTCCTCCTTTACTGGGGCTGACGGGCTCAGTGGCCACACGTCCTTTACTGGGGTTGACTGGTTCAGTGGCCACTCCTCCTTTACTGGGGCTGAATGATTGGCTCAGTGGTCACGTCTATTTTATTGGGACTGACTGGTTCAGTTACCATGCGTCATTCATTGTGATCGATGAGCTCAGTGGCCACACCTCCTTTACTGGGGTTGACTGGTTCAGTGGCCACGCCTTGTTTACTGGGACTGACGGGCTCAGTGGCACCGCTTCCTTTACTGGGACTGATTGGCTCAGTGGTCACGTCTACTTTACTGGGGTTGACTGGTTCAGTGGCTACTCCTGCTTCACCAGGACTGACTTGTCCCATGTCCACATTTGAGCCTCTAAAACACTCGTCACAGCCCAGTATAAACTTATTGTTGTTTCCAGAACAGCTGTAGTGACTGTTGTTGTCTTTAGCTCCTGGACGTACTCACTGACTGAAGTAGTCTACTTATTAGTTTAATGCACTGCCTGCATCAATAAAGCTGAAGTAATGAGATGTTGTCTTTATGTTAGTCCTCGTGCCCCAAGGCGTCGTCTGTGTGTGTGTGTGTGTGTGTGTGAGACAGAGGAGCATCTTCCTCTGCATCTTCCATGAGCATCTTCTTCCTCTGTCTCTGCTTCCTCCTCCATTCCTTTCACTATTTGTTTCCTCTCGTTTCTGCTCCTGTGTCCCGACTCTTCACCCTGCCTCTCCTTTTCCTTTTTCTGATTTCTTCACCCCGACTGCTCATTAGTGACTCAGATCCGCATCCATAAAACACCCGTTTTCACAGAACGGTACAGTACGGCAGAAACAGCAGCTCGCTCCACGTTTACGTGCTGTTTCAGTGTAAAACGGTCTGTACACGCCGGGAACTCGGAAACAAGCAGAGACTCTTAAATCGCTCATCCGTACCAAGACAGATGCTGCCAGATGTTTGTGGATCTGGATGCATGGGGTTCTGCATAGATCTGGATATCGATATGAATCCTGCTCACCGGATCAAAACTAGAATAAACCAAAATTTTAATAAAATATGTCCAGTAATAATGAATATTAACTGTGTTTGTTTAAAAAAAAAAAAGAGAGAAGTTTAGCTAGAAGATGAAATTATTTGAAAGGAGGACATAAAATGATAAAACACAAAAAAAGCTAATAAATATCATGTTATTAATAGAATAGTATTAACTTTATTGTATATCTGTAAACAATAAATAATTTCTATGTTACAGCGGCAAATGTAACATGGGGACAGAACAGTGTTTAAATACAAAAGAAAAAGAAAAACATTACAAGAGTTAGACTTTCAAATGAGGTTTGCACGAGGTAATGTCAAACTTTGAGCAAATTCTTTTTTTTTTTTTGAGCAAATTAGCTTTTTTTAAATATTTTTTTTAATCCAGTTCAGTTTTTGTCTCGTTAATGTTGGGTAATTTTTGCCCCTTTAAATTGTTGGGGTTAAATTTTTTGCCCAGAATTACAGCCCCTTTATGTTTGGTGTAAAGATGCAAATTTTCTAAAAACCTAGTTTTCATTTGTACGCGGCTTTTATTTGTCTTAGCACTGCAAATTTTTGTTAGCACGGCAATTCAGAGTTCACTTCCAGCTGGACTACCATGGTTCCCGTAAAAACATTTTTTATTTATTTATTTTCCCCCCCCAGTTATACATGAATCGTCTTGTTCTTCAGGATGTCGAGCTTTTCAGTGCGGAACCAACTTTAGAAATGGTGTGAAATTCAGGCCACACATCATCATAACAATAATAGTAATAATAATTGCAGATGCAGGCCTCGTTATTAACACCTCGGGATCGACATCTCGGCTTGGTCATGTCCTCATTAGCGCTGTGTCCTCATCAGTCGGTGATGAGTGATGAAGGAGCGACACATCGCCCTCACGGCACGATGCTCAACCATCGGTCTCGGCGCTTCAGACCGGGAATTCAGATTTTATCCGTAGTAAAAATGTCGCTTTATACCTGGGATGATGAAGCATCGGTGGTGCGTTTTTAACTCTAATCAAACTCGTGTACTTAAAGCTAACGGTGTGTTGGATCGTAACCCTGGTCTATTGCTAGGTCAGTGGATCTAATCTGGGAGAAGTAGATTTGTCATGAGTCTTCAGTCAATAAGACCCAGATCAAGTGACGAGATTAGGGGTTACCTGAGAAGGCCAAGTTCTCCTGGTTGTGTTTTTTTTTTTTTTGTTGTTGTTGTTACAGACGGATATGTGATGGCAGAGCCCCAGTGCGGTCAGTAGTAACGGATGTCCTGGGTTTATCCAGGCTGAGCGAGACGGGGGTGGGCGGGGACCCCAGATTCAACATTCCAACCAAAACAAAGGCTCAATCTTAATTCTCTGGGAAAAAATAATAATATATGAATAAATAAAACGGTGAAACTGCGGTCAGATCGGTACGTAGATGATAAATAGACGATTTAATGCAGCTTGGATCGACTGAGAAAATTCTATTTAAAACTTTTAAAATAGTTTTACTTTATAATCACAGGGGAAAGGTTTAAAGAATGTCAGGGTTGCCTCTGCGGTGTCCTGCGTCGTGAGAAAACCAAAACCCCGAACCAGTCGGGATACATTCATAGACGTGTCGAAACCATTTTGTTCGCGGCATGTGCAGAGCATGTGTACATTTTTCGCTTGCATTCCTTTGATTGATTTTTTTTAAAAAAGTTTTTATTAAAATTTTTACTGCCATGATTAATAAAAAATCACATGCAACTTTTAACCAGAAAAAAAATTCATTCAGTTATGTAACGCAATGTTTTAGTGGGACAATTTGTGCGTTTGCTTATTGTGTAAAATCTTAATTTATAGACGGTTCCATTTGGAGTTGTAAAATGTTGCAGTGCCTCTTTAATCCTGCAGGTGGTGCACTCTGAACTATGGCGGTAGGAGCTAATTATTTGCTAAATTTGTTTTGAATGATAATAAAATCTAAGAAAAAAAAAAAAAAAAATTCTTACGGAATCGTAATACAGATCGAATCGGCACCAAGGTATCGTGATGATATCGTATCGGGAAGTCTCTAATGATTCAACTACTGTTAACTGCTTCTTCTTTAGAAATATAGTTTTGTCCTCAGTCTGATTTTCCGCACAAAGGCCTCATTTTGTTTCTGCAGTTTTTCCATCCAGCGAGATGAGATAATACCGCAGTTTATACAGTACATGCATACAGAATCTGGCACGCCTCCTGATTGGTTAAAATATAAAAACCCCACAGCGATGTTGCTGCTTTTGTTTTTTATGGTCTTTAGTGCACTCTCATCGCCCCCACCCTTACTCCAAAAATGCCTTTTCTCATTTTCTCAACACATCCTCTCAAAGCATTTTTTTTTTATGAAATGACGTATCGCAGATGAAGCGTGGACGGTGCCAGCTGCTGATAAAGCGCTGGACCAGACTCCGTTCTGCAGTAGAAAAAAAATTTGATGATGCCTGTGTTTTTTGTGTTGATTTTTCAGCGATCGGCTCGTCTAAATTCCTCATTTCTGACTTTTCCCCCTATTTTAGTGAGCCGTTACTTTCACATACAAAGCGACTCATGATGTCTCAGCCGTTATCAAATAGTTTTAGCTAATCTGTGGCTAATTCATGTGTAATGAAACTAAATCAGTTGCTAGTCATGAAAATGTGGAAAGAGTTGGTCTGCCAAGAAAGCTGGAATAAAGAAAGGAAAAAAAAAAAACCTCTTAGGAACTTTGTAGGTTTAATGAATATGCAAACAATTGGATCATGTCACACATGCAGGCGTAAGAGAAACGAGAGAAATGTGTGAGAATGCCAGCCATGCTGATGAACCTGCTCCGTTGGAACGCTCGCACTCGGTGAGATCACCGCTCACGAATGCGGCCGCTCGGTTTCTGGGTCGTCCGTTTTCTTATCTCGGTTTCTGTTTGAGATTTATTTGCCTGGGTTTAAGGCTTTACGCGTTGCCTGTACCATGCAAAGCCCCAGAATTCCACAGTCAAACTAAGGAAATGAACGTCTCTCCTGGTTTATGAACAACATCTCTGATTTATGAGGAAAGGAAAGGCGCTGTGAGAACCCGAGCGGTGGAGCTACGAACGCCGTGAAAACAATAGCAGAGTGTAGAGAGCTGGAGACCGCTGCAGGACGTGAGTCCTTTAAATTAGGCATAGCATTTGAAGATATAAGTGTTGTCTACAACGATCTAAATGACAGTATGATCTTTTGAAAATGTATCTGCTTTGAGGAAGTTAAGGCCACGCCTCTTTGACAAAGACTGTTGCAGATACATGCAGAGCCCCAGTATTGTAATAAGCCCAGAAACCGCTCCTACTTCAGGTGGAGTAACACGGACGCCGGCCACACCCTCACTTCACTTGAGCTGGGACCAACTCTTCCTCGCTATGAATGACGGGTGCAGAGACCACACCTCCTTCATTAAAGATGACAAACGTACCTCGCCACACCTCGTACACCGCTGTAAAGCCACGCCTGCTTGCCTTAGAAGCCGCACGCAGGCACTCGACCCGCTTTCAACTTGGGAGGCATTTGAGGAAGTAAAACGTCGCCGTTCCTTTATAATCCTACAGGTGGCGCACTCTTGAACTATTTACTGTACACATTTTCATCCTGTGTGGTAGGAGTGAATTATTTCCCAAGTTTCAATTTTAAGAAGTAATTATAATTGAGATACACGCTGCTCAATTAAATCTGAAAACTTTGCTGTTTCAAGCAAGTTTGTATTGTTTAAATGCTGAACTTGGTTTTTAAGTGAGAAAACTAATGTTATAAGGAACGGGCTACATTTAATTAATCGTACGAGCCACGCCTCCTTTACTGACGCTGTACGAGCCACGCCTCCTTTACTGACGCTGTACGAGCCACGCCTCCTTTACTGACGCTGTACGAGCCACGCCTCCTTTACTGACGCTGTACGAGCCACGCCTCCTTTACTGACGCTGTACGAGCCACGCCTCCTTTACTGACGCTGTACGAGCCACGCCTCCTTTACTGACGCTGTACGAGCCACGCCTCCTTTACTGACGCTGTACGAGCCACGCCTCCTTTACTGACGCTGTACGAGCCACGCCTCCTTTTACGCTGACGCTGTACGAGCCACGCCTCCTTTACTGACGCTGTACGAGCCACGCCTCCTTTACTGACGCTGTACGAGCCACGCCTCCTTTACTGACGCTGTACGAGCCACGCCTCCTTTACTGACGCTGTACGAGCCACGCCTCCTTTACTGACGCTGTACGAGCCACGCCTCCTTTACTGACGCTGTACGAGCCACGCCTCCTTTACTGACGCTGTACGAGCCACGCCTCCTTTACTGACGCTGTACGAGCCACGCCTCCTTTACTGACGCTGTACGAGCCACGCCTCCTTTACTGACGCTGTACGAGCCACGCCTCCTTTACTGACGCTGTACGAGCCACGCCTCCTTTACTGACGCTGTACGAGCCACGCCTCCTTTACTGACACTGTACGAGCCACGCCTCCTTTACTGATACTGAGCCACGTCCCCTTTATTGGAGCTATACAAGCCACACCTCTTTCTTTGGCACTGTATAAACCGTTCCTCATTTCCTTTATCATGGACTGCACAAGTCATGCCTTCTTCACTGGCACTGTGCGAACTACTACTTATCACTACACTTTTGTGGCGACTGTATGAACCACGTCTCCTTTGTGGCGACTGTACGAACCACGCCTCCTTTACTGACACTGTACGAGCCACGCCTCCTTCACTGACGCTCTGCGAGCCACGCCTCCTTTACTGACGCTGTACGAGCCACGCCTCCGTCACTGACGCTGTGCGAGCCACGCCTCCGTCACTGACGCTGTGCGAGCCACGCCTCCGTCACTGACGCTGTGCGAGCCACGCCTCCGTCACTGACGCTGTGCGAGCCACGCCTCCGTCACTGACGCTGTGCGAGCCACGCCTCCGTCACTGACGCTGTGCGAGCCACGCCTCCGTCACTGACGCTGTGCGAGCCACGCCTCCGTCACTGGGCGACAAGGCTGGTACAGTACTTAATTGTTTACTGTCCACGCCCCCTCCACTGTATAAGCCACACCTCCTTTATATATTCTGCACAAGTCATGCCTCCTTTACTAGCTCCAACATCCTTATTTTGAGAGCAGCTAGTGAACGGCACTACAAACACCAATTCATCTCCTTCTCAGAGTGGGTGCATGACCATATGTTTGCCTTCAGAATGACAAGTAATCAGAAACCAAAAAAAGAAATTGGTGATGAACGCACGTCTCAAACGTTATGTGGATTTAAGCAAACCTGCTCGCATGTGTGTGAGTAATTGCTAATACTTGTAATAAGACTTGTTATTATCATTCAGTCGATTCGCACTCGTCCCCCGGGTGACTCGTCATTGCCCCTGGAGTCAGCGGGAGGAAGTCATTAGTCCTGAGTGATGAAGCTTATGGTGCGCACTCTTATAACAGAGTGTTATTTAGACAGCTCACTCTGTACCTGCTCTCTATTCCCAGTTCAGGCTTGGTGTTCATGTCTCTTATTTTATACTGAAATATATTATTTCATTATTATTCGTTTTCTTTTACGACATGGAGTAAGTGTTGCTTAAAACAGGTTTATTGTTTTTTTTTTGGTCTGTTTGTTCTCTGTTTATCCTTACTTTGTCCTTCATCCTGTCCTAAACTGTCCAACACTTGTCATTCAGTGTCTTCCCATTAGATTTCCATCTGTATAATTTACTACCCAGCGGCCAGGAAACAAGACCTCGTGACTCAGGACATGTGTGAGGGTTGAGTTTAATTATTTGTTTGTCAGCAAGTTCCTTCCTCTGGCAATGCTCCGGTTTTCGAGTGTTGTGTCAGAGCTTGTTGATGAAAACGAACCAGATTTACCCTGAGAGAAATGACAATTTAGACTTGCGGGAGATGATTCAGTTCTTGAAAAATTCAGGCTTAGGGGGGAAAAAAATGAAAAAAGATCATGTTTAGAAATTTGGGAAAAAACCGCTGGCAGTACAAAACTAAAAGAAAACGAAAGTGGTTCCTAGTTGAATGTTTCACAAACTGGCTAAACACGATAGTGGTGGTGATTTACCCAGGTTCAGGCATCTGCAAGCTGAGAGAACCCCAAAACGTGGAAGGTTTCAGGGTTCCTGAGAGACAAACTGGGCAAAGACTGTTTCTAAGCAGGAAATGGTAGTTGATTCATGATTGATTTGGGTTCCTGAAGGGTTCCTGGGTGTTGAATTGGGCAAAGATTGTTTCTTAGCGGGAAATGGTAGTTTATTCATGATTGATTTGGGTTCTTCAAAGGTTCCTGAGAGTCGAACTGGGCTAAGATTGTTCCTCTGCAGGAAATATTAGTTTATATATGATTGATAAGGGTTCCTCAAGGGTTCCTGGGAGTCAAAGAGTTCCCGAGAGTCAAAAATTGGGCAAAGTTTGTTTCTTAGCAGGAAATGGTAGTTTATTCGTGATTGATTAGGGTTCCTCAAGGGTTCCTGGGAGTCTAATTGGGCAAATATTGTTTCTTAGCGGGAAATGGTAGTTTATTCATGATTGATTTGGGTTCCTCAAAAGTTCCTGAGTGTCTAATTGGGCAAAGATTGTTTCTTAGCAGGAAATGGCAGTTTATTTCTGATTGATAAGGGTTCCTCAAGGGTTCCTGGGAGTCAAAGAGTTCCCGAGAGTCAAAAATTGGGCAAAGTTTGTTTCTTAGCAGGAAATGGTAGTTTATTCGTGATTGATTAGGGTTCCTCAAGGGTTCCTGGGAGTCTAATTGGGCAAAGATTGTTTCTTAGCGGGAAATGGTAGTTCATTTATGATTGATTAGGATGTGAAATAGTTGCATAATTCCGCTTGAAACTTCCTCTGAGAAGGAAAACCAAAATAATTCTTACCCAGATTTGAGATGATCCTTAAGGCCAGCGTGGTTTGCTGCCAGTCCTGCAATTTGTATTGGCATCCTTTCGGTCACTAGCGTAGAACCTTTTAAGTGCAGTGCCTCAGTTTTATTTTTGAATTGACTGACTGTGAATCTTAGTTCGAGAGTCCAAGTTCAATTTATTTTCCCCCAAGACATCTGACTGTTTGTCCGGCATGAAGAAGTGCATACACAGATGTGGTCTGGATTTAAAAGTTGGCTCTCGGACATCTCCTTTAAAAATGAAGAAACTGCATGGGTACACGGGTTTCATCGCAATGATTCCTAGTTTATGTTTCATCGGGGGAGGAAAAAATCGGAAACGCTCATAAAACCTAGAGAAGAGTAGGAGGATCCTAGCTGCCCATCAAGCAGTGGATTTGGCAGCAAGGCATGGCATGTGAATTCAAGTTTTTTATTACTCGTTCAGATTAAACACCGGCTCTTTTTTTTCCAACTTTTTGCAAATAAGTAATAATAAATCTGTGAAAGCAGTCACTTCAACTGACGAACTTGTTAAACTTTTTTAATGATGTCCTGAAACCAATCTGAGGAACCATTTAATGTACAACCACTGGTTTCTTACTAAAGAGAGAGAAACTTGAAGGACCCCGCTTTTTTTAGGGTTTTTCACATGAACCCTTTTGAAACATATCGTGTTGGCAACACGTGCGTGAATGTAAATAATAAACGACTGCACAGAAATCAATAGCTCAAAGAAACCTTCATTTGCTGCATGGATCAGTTAAAATGTTATGAATCCATTTCTTTTTCTGGATTATAAATCTTTCTCACTCTTCATCGATCCGCTCAGCTCTCCACCCTGCTTAATGCAAGAGCATCGTCTCCAAACCCGCAGCCGCCTTGATTACTTCACAGCCATGATCAAAGTGTGATATACAGCTTATATACACAAGTTTCATTTTTCCAACGGTTATCTCATGCATGGATCGTTTGTCCTTAAGCGGATTTGCTTTGCAAGTTTGTTTGCTGGTGAGAGCAGCGGACGCATAAGATGAGGGGGGGGGGGGAAATCCATGTTTTTATTTACTGGAGTTGGGATTTACACACAGGCTGATCCGCTGCTTTAGTTCAGGTCGTCCCCCGTCAAATTATCGA